>JAIGNY010001930.1:2040000-2206696 GCA_020152595.1 Chiridota heheva | reverse complement strand
CATTTATGTTACTTTGATTGCAACCTCTGTCAATTTCAAAGAGGCCTCAATAATTATAAATAGCGTAAGCAAAATTTATTTTTGTGAAAAGTATTTTCCCCCAATATTTCAGATTTGCTCATGATCCAATGTCAATCACTGAATATCACTTTGATTTTGCCAATAAAGAAAGAGTGGAATTACATTTTTAGGCCACTTGCAAATCTTTGAAAGATATGTACTGCGTAGCAAAATGATGTTAAATATTTTGTTATCAGCTACAACAACTGTCCGATTTTTAATTTCCATATCCACAAATATTGCTTTCATTATTTTAAGCAAAGTTTTTGACATAATTCTTTGACTCACTCTTAAACTTACTTACTCTCCTTTGAATCTAATGCAGGGAACTTGGTCTCATAAGAAAACATTCCACCTCAAGCAGCGGTGAAAGGAGACTTTCCCCATCAGGTAACACAATTCCTTATCTAGTAAGATTGAGCACCATACCTACATGTAGAATTACTTCTCATAAAGAAGTGCGAAAATTAAAGTTTTTGTTTATCTTCTGTTTTATCATTAGTATTATTGACAAACACTGTATTCACTAACAGTGAACCAGGTAGCTCAGTTGGTAGTGCGCACAACTGAGATGCTGGAAATTCAAGCCCTGGTCAGGTTTAATCAGTTTTTTAACAGCTATGCAGACATATACACTGATCGTCAAAGTGGAAGTATGTCGTTTGCAGCTCCTGCTCCTCATTTAGCTGTTAAGAGAAGTGGCAATGGTTGAATAGTGCTCGCCGTCCTTCGGAGGGGACGTTAACCCATCTGCCTCGATGGTAGGTCAGTCACACCCTACCTGGTTCTCTGAACACTTCTCGAAAAGAGTAGGGTGAAACCCGGTGTTCATCCACTTCTGTCCCGGTCGCACGAGACTGACATCTGCTATGCAGGCTATAGCTTGGCGTCTTTGCTCCATATAGAGTCTTGCTGAGTTCCTGTAAGGAAGGATCATGTAAAAACAAACAAACCACAAGTATCTGCCAGAAAGATAAAGTTTGACTTCATTGTTTAAAGTTTTATGTCTATATTATGATTTTTAGTCTTGAAATTGAATTAGGATGGTACAGTAGGCCTAACTTCAAACTGTTTTCATAATAAGAGTTAAATTCCACTGGAGGTTAGAAGGTATGTCTATATGACTATATGATCAGCTTTGAGATATTTTTGTATCTATTATCTGTAGTATTAAAATGTCAGTAGTTGACAGAAAAAGGCATTATCACTCAATTTGGCTCATAATCTATCAACAACTCCCCCACCCCACACTCCCTACCCTCCCTCTACCCCCCTTTCTCTTCTCCCCTGCCAAAAAATAAATAGATAAATGAAATAAATTATAGAAGCAATATCAGTATAGCGGCTACATCGATTAGAAACTCTTTTGATTTTGTTAGTTTGAAGAAGAAGGGGTGTACTGTAGTTTCTTCTAAAAAATAAGCTTAGATGTTGAATCTGAAGCTTACCTTCCAGACAAGGACATTCTTCTTAGTTTCAGTGTCTGAAAAGTATTTGGAAACTTGATGAATTACATAAAGATGTTTGAGTTCTCTGCCATACATCAAATGGTAAATATGCTATTTTGAAAATTCAAACTCAATTTTGTTTTTAAATTGTTAATAAGATCAGCCAGAAAACATTGGCAGCTTTCCATGGACCTTTCTCCATTCTCATATATTTTTTGCACATAACTTTCATTTGTGTTTTGTAAACTATCATCTTAAATGCTAATATGTATTATCACCTTTCTCTTTTCATGTCACTTGTAGCTCAACACTTTACATATTTGATTGTCATTGACTTTGAGTCAACTTGCTGGGAAGACAGGAAGACTGTTGAACAGGAAATAAGTATGGATTTCAATTCGCTTGTAAAATATTTCATGTACTTGTTTTTATCTCCACGCCAATGAAGTTGGTGAAGAGGGGATATAGCATTTTTACTGTCCTTTGGTCCGGCTTCATGCATTGTTTAGCTACTATGGAACAAAAGTTGGCTGTCCTAGAAAAGGAATTCCAACTATTTTATGTTAAAAATTAGAACAAATGCATTCCAGACTTCAATAATAGCCAATGAAAGGATTTGTTCTGGGATGAAAAAAAAGTTGAATAACAAAAATGATGACTGAATGGAATTTATAATGAAGTATTTTGCAAAAAATAGTAAAAAAACAAAGTTGAATAATGGATCTGACGACTGAATGGAATTTATGATGATGTGTCTTGTGTATGAATAGCAAATAAACAAAAGGTCTTCACTTGAATAGAGTGGACACATAATAGACTTTTGATAATCTGTAAATTAATCTGTACTAAAATTTCATTCTTATTTGGTAGATAAATCAGGTAGGATATAGTGAAGGTTGGAATGATGAGTTGGTTAAGATTGTATTTGTTAGAAGAGTGGATGGCAAAAGATGGGTTGGGATAGTAGGTAAATGGATGATGGTAGGTGAATGGATGATGGTAGGTGAATGGATGATGGTAGGTGAATGGGGGATGGTAGGTGAATGGGGGATGGTAGGTGAATGGGGGATGGTAGGTGAATGGGGCATGTTGAGGAATAGAGGGAGGTAGGTGATTGGAGAATGGTAGATGAACGGAAGATGGCAGGTGAAGGGGGATGGTAAGTGAATGGGGCATGTTGAGTTGATAAAAGTAAAGGGATGGGAGTAAAGAGGAAAGAATGTTGAATAGAAGATGGTAGAATAATTGGTAGATGTAGGAATTAGGATGAAGGTGGGATGGCATGGGGGACAGGATGGGATGAAATGTGGGACAGGGTGGCATGTGGGACAGGGTACCATGGAATGTGGGACAGCATGTCATGACATATAGGACAGGGTGGGATAGCATGTGGGACAGGGTGGCATGGCTTGTGAAACAAGGTAGTGTCATGGCATTTATGACAGGCTGGGATGGCAAGTGGGAAAAGGTTGTATGGCATGGGGGAAAGTGTAATGACATGTGCAACAGGATGGCATGTTGTCTGGATTACAGGTGGGATGGGACGGTGGGATAGCATGTGGGACAGGATGAATTGGCCTGTAGGACAGGGTGGGATGGCACGTGGTACATGGAAGGATGGCATGTGGGACAGGGTAGGATGGTATAGCTAGGAATGGGATGTGGGACAAGGTGATATGGTATATGGGACAGGGAGGGGTGGCATGGGGGATAGGGTGGCATTGTATATGGGACAGGGTGGCAAGGCATATGGTGAGATGTTATCTTGACTGCAGGTATAATGGCATATGGGTCATGTTGTGAAATGGTATCTGGATATCATGTATGATTTTCTGTAGGGAGGGATATAGCATGGGACATCAGGCAGAACAGTGGGTGGGATGGCAGTCGTGACATAGGGTGGAATGCATGTTATTAGGGGTGAGGGATTTGCATCGTTTGCGATGTCTGGTTATTGTAAAGTAGGAGTGGGTTAGAGGGGGATCAGAGGGTAGGTATTCCTATCTATCTATCCTATATTTCCTATCCAGTTACTGAAATTCAAATTGTTTGATATAATTTTTCCTGAAAATGTATACAAATAATACATTGGTACATGGACATGGTTGCTACTTATGCCATTCACAACAGTACTAGCATGACAGATTTTGACTTAAAGGATTAGCTTAGTGGCGAATAATAAAATACTGATATAAGTTAAGAGGATTGAGAAATGTGAGGATGTGACTTCACCACTAGTCTGATTTCAGTCTATTCTACACTATTTTGTCTCATTTACAGGCCTCTCTCATATAATATGAACTTACTTTGACTAATCCTTTAGTCCTTTAAAATGCAACCTGTGATAAGTTTTGATTTTATCTTTTAAATAGAAAAATTGACTAAACCTAACAGCCATACCATTGGTGTGGGTCCTTCTACCTGGAGTAGACCCTGCACCACCACTCTTTGCAATGTGTCCACTGCCTGTATGCAGTGTAAATATTATCTTCCCTTTTGTTATTTTGATGTCATTTGCAATCAGAAGTGAAAATAAAGTGTTTATAATCAATTTCTATGATTTAAATTACGGAAAGAAATGTAAAGACTCGTCTGACTCACCGCTTAGATAAACTTTGATCAGCCATTAATTGAAAACTGAATGTGATATATATTTATTTTTTTGTGAAAATTCTAAAAGCAGTTGGCCTCATGCTCTTTATGCTCATCTTGTAGTTAAACTATATTTGTCCGCAGACTTTCTATGAATAAGTTCGACAAGTATCATTTCTTCATCTTTCTCATTAGTTGAGTTCCCAGCTTTACTTCTAAACACATCCTCAGGAGTTATTGAGAGTGAGTTTCACTTCTACTGCCTACCAGAAGAACATCCTACATTGAGTGAATTCTGCACCAGGCTTACTGGCATCACACAGGTGAGCTTCTCCAACTTTAAGATAATTCCAAACATGTTCTTATTCTACATCAATATAGTCATGATTATGTGTAGATATTCCATTGAGATTTTCAAGATAAAAATAAAGGTTTTACCCATGAAAAAAACTAAAAATTTGTCTTGAAGATTTTACATCAGAAATCACTTTCTGATGACTCTTCTCTTTTTTAATTTCAAACTTATTTGCACAAAATTGAATTTTTCAGCTGTCGTTCACACAGAACACTCATTTCTTCTAAGATTACTACTTCCCTCAACAGAAATATGTCTTTGGAAAATTAAAATAGTCGAGCATGCAGTTTTTAGCAGGGAATTGACATTTAAATTCCCTACTTTGAGCTACTAATATCCAAGTACAAAAATTTCTTAATCAATATCTCTCTTCGATAAAATGTTTAGGTGTAAATTTAGAATATATGTACACTCATGCTTTCATAAAGTGACCTTTCTTTCATTCATAATTTCTTCTCAGGAACAAGTAGAAGGTGGCATACCACTATTTCTGTGTCTAAGCAAGTTCAACAAATGGCTGAAGAAACTGGAAGCAGAGAAAACAATTGCCTTCAACAACAGCCCTCTAAAAGAAGCAAAACTTTGTACATTTGTCACTTGGTCAGGTGAGCATTGCTTGTTCCAGCTCTTCAACTTTTCACCCTTGAGGAAAGCAGGACTAGTGGTGGTAGCCTGGTAGGGGATAAGGCATTTCACTTGTCAGGAACCAACAGACCCTCATTGACAAGAGATATTTCTGTCCATAAACAAGGGAGGGGTGCCTAGAAGCAGATTCAGACTTTTCACAAAGGAAGTTTCAACTCAGAATGTTTCTCCTGAATGGTCTAACTCTAGTTTTTTGCTTTATAAAGCACTAAAGTTAACCAAATTTTAACCAAAAGGAGTTGGACCCCTGCCCTCCTTTGGAACGGATTTAGAGACGTCTTCTCTTACATACATTACAACTTTTATATGCATTAAATATTCTTCAAACTTTAAAGGGCTTTTAACCTGGAAACTATAGGAGCTTATTGTAAAGACTGCTCTGTTCAAACTTTAACACTCTTTCTGCTGTTGTGTTTCTTGGTTTAGATTGGGATCTGGGTGTGTGTCTTCATTATGAATGCAGACGGAAATCCATCTACAAGCCCGTACCGCTGAATAGCTGGATCGATTTAAGGGCAGTGTACAAGGTAAGATATACTATTCATGTCCCTTCAATGATTTGATGAACAACACAATGCAGAAGCCTGGATCTGGTCATCCTTCCCTTCAGAAACTGCTGTATCAGGAAGAAAAAGTGCATAGAACGTTTTGTACCTCTCAGACAACAGGTCTGTTTTTCATATAGGGGTGAAAGTGTAAATGAGACCTTGGAATTGTGTTTGCTGAGTAACTTCAACCTTTACAATGTTTTGTAAATATGTATGAATCTTCAGCATGTGATGAGACAGGAAAAGAAATCAGATTGCATTTGGAAAGGGTTTTGTCAGATTTTTTATCTCAGAAAATGAGAATTCATTTGATTAATTTTATTCACTGAACTGTTTCTACAGCAGTATCATTTAATGCCACTTTTATTATTCATACATTTTAGCAAAAACTTTTCTTTAGATATTTCAAGACGTAATTGTGGTTACAGTAGTATTTTATTAAATGAAATCCTAACCATTATTCAAGGAATCAGCAGCGAGTGATCATCCATCAACTCTTATGACATATTTCCAGGTTTTAACCATCAATTCCCACAATATTGTAAATGTTTTATTTGACTTTTGTAAAAGGTCAATTAGTACACTGTATGTTATTTCTTCTATTTTAATTTTTAGAATTAATTTGCGTTATAAAGAAACTTGTCATTTTCTCCACACAGAAATTCTACGAACGTACCCCACGCGGACTTCATGGGGCGTTGAAGGATTTAGGAATTGAATTTGCTGGAAGGGAGCACTCAGGTAAAACTTAGATCCTCACACAATCTGTCATTTGAACTTTGCATTATGGGAATGTTAAATTGTCTTTTTTTTTGTTTTTTTTTCTTGAAGACATCTCACACCTTTAATGGGTTTTTTTGTGTGAATCAGAGAATACTGAAATTCAGAGGGTGATAATGCTGATGATGATACAGTTGTAGTGTAGTGAAATGTGTGGCTAATTCCAAATGTTTTTAGTCAACTAGTTCAGGGAATTTGCTACTTGTACATCAGACAAAACTTGTTGCAACACTTTGTGAATATCTGTACTGCTTTTATAAATTCTCTTTGTTGTTTAATATTATTCAATATCTATACACCATAAATGACTGCAATACTTTCATTAATTTCTTTGATCTATATAATCTCAGTTTTAATTAGTATATTTTAGCATTGAGGATATATTTGTAATTTTCTTTATTCCCCTAGTGTCCCCTTACCCTACGTGAATAGCTTAATCCCTCCCCTGCCTTTTCCATGTTATTAAATGTTTACCATTGTTAATGTTTTTTTATTTATGGTAAAACACAAGGGGTGTTAAAAATGTAGCAAGGAAATAATCAAGAAACATAAGATGTAGCTGTTAAAACATGATTGATCCTTTGGAATTTTTTCTAAGATTGTAGCTGAGGAAATTTATCAGCATAAACTTTTATCAAACTAATGAAAATTACCTTAAAAGCTAGTAGATGAGTAGAGTTCTGAATTTGGATAGAACCCATTTGACATGTCAAGAGCCTCTTTGTATGTTATTTGAGGAGGAAGTTCACAAGGTAATAAAACAGAGGGTTTGATAAAATATCATTAGATTACTTCATGACATATTTGTCATACTTGAAGTCGAAAACAACCTTGCTCCATGTTCTTACGCCACCTCCCGGAGGGGCCTAGTTTATTCATGACAAGTCTGGAAAATTATTTTCTGAAACCTGTAGTCCATAATTATTCCTGTCCCATTAGGACAATGTAAATATTTGCTACTTAAAACAAAATTTGATAATCATTTCCTCAAAATAAAAAGCCTTTTTTGGACAAAAGTCCTCCTACATGAAGAAATCTTATAGTCTTTTTTTGTAATAAAATGGAGATGAAAGTTGAACTAAAAGAAAGCAGCTTATGAATCTAGTAATTTAAATTTATTTGAATAGTTGTAATGGTCGTGATATTAGCATGTCTTATCTTGCAGGTCTTGATGATGCGAGAAACACTGCCCACCTGGTCTGGAGGATGATTTGTGATGGCTGCATCATGAAGATCACCAAGACACTGCCAGGGGTGGGTATCAGAAACAGATGACAGAGGTTCAACTAGGAATATATCATGAATTATTTTTGGCAGTTCTATTGATTTCTGCAAGTTGGTTGAACTTTTGTGAAAGAATCGGTGAAAAGAGGTCACGAAGAAAGAACAATCCTACGGTAGTCAGTTAAGATTTGATGTGTAAATCATTAATGAAGACCTTGACTTTATGCTATGTTTTGTTCTCAAGGGTAGGGGGTGGGATTATGGACTTGGTAGAATATATGGTTTTATATTGTTTGCACATGTTAAAGCTTGCGAGGTTAGCTTTTATAACCCAATTCATTCTTCACTACACATATAGTCACTCACTCCCACCTCCTTATTGGCTCCCCCAACCCCTCTGCAACAATTGCCATTGCACCCTCACAATCCATTACTTTCTCCTTGCTTGCCCCTTGTACAACCTTCCCAGAGCTTCCTTCGCTCCCCACAACTCAATTGCTGAGTTCTTCCAGAAAAATCTTCCGATAGAATGATCTCCTTCCTTCATCATGCTTCCCTCTAGAACCATATTTAATTCTCTTCCACCCCTCTCTCTACTTTGTTTTTGTTTCACCCATGCACCTCCTCTCTCAATCACAGCTTGCTGACTTTTTGTTCTTGAATTTCTATCATTCTCCCCGTTTGTTTTCCTTCCTACCTCTAGAATGATCTGACCTCTCAGGCACAATTTGACTCTTGTTGTCATGGTGCCATTAAGCCCTCATCAAACAAACATATAGTCATATTCACTACATAACTCTTTATTCAGTGCAAACCCTGTAGCTACTCACTGTGATGTATGTTATTGTTTGCAGTATAATAATGCTTTAGTCTCCGAAATGTCTTTTCCATTTTTTTTTGTCTAATTATAATCGGTTGTATTTGTTTCAAAGTGCAGCTACACTTTAATAAGCATCAAAACTTGAGCTGAGGTCAGGTCAGAATAGATTGCAGACAGAGTTATGGGTTAATGATAACATTAGAAAGTATTAATGAAAGATTGAAAAACAAAAATTGTAAAAGCTTTATTGTAAAGTGTATTCTGTAGAATGTAAATGAAAAGAAATATATGATGTCATAATAATTCCTGTCTTTTTTTTTTTACTTTTGAATTATTGATCCTCTACCATTATTTCTTAATGGTATATCAATAACAACAACAACATGAGCGTAAATGGTTTAAAATGTACTAAAAACCATGAATATAGCAAAAAGTCTCATTAAATATTGGTTAGGAATTGGCCATTTTAAAACTTAGATACCAAATTAGCATAAATTGTGCAATATTTTGTAACCTCAGAATCAGATAAACTAGAAAATTGGTTTATGTTAACATATTGTTTGTTGGTCCTTCCCCCACAATATGGGAAGTTGACTAAACTGAACAGAGGAATCGATTATTATTATATAACCTTACCTCAGATTTAGCAGTAGAATGCTATTTGAGAACCTTTGATACGTGAAATTTGGAAAAGAAATATAGAGAATAATATTCAAGAATTTTAGCTGTATTTCTGTTCATACATCATCACTTTTGTGTATGCTGAAAGATATTACAAACTTTGGTTTGTCATAACTTAAAAAGCTTTAAGTGGTAGTGTGACTATTTAAAGCCTATTCTGCTCCGAATTTAATGTAATTTAATTTCCTCCACAACCTCTTCCACCGCATATAATCTCCTCCCTTCTTCCACTTCTACACCTAACCTTACACACCCCTTGCTTTTCACCTAACTTTTTCTCCCACATTCAGCTTTTCCCCTTTATCTCCCACATTCAGCTTTTCCCCTTTACTTTCCACATTATCTCCCTTACAAACCTTTCATCTCCTCACTATTCTTACTCTTACACCATTATTTATTAAGACCCTCTTGGCACACTTGACTCTTGATTGTCGCGGTGCCGTTAAGCATCAACAAACCAAACCAAACCTTCCTGAGTAAATCTCTACCTGTCCCTACACATTTAAATGGAATATACCATACTATACACATAATGTACTAGATCATGAAAGGCATCAGTTTTTCTCCAAAAGGGATTTTGTGGGATAAAAAAATTGTTCATCTAGAAAACAAAGATGGCTGCACTTCCAGGATTTATTGACAATGTTTTGTTGTCTCTTCTGCTGGAGGATGATAAATGATGTGGCAGATTGCCAGTATGCTACCTATACAATATTTCTGTATGTTGAGGTCACATTTGCCTGCAACGGCATTAACCCTAGGATAAGAAGAGCTTATTTTTGAATGACAGAAGATAATTTGCATATATATTGACCAAAACTAACAATCAGGAAATATAAATTAAAGTTAGTCACTGAAAGTGGGATGGTGGTTTCTCACTATAAGTCTGTAAAAATCTCTCACAACTGACTCTTAGGGGATTTGTGGCCTTAATGTAATTAACACTCAAGTAAGAATCCCATTTTTCTTCTGGTCCAAATAAAAATTTATTTTAGGGAGAAATATTTTCTTTGCCACGGAATGAAGGGTTAAGGGTCCCAGATTTTGTTAGGTAGCCTAAATATGAGGTTAGAAGAACGTGTTCTCAATTAATTCCTTCTTACGACCATTTTGTAAAATATCTGAGACATGAATGTCAGACCTGAGGTTGCTATTATTACAAAACCTGTCATAAACATTACCAGTAAGTCCTGCTTTCAAGGTTGTTGTAAAGAAACAAGGAAAGACCCATCATAAAGAAAGCAGTTGCCAAAATGTTACTAATGTGCTTCCGAGGGTCTCTATATTCCATCGTATTAATGCATCTTAGAGGTTATGTGTTTATTCAGGTGTCTGGCACTTGTTGGTTAGGATGCAGTGTTCCCAGCCTGCCCCTGAATGCAATTGAGTAGATGCTAAAGTTTGCTTGTGTGAATTTACAAACATAGACAGCTAGCTAAAAGTTCCCCAAAGTCTTGCAAAATCCCCCTACCCATCAGATCATTTTTCTCAAATCCCACCTATACTTACAGCTGGTGATCCAGGGGTGTGTGATCTCCAGTAATCTTGTTGCCAGTTAAATTGCTTCAAGTCCCTCACTACTTTCCTCACAGATAAAATTCAATAATATTTACTTGTGGAGCTACACATGCAGCTCTTCAAAATCTAGCACCCAAACTTTTAGTTCGTGTTTAACGGCACTTAAGTCATATGTGCCAAAGGAGGTTAGTTACGATTGGTTATTTGTTTGGTTTGAGCGCAATGCAAATCTCTCAGCATCTGCTTGTACTAAGTTGTCTCACCTCTCTCTATATGTATTTTCACCCTCCCTTATCTGAGAATTAGATACTCCAGAAAGGATTTCACAACAAGACATGAGTGAATAAATGTTATAGATTATTTCCAGCCAGCTATCAAATGTTTTTGTGTCTTGGCATTTCTCTGGTTAATCTTAGAGAATGGCTACTCTTAATTCAGAGGTAGAAATACTAGCAGACCCTTCGTAAAACTTTCAGACAGGGTTCCCTCTCTTCCCGTTTTTCTCCACCCTTCCCCTTGGTTTTCCTCCACCCTGCCCCCTTTTCACAAACCCTATCCCATGTAAGAAAAACATACGAGAAAGCTTTGAGAATTACATTACCTTCTTGTACCTAATTTCTATTTTGTATTAAACTTTTGGTCGATGTCAACCTGCCCCTATTGGAATCGTGCCCCTCTTGGAGTAATAACTAGGGGTGTGACTAGGTTATACCCTTACCTTATATCACTAGTTTCTTATGTTGGTCTATTCAGTAACCTGATAATTATTCAATGGTTGTCATGAAACAAGAAGGAGTTAAGTGAAGCAAAATGACAGACAGAGAAGTCACCAATTTTATCAAAAAAATCTACTTTGAATAGTGTCACCTTTCTTTCTTTGAAAGTGCTGTTCTTTACTGAAAATAAAATAAAATTTTCATTTTGCAAAATGTATTATTTAATTTTGTTTAGATGGCAATATAAGGTACCTTCCTCATCTTAATTTTGTTCTATTAATCAGCAATCATAAACCAGAGCATTTAAAAACATTTTAATAAAACAATTCTCTATGACAAACATTTGTGGAATGTGAGGCTGTTGGTACCATTTTCTATAGAACGGTTTTCTTGTACTAGTCATTTGAAGATAGTTTAAAAGTTTTTGTTCTTTTTCTTATGCTAATTGATATTGTTTTTCTCATTTCCTACATTTTAGACGAAGGCAATACGACAGACCAGTACAGCAAAGAGTGAATCTCCCCAAGCCATTCTTCAGAATACCTCGGCAAATATTCACAAATCAGCAACTACACCAGGGACAAACTTCAAATCTGGTCAACAAAGTGCTTGTCCAAAGAAAAGCCCTGGCATGGTATCCACACAATTTAAAAAGTCAACATCGATCAAGAAATGTGAGTCTGGAGAGAGTGTAACAAACCATAAGACAGACAACAAAATTATTCATATCAATAATGCAATGTTGATTGTAGATGAGAAAGAAAATCATGAACTGAAAAGGAATTATTCTACCCAAGTATTTCATCAATCTGATGCCATCCCTACAAGGAAAGACCTGAGCTGTATGTCTACAGTTCTTGTGAGTGCACTGAATTTAGAAGGGAAGAGCAATGGTATGGTTAAGCGAAATGAATATCAAAAGAAGTCACTTCCATGATATATCTTTACCAAGAAATTCACAATCCTGTTCAGCAAAACGTCTTGGTATGAAATGCAGGTACCAATTGAAACGATCACTAGCTAGCCAACAGTATGATGGACCCACAAAAGTCAAAAGAAATGAGGACAATTTGGTTCTTTCATTAAAAACAGAATGCAGAAGTAGGTGTAAATGCCAGTACCAGTATGCATACAAAGACAAGCACTCCATACTCTTCATCTTCTTCATGTAAACATCCTAATCCTAACCTAGAAATCAAGCTAAGTAACAATATGTTAGATCTCCAGAATTGTGCAATACTAATGTGAAATCAAATGAAAAAATTGTATTCAAAACTCCTTCACCATGCCTGAAAGTAGCTACAAATAATAACAAGCAATCGCAACAAGCATCCAACGCCAGAACCCCATTACTGCCAATTTCAACGAATATTCCTCCATCTTCAATGAGAACACCCCATGTTACACCATGTACTGTGAAATCACCATTGAATGGTTCAAAGGGACTCACAACACCATTTAATGATTCAAAGAGATTCACAACACCATTAAATGGTTCAAAGACTATTACAACACCATTTAATGGTTTAAAGACTATCACAACATCATTAAATGGTTCAAAGAGATTCACAACACCATTAAATGGTCCAAAGACTATCACAACACCATTAAATGGTTCAAAGAGATTCACAACACCATTAAATGGTTCAAAGACTCTCACAACTCCTAAATTCTTCACACCAGGAAATCAATCTACATTTTATAAACAGTCGGGCAAAGTTACGCCACCTTTATGTCAATGTGGGAAAAGATCTCGCAGGAAGACCGTATCCACTCCCGGACCAAACCAGGGGCGAGTCTTTTTCTCCTGTCCTTCACGCCATCGTAGTAGCTCACTAAGCTCAACTAAACTAAAAGATGTCACCAATTTTGAGGGAGGATGTGGGTTTTTCAAGTGGGAGTCTGTGGTGCTGAGCAATTTCAGCACACCAAGAAGTTCCAAAAGTCATGGATTCTCTTCAAGTACTTCCACATGTGGGTTCCTGTAACTATGATAGTTTAATCAGTGACATCTAGCTCAGACAAAAAATTGTCTTTATAATTGAATAGTAAATACTTGTCAAAAATATATATCAACCTATACAACTGAGTTGTTTTCTTCCCATTTTTATGTTTCAAGTTATTTTGTCCAAGTAGTTGTTACTATTTTTGACTTAATGGATGAGGAAATCTTCAGTATTTTTGATGTATGAAATTTTCTTTCCTTAAAAAAGAAGGTGCAGTGATTAAAAGTCATGGATGCTCATATGTGAAAGACACCAGGTTTGATTACTGCCAGGAGCTCTGCATTGTGTCCTTGAGCAAGACACTTCATTCTGCCTGCGCTCCAGTTTATTCAGCTGTAAAATGAGTACCAACCAGCACTGCTGGTGAGTTGACATACGATTACAAATCGTGTAAGATTTCCTAATTCTTAATCTAATATCTATTTTGATACACTTTTACAATTTCTATGGCTTTTAAATAATTTATCTATTGTTGCCATGCAACAAAACAATAAATTTTTATATGCTCAAAAAATTTGTGTTGTGATATTAACTGTAAAATGGGTAATAGCTTAAAAATTACTGAATACACAAATTTTGCCATAGAAAGAGATATAACTAGATCAAATTGTTATTAATTCTTAGATAACATTTTACACAAAAATGTGACAAGAATAACTAAGAAAGACAAAAAACGGGCTTAAATGTTGAATTTCAGCCATGTTTATATGTATCAAAACAGCTATTTACAAAGAGAAACCACAAGAATGTTTAACTGATGCCTTCCCACAAACATGGAAGATCTAGATCTTATTTACACTTACATTTTTCTCAATGGTCTCTTTAGTGAGGTCAAAATCACTGTCTTAAAGGTCTATGGACACATACTGTGCTATATGGTTCAACGAATTTACCCTGAACATATCAGATACAAACATATCAGTTTGAGTATTTAAATACTTTTAGTTTTTTTTGTTAATGCTGATCAAATTTTAATTCATGCCAGATTTATTATGTATAATTGAACGGCCAGCTCACAATACCTATGTAATTCTTTACATCTTTCCTAAATCTCAGTCACTGAAAATAGAGGGAAGATCTATTCCTGCCAGAATTTGACTGGGGGTATGACACTCACAAACCTGGGGTCAGAATTTGACTAGAAGTAGGTAAACACTCACAACCTTGGGGTCAGAATTTGACTGGGAGTATGGTAAACACTCACAAACTTGGGGTCAGAATTTGACTGGGGGTATGGTAAACACTCACAAGCTTGGGACCAGAATTTGACTGGGGTATAGTAAACACTTACAAACTTGGGGTCAGAATTTGACTGGGGGTATGGTAAACACTCACAAACTTAGGGCCAGAATTTGACTGGGGGTATGGTAAACTCACAAACTTGTGGCCAGAATTTGACTGGGGGTATGGTAAACACTCGCAAACTTGTGGTCAGAATTTAATACAACCATCAAAGAATTATAATCGACAATTGATCAGCAAAAGATTTGTAAGAGAAATAGCACAGTTGTCCCGTTAGCATCACAAATTTGCACATTTATACGTAAAATTTAATAGAATTTGATGAAATGAAATATTTTCATATTTTTTTGTTGGATTTTAGAGAAATTGAGCTAATATTGCCTTTAAATGTATATTCATGAGAATTTCCGTTTCTTTTGTTTGCAAAAAGACTTAAAGAATCACAGACAATTCGAACACTGATGTCCCATCTATTATAAAACCAATTCATTTCTACGCAACAGCAAAGCACCAAACATTCATATCTTTCTTCATCAGTTTGTGGATGTACATACCGGACTGAACTCAATTTATCCTTCAATGATGACCGCTTTTCACTTAGTAAATTAAACATTTTCACAAAACTGTACAAACAAACAAGATTAAACATTGTTGCAATTTACAATATATACAGTATGGCAGGCAGATATTGGAGGATCTAGGGGTGTACGTAAATAATTCCTCAACTCACAATACAAAAAAAAAAAGTTTTTTTAACAAAGACCACCAAGTGAGGGTGCCATACTAGTTCCAGCACTAGCATCTTCTGTTTCATGTGATGGCACTGAAAAGAATTCTAATATGAGTACCTTTATACAGAATCTTTCCAACGCAATCATAAAACTGATCTACATTGTTACAGCATGCAAAATAGTCCACTCAAAATTGGTTGCCTAAAATCATCCCTTCCATTCAAGATCAAGTACACCTTGTGTAAGTGGTCAGCCATTCAATGACAACTGCTTAGGAAGCTTCTCAAATGCTCTCCCATTTTATGAATTTTCTGTCAGAATTTTCTGTGGATTGTTATTCTCCCAAGCAACAGCAAGCTTCTCATGGTAGACATCAAGCTGATAAAAGAAAAAAGATGCAAAATGTATGATGATAGAAATAAGTTAAAACTGTTTTTTTTTTTTGATGGTCAGTTTGTATCATTCAAGTGAAAAAAATTGATACAAGATTTAGTTCAGAGGTATATAAAAGAGGTCTTTAAACCAAACAAAATGGTGAAGAAACTACTTCCAAATCTTGTTCCATAAAGAAGAAAATCAAATATTCTCATTTTTGTAGAAATGAGTGTGTGGAAAGTAGTGAAGAAAGTTGGCATCCTAAACCTGAACTTATTATCTCATCACACATATGTGTGATATTGTAGTCACTTTGCTGTATAGGCAAATAACTGCCTGTACCTCTTACACTACATGGCTACCCCCCCTTGATATTAGGGGCTGGTGAGGCCCATCAAATGATGATTTCATATTAGGGATCATAAGTTTTTGGAACGGGACAACATTTGGTGATTTTTGAGTCTGTCGGTGGGTTGTGTGTGCGTATACAACAATTAATTTTGTGTAGCTTATAACTCAAAAACTGTAATACTCACATGAACCAAAATTGGTGGATGGGTACCCCTGACCCGCAACTTTTGTCTCCATGGTTTTGTGTACAAAAGGTCACAGGTCGATTGAAAAAGTTTTTGATGATGGCTCTATCTTTGAAGAAATTACTTGGTATCTTTACAAATTGCATAGGTGGGTAGGGTTTAACAATCTAACAAAAATTAAAAATAATTGGAGGTCAAAAGGTAATGGGTGAAATAAGTGATATTTATGCAAAATTTTGTGCCATTTTAAACTAAAAAATTACAAGACCTATCTATACCAACCCTATGTTATACCATGATACCTTGGTACATGAATTTGTGTCCCACAGACTGGGGTCAAAAAGTCAAAGACTTTTATTGACCACTTTTCACCATTTTACCCTAAAGTTATGGAATGGTAAGTGTGACATGAACATGAATGTGTGTCATACAGTAGGGTATGATAAATGTGAAAAATTATAGATGTTGTTTCAGAAATTTCCTTCTTTTTGTCAAGTTTCTGGAAGTTTTGTGCAAATATTGGGGAATTTCCTTTCTTTTTAAAAATTTGCTTTAAATTTGAGAAAACTGCTTCATTTTCAGCAAATTTTTGGGAAAGCTGGCTTCATTTGCATAATATTTTCTTCAATTTTCGCACTTTTTTAAATTTTCAAGAAATTTCCTTTCTTTTGGGGAAATCATTAAGAATTTTTGGCCCTTAGACCCTTCTTTTTGATTTTCTCAAAATCAGGGGTAATCCTTCAACCTGAGACTCTTCTTCATTGACTAGCATCCAGCTATTACACCACAGGGGTAATCTATACCTTCTTAACTGACAACATCTTCATAGTCTTTTCACTTGTTAGCAACCAGCTTTGCACTGTACACAATAGGTCATTTATCTTGGGCCTTACATAACTGCTGTTCAGTGATGCAAATCAGATTAGTCCTTGGCAGAGCCTAAATAAATATAAATATACATAATATTCTTGGGAGGACTTTGTGCAAAACCCATGAATGATTGATGGACCATTCCTTGTAAGGATGGTCATTTCATCATGTTCTTCAATTTTCGTGAAATTTTCTTTAATTGTTGGGGAATTTCCTTCTTTTTTTGGCAAAATTTTCTTTTTTGGGGGGAAATTTGCCTTATTTCCGTGAAATTTTCTTCAATTTTCAGGGAGTTTGCTACATTTTCATAAAATATTTTTCAATTTTCAGGAAATTACCTTCCTTTTCAGGAAATTGTCGAGAATTTCCTTCCTTTTTATCAAAAAATTTTCTTTCATTTTTGGGAAATTTGCCTCATTTTCGCGAAGTTTGCTACATTTTCATGAAATTTTATTCCATTTTCAGTTTTCTTAAATTTTCTTAATTTTCGAGAAATTTAGTTTTTTCTTCAATTTTCTGGAAATTTTGCAAAAATTGTACGACCCCCCCTTACAAATAGTTAGACATAAGAAACTCATATATTTTCTAAGTATTTCTGCATGTTTTTCCCCTCACTCCAGATTTCTTTAAAAAAGCAATGATCACCATTGTCATTATCGACGACCGTCGTCATCATCATCATTTGCACCATTAACATATTCATCAAATCTAAGTCATTTTTATTTTGTTGTACTGTTCCTCTTTTTATTATTACCACTTATTCAGCACTTTGCCTAAAGTTAACTATCTTATGTAACGTTAATGATTACACATAATTGCTTGTACTCATGATCTGTACTCATACTCATGTATAATTTTTTGTACTCATACTCATGGCCATGTACTCAAACAAATGTACTCACACTACAAATCTGAATTCACAATTAAAGGCCCGTTTTTGATTGTGTTAACATGGAGATTTATGCCATACAATTATTTACACATTACTGACAAACTAATCAATAACCAACGTGGAGTGATGTCATTTAAATTTGATACCTGTGATGGGCCAAGCAAACTTCTTGGGAAATTTGATGGTGCATTGACAGTGGTGGTGCTACGGGGGTGCATTCTAGCCCCCCCTTCCCCTTCCTTCCCCCCAGAAAATTTTGTAAAGTGACATTTTGTCCGATTAATAAGCTTTTTCCCCGATTAATAAGCTTTTTCCCCCCATGAGACAATTTTCCCCCATGATCAAAATCCTGGTGCCGCCACTGTGCGTGTATTGACAGAGAGAAGCAGAGTAGTATGAGTGGAAAAAAGTGGGGCACTGGGAGGAAGAGTAGAAGCCCACTTAAATGGTTTTTTGTTGCTACAGAGGAGTACATGTCTGTTGTTGTAATAGTTGATGTGTTGGAGATGAAAAAGAATGGAAAATGCAAGAAAAAACTCACAGCACGAAGCATCTGATTGTACTTCTCCTTTAAGTGAGACATCTTCTCTGTGTGAAGGTTTTCCTTCTCTTCAAGCTGTTTTGTAGAGAAAAATATAAAAGACAACACTTAGTGCAATCATTAATATGGACCAACACTTAGTTCAATCATTACTATGAACCAACACTTAGTTCAATCATTAATATGGACCAACACTTAGTTCAATCATTACTATGGACCAACACTTAGTTCAATCATTACTATGGACCAACACTTAGTCCAATGTAATCATTACTATGGACCAAGACTTAGTGCAATCATTACTATGGACCAACACTTAGTTTAATCATTACTATAAACCAACACTTAGTTTAATCATTATTATGGACCAACACTTAGTTCAATCATTACTAAGGTCCAACACTTAGTTCAATCATTAATATGGACCAACACTTAGTCCAATCATTACTATGGACCAACACTTAGTCCAATCATTAATATGGACCAACACTTTAGTGCAATCATTACTATGGACCAACACTTAGTTTAATCATTACTATGGACCAACACTCAGTGCAATCATTAATATGGACCAACACTTTAGTGCAATCATTACTATGGACCAACACTTAGTGCAATCATTACTATGGACCAACACTTAGTGCAATCATTACTATGGACCAACACTTAGTGCAATTATTACTATGAACCAACACTTAGTTCAATCATTACTATGGACCAACACTTAGTTCAATCATTACTATGGACCAACACTTAGTTCAATCATTACTATGGACCAACACTTAGTTCAATCATTACTATGGACCAACACTTAGTTCATTCATTACTATGGTCCAACACTTAGTTCAATCATTACTATGGTCCAACACTTAATTCAATCATTACTATTGACCAACACTTAGTTCAATCATTACTATGGACCAACGCTTAGTGCAATTATTACTATGGACCAACACTTAGTCCAATCATTACTATGGACCAACACTTAGTGCAATCATTACTATGGACCAACACTTAGTCCAATCATTACTATGGACCAACACTTAGTTCAATCATTACTATGGACCAACACTTAGTTCAATCATTAATGTAAACCAACACTTAGTCCAATCATTACTATGGACCAACACTTAGTTCAATCATTACTATGGTTTAACACTTAGTTCAATCATTACTATGGACCAACACTTAGTTCAATCATTACTATGGACCAACACTTAGTTCAATCATTACTATGGACCAACACTTAGTTCAATCATTACTATGGACCAACACTTAGTCCAATCATTACTATGGACCAACACTTAGTTCAATCATTACTATGGTTTAACACTTAGTTCAATCATTACTATGGACCAACACTTAGTTCAATCATTACTATGGTTTAACACTTAGTTCAATCATTACTATGGACCAACACTTAGTTCAATCATTACTATGGACCAACACTTAGTTTAATCATTACTATGGACCAACACTTAGTTTAATCATTACTATAAACCAACACTTAGTTTAATCATTACTATGGACCAACACTTAGTTCAATTATTAGTATGGACCAACACTAAGTTTAATCATTACTATGGACCAACACCTAGTTCAATCATTACTATAGACCAACACTTAGTCCAATCATTACTATAGACCAACTTTGTTTAATCATTACTATGGACCAACACTTAGTTCAATCATTACTATGGACCAACATTTAGTTTTATCATTACTATGGACCAACACTTAGTTTAATCATTACTATGAACCAACACTTAGTTCAATCATTACTATGGACCAAGACTTTAGTGCAATCATTACTATGGACCAACACTTAGTTTAATCATTACTATGGACCCACACTTAGTTCAATCATTACTAAGGACCAACACTTACTCCAATAATTACTATGGACCAACACTTAGTTCAATTATTACTATAGACCAACACTTAATGCAATCATTACTATGGACCAACACTTAGTTCAATCATTACTATGGACCAAGACTTAAGTGCAATCATTACTAAGGACCAACACTTAGTTCAGTCATTACTATGGACCAACACTTAGTCCAATCAATACTATGGACCAACACTTAGTCCAATCGTTACTATGGACCAACACTTAGTTCAATCATTACTAAGGACCAACACTTAGTCCAATAATTACTATGGACCAACACTTAGTTCAATTATTACTATAGACCAACACTTTAGTGCAATCATTACTATGGACCAACACCTACGGACAAACACTTAGTTCAATCATTACTATGGACCAACACTTAGTTCAATCATTACTAAGGACCAACACTTAGTCCAATAATTACTATGGACCAACACTTAGTTCAATTATTACTATAGACCAACACTTAGTGCAATCATTACTATGGACCAACACTTAGTGCAATCATTACTATGGACCAACACTTAGTGCAATCGTTACTATGGACCAACACTTAGTGCAATCGTTACTATGGACCAACACTTAGTGCAATCATTACTATGGACCAACACTTAGTTCAATTATTACTATAGACATGTAGAGACAACTTTAGCTAATAAACCTCTTTATTACAAACCTTCAAAGTAGCAACATATTTCATCAAAAAGGTTCAACCTTGAACCATTTTACAACATTTTTAAATCTCAATCATGGCATCAATTTCCATATTTTGTAAAATTTCAGGGCAACCTTGGTGTTTTTAATTGTAAAGCATTTTTCAATTGTCTAATAAAATACTTTGAAGTGGTGCAGCAACTTCTGTCCAAATATCTTGTCATTGCCATGCCAGCATAAAATTCTAGCAGGAATACTTTCCCATGATTTTCAGTGACTAGGATTCAGTAAAAATAAATTTTAAAAAGTACATCAAGATTTTGAGCTGTAGGACTAAACACACATCACAAATTTTGCATGAATTTAAAACTGATCAAACTTCAGCTGTAACTCAAAACTAAAAGGGCAATTTTCAAAAATTCCATAAACTGATTTGAATCATCTTTCAACCAATATAGAAATTCTTATATGTCCATAGACCTTTAAAGAACAGCTCAGGTTCATTTGATTTACTCTTCTAGGGATCAGTGGTAAAGTATATGTCTCTCCTTGTTGTCCCTTCAACTGTGCCATGGAGTATTACATCTTTCTCAATAGCTGGATTGCAAACTTGCCATAATTTTCTAAATGATATCGATAATGATGTCTGAAGTCCGTCTCTGATCTCTACAATAACATGATGCACCGAAAAAATAACTAAAATTTTGAATGACAACACACATCTGCTCTTCCCACTATATATTTTCTGCCGTTCACAGAAAAGATTTCGTAAGCCAAGCATAATAGATTCAAGTTTTCATTTGTACTCAACTCTATTTCCCTATTCAACTTGAAAGCCGTCCGATAGTTTGTGTTTTTAAATTTTAAGCCAAATTTTTATATTTATTTATATATGTGTGTATATGTATGTGAGGGTGCGTATGTATGTGTATAAATATGTGTATGTGCATATGTGTGTATATGTATGTGTATATATATATGTATGTATGTGGGCCTACATGCATGTATATTTACATCTTGACGTTATTGTATTTTACCATTTACTAATATTTACGAAATTTTCATTTTTTCTAATTTACTGGGTTTTTAATATAACTTTTATATTTATAACTTATATTTATATTTCTTTTTTAAATATCTTTGTACGTTTTGCTACAGGGAGACAAATTTCCATATTTTCTTGTGGACGAAAATAAATTGATCATATCTAATTGATCTTATCTTAATACAGTGACATGTTTACTAGCTGAAAAGATTTACTCAAAGAGTTTACTGTTTGTATAATTTATAACTGATCTAAAGTTCCTGGGACAATGTTGTACAGCAGAAAAATGTGCAGTAATCACCAACCATAGTTTATTGCTATCATCTTCGGTGGAGGCACCAGGAAAGTTTTCTAAGAAGGAGGGAGTAAAGGGGTTTCTCTGTCACTTGGGAGAGCAAACATCATACAGTATGTATGGTAAACCAGAAGGCAGCAAAGCATTCTCATTGGAGACATCCACCTCTCAGTCCTGCCACTGATCGTTGTCATAGCAACAACCAGGCAAGGGAGGAAGACACAGCTCCTATTTTCATATTTGTTGGCATGACCCAACCCAGGATGAATCTGTCATTCAATGAAAGACAAATTACCATGAAACCAAACCAAAGGGTTAAAAAACTCAACAGCTTTTTATTCACTGACCTGTTTCTGTAACATCGATTGATCTTCTCTCACTGTTTGAATCTGTCCATACTTTTTTTCTTGTTTAACCATCAACTCGTTTACAGTTCTGTAAAAGACAAACAAAGAATTAATACAATCCTCATTAACAAATTACAGCTCATTTTTTTAATTCACTCTTCCAGGCATAACTTGTATGCCACTCCTAGTGGTTTTCTGTCTGTCATTTAAGCTGCATCGTGGTGTATTACATTTGGCACTGTTCTCACATTTCTCATTAAATGGAGGACAAACTTGTATTCTTCTAGTGATAGAAAGTGCTACATGCTTACATAGACCACTCAAGAAGTGGAGTGGTTAGTGAATCATGCGTGAAGGTACCGGGTTCAATTCTGGTCGCAAGTGCTGCATTGTGTGCTTGAGCAAAACACTTTACTCCACTTGTTGCATTCCACCCATCTGTAAATAAGTACTAGCACTGCTGCGGACTTAATCTGTAATGTACTTGCATCCTGTCCAGGAGGAGCCTAGTGCTCTCATCCACTTGCACCAAGGAAACTGGTGATGCGCCAAGGAAACCAGGGATGCACCAAGGAAACTGGGGATGCCCCAAGGAAACCGGGGATGCACCAAGGAAACCGGGGATGCGCCAAAAAAACCGGGGATGCGCCAAGGAAACTGGGGATGCGTTAAGGAAAGCGGGGATGTGCCAAGGAAACTGGGGATGCGCCAAGGAAACCGGGGATGCACCAAGGAAACCGGGGATGCGCCAAGGAAACTGGGGATGCGCCAAGGGAACCGGGGATGTGCCAAGGAAACTGGGGATGCGCCAAGGAAACCGGGGATGTGCCAAGGAAACCGGGGATGCGCCAAAGAAACCGGGGATGCGCCAAGGAAACCGGGGATGCGCCAAGGAACCGGGGATGTGCCAAGGAAACTGGGGATGCGCCAAGGAAACCGCCAAAGGAATGCGCCAAAGGAAACCGGGATGCGCCAAGGGAACCGGGATGCGCCAAGGAAAACGGGGAATGCGCCAAAAAACCGAAAACTGGGATCGCCAAGGAAACCGGGGATGCTCCAAGGAAACCGAGGATGCGCCAAGGAAACCGGGGATGCGCCAAGGAAAGCGGGGATGTGCCAAGGAAACCGGGGATGCGCCAAGGAAACCGGAGATGCGCCAAGGAAACCGGGGACATGCCTCAGCTTGATGAGCCTTCATGGCTCTAGTGTGGATTTAATATCAAAGGGAACCTCACCTGTCTGTGTGTTGGATGTTTTCCTGCTGTGCCATGACAGCATGCTGGTGCTGCAGCTGCATCTTGGATAGTTTCTCCTGCTTGGTCTCCTTCTGTCTTGCCATGTACTCCACCTTAGCCGTCACGTCTCTAAGTGCACTCTTCTTTTCTTGACCCAGATCTCTCTTCTTCTCAATTTGACCTGGGCATTTCTGGGAGTGGAATAAATCAAAACAATTTCTAATTTTATCTTCAACTGAATAGGATAGTGTTTTTGTACAGAACATAGAATAATACTTGACATAACATAAGTATGCAATAAATAAGCTGTACTCTAAAGACATTTCTCATTGTTTAAATAATTTTGATCTAACCATTAGATTTTAAAATTACATCCAGATTTCCCTGGGGCATTATTCAGACACATGTGTCACCATTTTGAGTATTTCTTGGTGGATTGTAAACTAAAATGACATTTCATTGTTTGTGATTGGTAAAAAAAATTAATTACATCACAAGCCCTCTTAAAGGAATATTCCTGTAATTTTTCATGTGGATTTTTCATGTAGACAAATTTTTTGATTGGTTGAAATTTTGCTGTGCGATTCGTTGTCTCGTACTGCAAGGTATACAGTTATTTAAAACGCTTTGAAGGTCATTGCACGAGTTAGCCCAGTTGGTTACGGCGATCGGAAGCAATTTTTTTTCAAATCAACAGTCGAAAGTTCAAGCCCGGTATAATCGTTTATTGCGAATTTTGCTTTCATCTTCTTCTTCTTTTTTTTTCTCAGTAATTTTCATTTGATGACTATAATTGTAGTATTATAATACTAATACTTCGCTTTCTGACAAAAATGCATTGAAAAAAAAAGAAAAAAGTTTCTCGTCACAGTAATGTAATGCGCTGTGTATGTAACTCGGCACACACAACTGGAAGTGACGTCAAAATATCGCATTCCCAATTTTACCGTATTTTGATGAGACGAACCTCCCTCTTTAAAGAAACAAATTAGTGAAATAAAAAACATTTTTAATATCTTACTCTGTGATTCACACAGTGAGTTGAAAAGTGACAGGTGCAGTCGGTCTAATTCAAGAGAGGGAAGTCATAACTTTATTCCAAAGCAAATTTGTACACATTTCTTTTCTAAATTAATGGATTTTTTGTTTAATTCTTGAGCTGGGATATAACATGAACTTTGCAAGAACAAGCTTTGCCTATCTGTTCCTATAAATTAAACTCTAAATACCAAAAACTGACAAATTATTTTATAAAATTGCACAAAAATTGTCTTGGATCTGCAAGTATGACATCACACTGTACATTTACTGTACTGGCCATTTGTACCGGTCATACACACAGGTAAAATCTTTGAAATGTTGTAAATTCAAAATGCAATGAGACGATTCTCCAACCATTTTCTGTCTTTAATAGTCTGCTATCATAAAATCAAAATTCAAAATAATATTCGTTTAAATGAGTATTATTCCAATACATTCAACCTCATTGTAAAATTCAAACTATCACAAAAACTGACCAATCACTGTCCATCTCACCTTTGTTTCTCCACTTCCACATGGCTGGCTTGCAGGAGGTTGATGCCCTGCTCCATCCACTCCACCAGAACTCCTCCCTGCTCATTCTGTGCTCTTATCTCGTGCAACCTCTGAACTTTTTCCAGTTTGGTTTGTTTTCTGGCAGCCAGGGCCATGTGCATGCGATGAATGTCCGCCTTCATCCTCTCTGGTGATTGGACAACCTGCTTGCGGAGCTCATCTCCTGATTCACAGCTGTTCAAACATGACACATTTAGTTGTTCCTGCAAATTTAAGAAAAATTTTGGTTTCTGATGAAAATTTCATGTCACTGGATTTGTGTAAATTTTGAGGCAGGGTGGAATTGGGAAACAGGTTCAAGTGACATTTTTCGACCAAATAAGTGCCAATATATCTATATTTATTTTATATTTTAGAGGCAAACCAAGGACGACCTGGTTGACTCCCATGTCAAAATAAATGCGGAATTCTGCTTTCCAAATCACAACAGATTATTTAACAATATGAAAATTTGGTTTGGAAAAAATAGAAGTTCCTCTCAATGACATTTCATCCCAACAACGCACAACTTCTTTGCTGTACATGCTAGTGCATACACCATACATCACCTTGCTGTACACATTTCAAAACTGCATCACCATTGCAGTCCTCTGCAAAAATAGCTGCTGTCTTTGCAATGCATGCTGAATCTCATCTAAGTTAAAACCTTTTATTGTTCATTTTTTTTGTATCATTTTTTCTTTTTTGTACAATTTATATGTCTTATCATGTAATATTTACATTGGTATGTAGTGATCGCAACGATTACAGCAGTTTTGATTGACCATGCATATTTGATATCTGGGACGTTTTACAGCTTGTAAAACAGGTCATGATCGAATAAAAGAGAAGCCTAATGTTATTTTTAGTGCTGCACATTTACGGTACATATATAGGGCACATATCACAATGTAATTGTATTCTCATGTCAGACTTCACATTTGTGTTATATTGCTTTGTTTATTTATGTATTGCATAATGCAAACTTGAAAAATTACCACTGTTTTTATTGAATTATATTCGGCTCTTTTTCTTCATATTTTTTTCTCAAAGGACAAAAAATGTTGAGCGTTTCTTCTCAATTTTTTTTAATGAAAAATGTATTCCTTACCTCGAAACTCCATTTTCCCTATGATTTTAACCGCCGGAACTGTAAATTTTTTCCAGCTCTGACTTTGATACATCACTACTTTTGCACACATTACAAATTCTTCTAAGTTTGATTATCCACAATGCGGAAACCACAGGACCTTTTTGCACAGCTTAAAAAGATTATTTTGTTCAGAATTTAAAGCTCTTTCTGATACATATGAACTCTTTATCTGCTCATATGCCATAACATATTGATAATATACATGAGACAATTTCAATACAAAATGGTTGTGGAAACTCTATGGAAAGGTTTCACACAAAACTTGAAAACTAGTAAACAGAGCCCTCAATACAGACATAGATAATATGCACGAAACATTACAAAATGAAAAAATATGTTATCTCTTGCCCTATCATGCTACTTTCGATCTAAAGCAGGATATATGAGCTGTAGAAATGGACCAATAGTGTATACAGACAGTTAATAATGCGCAAAACATTACAAAATGAAAAAATATGTATCTTTTGCCCTATCATGCTACTTTCGATCTGAGGCAGGATATATAAGCTGTAGAAATGGACCAATAGTGTATACAGACAGATAATAATCGCTAAACATTACAAAATGAAAAAATATGTATCTTTTGCCCTATCATGCTACTTTCGATCTGAGGCAGGATATATAAGCTGTAGAAATGGACCAATAGTGTATACAGACAGATAATAATGCGCGAAACATTACAAAATGAAAAAATATGTATCTTTTGCCCTATCATGCTACTTTCGATCTGAGGCAGGATATATGAGCTGTAGAAATGGACCAATAGTGTATACAGACAGTTAATAATGCGCGAAACATTACAAAATGAAAAAATATGTATCTTTTGCCCTATCATGCTACTTTCGATCTGAGGCAGGATATATAAGCTGTAGAAATGGACCAATAGTGTATACAGACAGATAATAATGCGCGAAACATTACAAAATGAAAAAATATGTATCTTTTGCCCTATCATGCTACTTTCGATCTGGGGTAGAATATATGAGCTGTAGAAATGGACCAATAGTGTATACAGACAGATAATAATGCGCGAAACATTACAAAATGAAAAAATATGTATCTTTTGCCCTATCATGCTACTTTCGATCTGAGGCAGGATATATAAGCTGTAGAAATGGACCAATAGTGTATACAGACAGATAATAATGCGCGAAACATTACAAAATGAAAAAATATGTATCTTTTGCCCTATCATGCTACTTTCGATCTGGGGTAGAATATATGAGCTGTAGAAATGGACCAATAGTGTATACAGACAGATAATAATGCGCGAAACATTACAAAATGAAAAAATATGTATCTTTTGCCCTATCATGCTACTTTCGATCTGAGGCAGGATATATGAGCTGTAGAAATAGACCAATAGTGTATACAGACAGATAATAATGCGCGAAACATTACAAAATGAAAAAATATGTATCTCTTGCCCTATCATGGCACTTTCGATTTAAAGCAGGATATATGAGCTGTAGAAATGAACCAATAGTGAGTGTGCAACCAACTCACCAATCTTGCATTTTTCTCTGCCAGTCCGGTCTTCGTCTGTGAGATAGTTTTCTGAGCCTCCACCTGCATTCTTTGCTTGTTGCTCATACCTGTGTTTTCTTCTTCTATGCAAGCTTTCAGCTAAAAGCAAAAAAAACACAATCAATTTAATAGTAGTTCTGTGGAGGCTTTGAATCTTCATCATAAATTCAAAATATAATCTGCTGCTTTCGTTCTTTGCAGACAATGCAGAGGAGAATAGATTTATATCAAAATATAAATAGCTGTTCAATTTGTTTGTTTGTTTGATGAAGGCTTAATGGCACCACAATGCAGAGGAGAATAGATTTATATCAAAATATAAATAGCTGTTCAATTTGTTTGTTTGTTTGATGAAGGCTTAATATCACCACGACAACGAGGTCAAATTGTGCCTGAGAGGTTAGATCATAGCGCCATTCAGAATAATAATAATAGAAATAATCAATTTACATTTTCTTTTTAAGGGTAGGACTGAAAATTCAAGAAGCTGTTAAACTGTCTATTTACACAATTGTTTTTGTTTTCATAAGGTTTGATGAAAATCATGAGATATATCAAAAAACTCAAACTATTACCTTAAAATGCAAGTGAATTTCAATGTATTCTCAACAGAAGAGTGGATTAGGTTTTGCAATATTAATCTGTTGCTTAAAAGCTATCGCTGCAAATTAGATGAGCAGAAGGGCAGTGTTTGTAAATCATTTCTGTTCTTCGAATTGGCCATTTAAAGCTTGCATTAAACGAACCTGATTAATTTGAGCCTCCTCCTCAGCCCTCGATGCTCGGATGTGATTGATACGTTCCTTCAGCTCGTTGATATTTTTCATCTGTCCAGCATACTGCTGGTGTCTGGCATCCTGTTAAAAGTAAAAACAAAATATGAAAACTGTCCACCTCAGGATTTTTCTTTTCTTTCAAAAAATGTATTGTTTGTTTGTATGTATGTATGTATGCATGCATGCATGCATGCATACATACATACATACATACATATTACTGAATCCTTTTTTTATAGCCATATATCATTTCGTTCAACAGAAAGAAAGCAACACAATTATCTTTATTATGAACAATTCAAATGTCCAATAAAACTGTAAAAAACATGACAAACTAGTCACTTTTCATCGGGTTTATAATCGGAATTAAAGAAGCCTTGTTTAAACAAGTTTTCATTCATTAAATAGAATTTCATTCAAATTGTTCGACAAGTTTTTGAAATTATTATTTGCACATGATTTTCAAACAAAGGGCAAATGAGGATCTCATGACAAAATACAGTAAAAGCGTGTTCTCACATTAGTACGAGCTCGTGATCAGATTTTTTACTATGAGAATTTTCACCCGATCTGATTGCAGTTACTAGATCTAGTTTGTTTGTTTGTTTGTTTGATGAGGTCTTAACTGCACCACGACAACGAAGGTCAAATTGTGCCTGAGAGGTCAGATCATTTTAGAGGTAGGAAGGAAAGAAACCAGGGGGAGAATGAGAGAAATTCAAGAACAAAAGCCAGAAAGCTGTGATCGAGAGAGGAGGTGCATGGGTAAAACAAAAACAAAGTAGAGAGGGGGTGGAAGAGGAGAATTAAATATGGTTGTAGAGGGATGCATGCTGAAGGAAGGAGATTATTTTATCCAAAGGATTTTTCTGGAAGAACTCAGCAATTGAGTTGTGGGGAGCGAGGAAGCTCTGGGAAGGTTGTGCAGGGGCAAGCAAGGAGAACGTGTTGTATTGTGAGGATGCAGTGGCAATTGTTACAGAGGGTTGGGGGAACCAATAAGGAGGTGGGAGTGAGTGAGGTGGGTGTGACCAATTCTAAGAAGGGTAATATGAACGTTGTCGATCTTGAGAAAGGTTGTTGATGGTAGATTTGATCGGGATTGTGGGCTGGATGACATGGAGTTTGTTATCAATTTGGGAGTTCCATGAGGTTTGCCAGCGGTCACGAACAAGGGAAGCGATAAGCGGTTTGATGTCAGAGAGGGTTTTGGGAAAAGGGAAGGGGAGGTTAAGGGCAAGCTTAGCGGCTGTATCAGCCCTGTCATTGCCAGGGATGCCAACATGGCTGGGTATCCAGAAGAAAAGAACACTTTTCCTGCAGAGGGTGGGAGAAAAGAGTTTCCGGAGGAGGAGGTGGCAGGTGAGGTTATCCCATTTAAGATTGAGTAATGAAGTAAGAACAGCCTTTGAGTCAGAGAAAATGGCAAAGTGACTAAGAGGAGAGTACTCAATTAGTTGAGGGCGAGGAGAATGGCCTTAGCCTCGGCTGAAAAGATGGATGAGTAGTCAGGAAGTCTGCTACTGAGGGTGATGTCTTGGATGATGGCAGCAGCAGCTGTCTTGTTGCCTTCCTTGGAGCTATCAGTATAGATGGAGGTGTAATTTGAGAGTTGGTCTTTGATTTGGTTGTGGAGATTGAGATCCTAGTCGAGAATAGGTCTAAGTCCTAGTCGATAGTAGGTCTAGATCCTAGTCAAGAGTAGGATCATCATCCAAAGCAAGCGTTCAGATCCATCAATGAGCTTCTTAACAAGCATAGCCCCTTATAAAGGGCCGGTTGTGGCCGAAGACTTCAGATTAAAGAAGCCCTATTAATTAGGACAGAATATAAAGTCTCAATTGCAAATGCATTTTTTCCAAATCCTTTGCCATTTTACAATGATCTGATTATGGTTTGGTTTGTTTGATGAGGGCTTAACGGCATTAAGACAGTGAGGGTCAAATTGTGCCTGAGAGGTTAGATTATTCCAGAGGTAAGAAGAAAATAAAATACAAGGAGTCTGAGAGAAGTACGGGGCCTAATAGCCAGGAAGCTAAGATCGAAAGAGGAAGTGCAAAGGTGTAAAAAAAAGGGGGTAAATATAGGTAGAAGGGGTTGGAGGGGAGGACTAAATATGGTTGTGGAGGGAAGCATGATGAAGGAAGGCAATAATTTTATCCAAAGGTTTTTTTTTTGGAGATGTGAGGGGTAAGGGAAGCTCTGGGGAGGTTGTACAGGGGCAGGCAAGGAATACATGGTGGACTGTGAGGAAGCAATGGCAATTGTTGCAGAGGGTTGGAGCCAGTAAGGTGATGCGAGTGAGTGAGGTGGGTGTGACCTATTCTAAGGCAGGTAATGTGGATGTTGTCAATACGGGAGAGATTGTGGATGCTGGGTTTGGTCAGAATGGTAGGCTGGATGTCGTGGAGTTTATCAGTTCCATGAGGTTTGCCAGCGGTCACAAACAAGTGAAGCGATAAGCAATTTGATGACAGAAAGGGTTTTGGGAAAGGGGGTAGGGGGAGATTGAGGGCAAGCTTAGCAGCTGAATCAGCTATGTCATTGCCAAGGATACCAATATGGCTGGGTATCCAGAAGAAAATAATACTTTTCCTGCAGAGAGTGGGGGCATAAGGAATTTACGGAGGAGGTGGGACGTGGGGTTATCCCACATAAGATTGAGTAAAGAAGTAAGGACAGGCTTGGAGTCTGAGAATGTGGCTGGGCAGGGAGTACTCAATATAGTTGAGGGCTAGTAGGATGGCCTTGTCCTTGGCCCGGGAAAATGGACTAGTTTGGAAGCCTGCTACTGAGAGTGAGGTCTTGGATGACGGCAGCAGCTGTCTTGTCGCCTTCCTTGAAGCCATCAGTATAGATGGAGGTGTAGTTTGGAGTTGGTCTTTGATTTGATTGTGGTGGTTGATGAAGAGGTAAGGATGGGTTTGGGTTTTGTAATGAGTGGAGTGGCCCAGGTGGATGGAAGGGAGAGGGGTTTGGCCAAATAACTAAGAAGCACTAGAGCCAAGGAAGTACTTCCTTGCTAGAACAGTAAATACAATTTCTCTCCAGAGAGTGTCATCATTTCTTCACATTTAATCCACTTCCTGCCCTCTTCTGGTTCTATACAGTCCAAGAAAGATTGTAATGTTCTGAAGCATTCAAGTACGTCAGGATGTCCGCAGTTCTTGTACATCTTTCAAAAACACTACTTCCGCAGCATCTACAATTGGGTTCATTGTTTCACTTCACTGGCCTGAAATAATCTTCATTTTGACATGTTTAGTTATTTCTAAAATAGTAGTGCCCAACAAATATTGTAAATTGGACTTTGGAATGTTTGTTTGTTTGTTTGATGATGGCTTAACGGCACCACAACAACTAAGGTCAAATTGTGCCTGAGAGGTCAGAACATTCTAGAGGTAGGAAGTAAAGGAAACGGGGAGAATGAGAGAAATTTAAGGACAAAAGGTCAGAAAGCTGTGATCGTGAAGGGAGGTGCATGGTTGAAACAAAAACAAAGTAGAGAGGGGGTGGAAGAAGAAAATTAAATATGGTTGTAGAGGGAAGCATGATGAAGGAAGGAGATAATTTTATCTGAAGGATTTTTCTGGAAGAACTCAGCAATTGAGTTGTAGGGAGCGAGGGAAGCTCTGGGAAGGTTGTACAGGGGGCAAGCAAGGAGAACGTGATGGATTGTGAGGGTGCAATGGCAATTGTTGCAGAGGGGTTGGGGGGAGCCAATAAAAAGATGGGAGTGGGTGAGATGAGTGTGACCAATTCTAAGACGGGTAATATGAACGTTGTCAATACGAGAGAGGTTGTTGATGGTGGCTTTGACCAGAATTGTGGGCTGGATGACATGGAGTTTGTTATCAATTTGGGACTTCCATGAGGTTTGCCAGCGGTCCTGAACAAGGGAAGCGATAAGCGGTTTGATGTCAGAGAGGGTTTTGGGTAAAGGGGCAGGGAGGAGGGTGAGAGCAAGCTTAGCGGCTGCATTAGCCATGTCATTACCCGGGATGCCAACATGGCTGGGTATCCAGAAGAAAAGAACACTTTTCCTGCAGAGGGTGGGAGAAAAGAGTTTCCGGAGGAGGAGGTGGCATGTGAGGTTATCCCATTTAAGGTTGAGTAAAGAAGTAAGAAAAGCCTTTGAGTCTGAGAAAATAACAAAGTGGCTGAGTGGGGAGTACACAATAAAGTTGAGGGCAAGAAGAATGGCCTTAGCCTCGGCTGAAAAGATGGATGAGTAAGTCGGGAAGTCTGCTACTGAGGGTGATGTCTCGGATGACCGCAGCAGCAGCTGTCTTGTTGCCCTCCTTGGACCCATCAGTATAGATGGAGGTGTAATTTGAGACTTTGGAATGGATTTTTTGTATATTTTTAATCGGCAGATGATCATGATCCTGAGATAATGTGAGAACACAACCTACTATCTTCTCCTCAAGATTGCTACTTACAATCTCCTGTTTGCACATCTCGAATGTCTCAAGCCTCTGCTCTCGAAATCGAAAGAAGTTGATAATGGCGCTCAGGAATCTTCGTGTACTCTTTGGTTCTGTGAGAAATGAAATAAATAAAACAGAGAGGGAAAAGGCTATGGAAGTAAGTTTTATATTTGACTTCCAATACTTTTACAAAAGCAAACTAAACATTGCAAATGGTACAACTCCCATTGCAGCTTATAACACACTTTTACCCTCTATGCCACATGACACCTCACCCTACTTGATTCCTACATGCAATAATGCCTGAAACCCCTTTTATTTCTTAGAGAAATACATCAGAATTTTGTTTGGATCTGCTAGTATAACATTATACTATATACTGCACACGTCACATTTCAACACATATGTGACAATTTCAAACTGAATTAAACTGATTAAATCATAAACAGAATAAGATATGAACACATGACTTTTTTACTATTTGTTTCTTTAATAGTCCTCTATCACATACCTGGAATTTAATATTCACAGGAATATTCCATTAAACATAAACAATAACTTACTTGGCTGAAGGAGATCCTGGATTTTAAAGTCTGTTACACAGCATGCCTTCAAAACTCTTTGCCTGCAATCAGCAAGAAATCAAAAACACACAACTATCACCAATTTTACTAGCAATATATAAAAACTGATTGGTGAATAAGCAGTGAAAATGCTAAACTGATTGGTGGATAAGCAGTAAAAATGGTAAATTGATTGGTGGATAAGCAGTGAAAATGCTAAACTGATTAGTAAGTTAGCAGTGAAAATGCTAAATTGATTGGTGGATAAGCAGTGAAAATGCAAAACTGATTGGTGGATAAGCAGTGAAAATGCTAAACTGATTGGTGGATAAGCAGTGAAAATGCTAAACTGATTGGTGGATAAGCAGTGAAAATGCTAAACTGATTGGTGGATAAGCAGTGAAAATGCTAGTACTACTATAAGGAAGCAGAAATCAATCCTATTGCACCTTACAGTTTTGAAAATTAAAACAGTATGAGTTTTAAGACGTTATGTAAGATTTGAAACAATGTAACTGCTAAAACAAAATTACTTTTGAAACAATAACAATTGGAAAAATACAACTTTTAAAACAATACAGTGTAAATAAAATTTGAAAATTGTATCTGTCAAACAAACAAATTAATTTAAAACAAAACAATTTTTAAACGAAGAATATCAATATAGATTTTCAAATGTTCTCCCTTGTCCAAGCGTCAAGAGTGTGGTTACAGTACTTTTAAATTTCATATACTAATATAAATATAGAATAGGTACTGTAAATATGGAGTATATATGGAGTAAATATACTGTAAATGTAAATAACTACTCATTGTAAGGGCTCAATTCAAAGTTTCAAACCAGATATGTTTACAAGCACTTTACATTGAAAATTTAACAAAAAAAAAAAATCAATTTTAAAAAGTCCAGAAATACATACAGTGCTAAGGCAAAGTGAATGAGTGGTGTGGTACTCTGCATAATTTCTGGGCTAGTCACGCACTGTAGAGCGTTAAACTGAGGTTGCATGAGACTCTTCATGTCTTTGCCGAGTAAAATTTCCAATAGATGGGAGTACAAGAGCTGCATTCTGTTCGCCTAGGTGAAGGATTGGTAAAACAAATAATAGAAGATCATTAAAAGTGCTTGCAAACCTATAGCGAGGGGACATTTCTTAAAAACCAATTGGAAAATATAAACATGCAAAGTTTCTCATATCTACTTGATAATTAGGAAATTATTTCATCAAAGGAATCTTACTGTCTGATTGTACTCTGTGCATCACTTTACAGAAACTTAACCCTTGTCAGACCACGCCAGGAAATTAGTCTTGTGCTTCACTTTATTTCTGGCAAGGGTTTGACTATATTAACCCTTGTCAGGGTTAGCAAACCTGCCCTCAAACTTGCCCTCAAACCTGGCCTCAAAGCTGCCCTCAAAACCTTAGAAATGCCCTTTTTGGTCAGTGACACCTTGCTTCACTCTAGATCAAGCTAGGGATCTAAAATATTTTAACTCTTTAGTTCATAATAGAAAATACCATAATGTAATTGTTTTCAGTTCTTTGAAAATTGCATTTTTTTTTTGAACCAGACACAACAAAATTGTTAAAATTACTTTCCAGGGTAAAAATTTACTGTCCCTAACAACTCCGAAAATGTGTGCATGGAAGAACAGAAAGAGGATAGTTGCATGAATAGTAAAAGATAATACATGTATATCCCTGCTTATTTGCATGAGGGTACAAAGTACATGATTGATGCAGATATTCAAAATTTTCAAATAAACTTGTATATTATAAATATGATTAAATAATAATTAAATCAATTCTCTAACCACTTCCCCACAAAACCTAACACTTATTTCCAATAATTTTGTATCATAAATCCATATTCTTGACAAGCATTTAACAATACAGTACAACTTCACCCACCTGTGGCTTCTTGAAATCATCTACTGTGAACACTTCATTGGGAATTATATCAAGCATATTCTCAGCAAGAGCTTTGGAGCTCAGAAGTGGAAAGCGAAAAGCATTCTCTGCCATTTTGAATGTAATCTGAAGTAGAGAAAAAGACGTTTACAAACAAGAAATTTAATTTTCAAAGAAATATATAAACATTATTAGATCCAAAATATGACATCACTGTACATGTACACTGGCGGGTCACTTTTCAACAAATTATTATTGGTAATTCATACTTTCAAAATATGCAATAATAATGGAATAAAATATAAAGTTACCAACATCATTTTTTCAGCAATTGTTTTTAAATTAAAATATGAAAATGAAATTTCATGAACAATCTCATATATTCTTACATTCTTAGATAACATTACAAATTTTACAATACATCTACATGAAAAATTCCTTTCAAATTTATTCCCAGTTAAAGAAATTCCTCTGTAGCAAAATGGCACAACCTGACAGTGTCAAATTCAATGATGCAAAACAAACGTTAGCAGTTTATAAATCATACTGTAGTACTGAATTACTGAGTGAGTTGTTATCTTTTGAATAAACCTAACGTTAGGGCGATCCCTTTGAGGTAGTCCAATTTTCCACTAAGAAACATTTGAAAATCCCTTTGAGAAACACATCAGATCCCTTCGAGCCCCGTTAAAAAACCCTTAGGGTTCCTTTAAAAATCCCAAAAGGATCCCTTTTAAAGAAAGGATTGTTCAGTTAGGGAGTTGGTCATTGACTTATATTGCCAAGAACCTAGGGAATGTGTGGATTAGCTTTAGACAAAGTCACCCTTTGGGCCTCAAATATCTAAAGAGCAAAACTTTTTTTAAATAGTCATCAAGGGAATATGGGCCCCAAATTCCTTTAGGCCTATGTATGTATTAATTCTGAAAAGGTATAAAACAAATAATTAAAAAAAGGTCATCAAGCATATATGGAACTCAAATTCCTCATGTGTGGTCCCTAAGCTTGGGGTGAGTTCCCCACACCTCAGTAGACCTGCACCCATTGCTAATATAGACATGTACTATTATCTATTAAGGGGGGAGGGGCGTGCAACAGACTTACTGACAATGTAATTTGTCATATTTTCTGCTCAAAATTTTCCTGTTTTTCTAATCAAAGCTCAACATTTCCTGCACAATTTTGTCAATTTTCAGCTGTAATTTATCAACTTTCTGCTCACTGTCCAATTTTCTTGTCAAACCTTTATGATTTTAAAATGCTAGCTGCAACTTGCAAGCCTGCCCTGCAAAAATAGTAGGCTCGACATAATCCAGAGGGCTGCCCTGCGAATATTGAGTCTGTGTACAATTCACAGGGCATAAGAAGTATACAATTTGCAGGGCTGCCCTGAAAATAAGACATACGTGTATACAATTTGCAGGGCTGCCCTGTGATCCCTGGACTCCATGCCGAAAAGATGGCGAAAAGATGGAACGCTTTGTGTGCACATTAATGTACCCCTCTACAAGTCTAGCACCCAGGCCTGCCCATTTTTAAATAAAGCTAAAGTAGAGCCTAGAGGTCTGCTTAACATGTATTTCCCAAGTCAGTCAATTTTCCCTTAATTCCTTAAGGTAAGACTAGAATAATGGTGTATGTCATTCCATCATGCTCTGCGAGCATCACATAACATTTCATTTTACACATTTTGGAACTAAAATTTTTAGTGGAACTAGTCCCATAACTAAAACTTTTAAACTTACAATTAAAATCTTGACACAATATCAAAATTAAATCCAAATGCACTGGTAGGCAGAAAACATATTTGCAGTTCTTCCCGTATAAAGAAAAACTATAAACAAAGAATATATATTTGATAATTTCCAAGTTTCTGAGTAGTTATGAGTTAACAAACAACATTGAATTGGCAGTAGAAAAATCACCCTCACAAATAGCATTACAATTTTTGAAAGAGTTTAATGAAAACAATATCGATGCTTGTTATAGATGGAAAGCAATAAATTTGACAGACTTCCGGTGGTATTGGTAATTTTTCTATGAACACGGAATTTGTGTGAACGTTTTCCTTGGAACTGGTCCTTTCGCTCAACTGGTCCACATACTGTAGCCTAACTAATAAATGTATAATGCATAACGTCGTTAGGCCTAAGCCTATTATTATTAAGGCTAATGTTAAGATTCGAAGTTACTGTAATTTGTAAAAAGATACAAATTCGAAAACAAATTTTCATTTATTTTTCACAACTCACTATTTCTCACAAAGGTGTTCTTACTTGATAATCAACAAATGCTGTTCCAGTTCAGTCGTAGTGTTGGAAAGGTTGAAACTTTAGCTGTTTGTAATTTTCGTAGGGCAACCTACTTTAAATTTTCCACTTCATGTTGCACGCATGCGTACATGCGTATGGTTGTTTAGTAGGTGGCAGAGGAGTTTTTGATTGTGTACAATATATGCTGAGTACGACAAAGACTATTCAGCTATTAAGGAAATCAATAGGGCCTAAAAAGCTGCTAAATTAAGTTTGTATGAAAGTTTAAGTTGCGCTATCCAAAAAATTATTAGCTTGAATCGCCGTCGCCAGGGGTTAAGTTGGCTTCTATGGCCTACGGCTAGTTATTATACACATCCCTCAGTACGGGTTGACATTGAGATTGCCGTACGTTGTTATAGCAGGGAGCTGCTTATATATTAGGTGCAATTCCTATTGTGAGCCAGCAGAATTTATCATGATTGTGCTTACCTTTTGTTTTATTCAATCCAACATAGCGCCCTAACATCCTGCCGATTACGCCAAATGTGAAGTAAGAAAAGGAATTTTGAAAGCGAAATAATCCAGTCCCTGCAGTGTGTAATATCTACCATGGAGTTCTCAAAAGTAGGACACCTTACCACCCACAGCGGAACGGCCAATGCGAGCCTTCTAATCGTACGCTCCATGATTGATTGAGAACCCTACCTTTGGGTCAGAAATGACGGTGGCCCCAGCTCCTGCCGGATGTGACCTTTGCATACAACTGCACCCCACACAGCTCGACTGGCTACACCCCACATTACCTATTTTTCGGACGTGAGCCTAGACTGCCAATATATTGCTTGCTTGGTACTGGATCTAATCTTGAGCGTAGGTATGGATGATACAACAGTAAACGTTTGGTTGGCCGACCATCAGAAGAGGTTATGGGAGGCATTTAAAATGGCCTCCCAAAGCATGGAAAAGAAAATCGAAGCGAGAAGTAGACAGCATGGGCCCGCAGAAAGTGGTTCCACTTTGCAAGCAAATACCCTAGTACACGTGAAAAACAGGGACAGAGAGGTAGGTCAAAAATCCAGGATGCCTGGTCGTCAGATGTGTACAAGGTCGTTAAAGACAGGGGACAGAACTTTTATGATGCACAGTCTCTAGAAGATTCTAGTGACGTTAGAACTCTCAACAGGGACGAATTGTTGGATGCTACAGGTCTGTATAGTTCTCATGATCACTCTAGTTCCTCCAAAGGGGAGATGGCGTCTGGTCGATTGGTTGCAGATCAGGTAAGTAAGGATCATGCCACTAAAAAAGCAGGGGAGCCAGATTTACAGGTAATTCAATCCCCTCAGAATGATGGGAGGGATCAGACAACCATCAGGAGGTCAAGCCGCCAAACTGCGGGGAGGCACCAAAACCCTACCACTTGCCGCAGTTGAATTGCTAGTCACTCAACCTTTTCATCCCCAAATTCTTGCTACGCTGAGCCAAACTCAGCTCTTGTTGGCTTCCGCCCGCAAATGATGAGTGGGAATTACAAAACCTAAATGAATGATTTTTTTCTCCACAGTTCGGACCATTGGTGATTTGTAGGGCATATACGTTTTTGTCAAAAATTGTCATATCTTTGTATCTTCTCTTAATCTTATTTTCCCCTCTGTTGCTGGTTCTGCTGGGTACCTAGTCGTAAGTTCTGTAGTTTGTTTCTCTGTGTAATTATATGTAAGTTGCCGTAACGACAACGTTAAGCAGGGGAGTATGTGAGCCAGCAGAATTTATCACGATTGTGCTACCTTTTGTTTTAATCAATCCGACATAGTGCCCTCGCTTCTCGTCGATTTGCCAAATGTTATCATGTTGCACTGTACTTTCTAAACAATACCGAAATGTGAATCTAGGTCATCCGTAAGATAAATACCTTGATTTTTGTAATGAAGCTGTATTTTCAACAACAGAAAGTGTCACTGGATATACTGATGTAAATTTTGGTGCAAAGAAACGTCGGCGAGGGGTGAGAAACTTAACGTTTATTTGCCAGTGTTTATATCTTGATTAGGCTATGGTATTCAATGTGTTAAATGCTCATTACGAGACCGTTGAGTTGTACGATGAATGATGATCATGAGGCATGCCTTGTGCATTTCCCACCTTAAAACGCCAGACACGGCTAGATATGTATAAAACCCTAACGATCTTGGTACGAAATTGTTATTTTATCGCCAAATGCAATTCATGCTTGAGTTGGTTGGAACGATGATCAAGCGTAGGCCTAGGACTTATGCTTCTGTTATATGACGTCATGTATATGTATGGTTATGATTGACACGTTTTAGTTGTCAATATTTGATTTTTTTGTGAGTAGTATTTAGTTTGTAGATGTTATTAGTTATTAGGGTACATGTTTCAAGAACGGCAAGAATGTTTACATCTTGCAAAGGTAGGCTTGTCTAGCATAGTATGCCGCTGCCATTTTAGGGAGTGCGGTTGTGACCTCCAATGATCTGGTCATTAACATATGGTGGATATGTATTATGTGACACGTTGCGTGGAGGGGGTTATGTTATTTTTGCTGCCCGTGTGTTATCTATATATTGATTCCTGTACGTTTAACATTTGTTGTGTCATATCTTTTATCAACTTGGGATGAGGGTTTAGAAATTCAGATGACTCACGGCTCCTCATTTTATACAAGTGTTTCTATAGTAACATGTTGAAGGAGAAGTTTATTGTTGTGCTAGTTATGGCCATTTTTGTTAATATTATCGCCAAGTAGTAATTGCCCTTGCAATACCAATCAGTTAAGGGACAAGTATTGAATTTGGGGTTTCCCCACTTGTTTCGCAGCTGCCACACTGCTGTTTATTATGATTATTTGATGCAATGCACAGATCCGAGAATGTTAGATCGTTTTGAAGATGGGTGACAATCTTTGTAAACACGAGAAGTTATTCTTGTAAAACGTGCTATTACGTTCCTAGTGTAGCTGTTTTTGGATGATGTTGTATTTTCTTACTTTGGAGTAATATTGTCCTAATCATGTGTTTATGATGTTTGTATCTTCCAGGTTTTATATGTGGTTGCGATACACACCGAGCCTAAAATAAAGAGAACTAACAGATACTGTAACTTGTCAGTTCTGCGTGTATTTTCTCTAAGTTTACACTATGTTTGTTTTTTTCTTTTGCAATTCACACGTTGTAGAAAATTGATGATTGAAAAATAAGTAACTTTTGGGTATTCTTATATCAATTAGTCTAAATAATACATTTTTCTAAAAAACTTTTTCTAAATCTTTACCTATTTAGCGCCATGATGGGATAAAGTTATCCGATATTCATATTGTGGTCGCTATCTTCTTAGTCACTGCACGTTTGTGATAGATTGTTCGACGTCCGCAAATAAGTTTTAGGATGTTCCACTAAACTGCAGGTTGATTTTTCGCTGCCAACATTTTTTCTTTTGTTCATATAACTTTATTAAATAGTTATAGTAAAAACACTGTGTGCAGGAAAAAAAACCCATTAAGCAATGCTTAGATTATATAATTGTACTTTATAAGTATCATTTTAACTTTCTCCTCAAATAATTTAAAACATATTACCCCTGCTGAAATGTTATAGGGCAGATGGCAGTGTTTTGAACTTTGACAGTACATTGGAAAGCTTGTCAAATGATTTTTACGGAAAGAAAAGTAGTCCAAAATACTTCGATAAAAGTAAGTAAAATCACCTTACAGTTTTTGAAGACATGGATGCGCTTCAAACAATGATCCTTATTATTGTGGGCGAATGCAAATGTAAACTGGTTTCGTTTTCATAAAGATCTTAAAACAGATTTTCCTATATTTTTAGCACCTCGCTTAAAACAGCACAGGAGGGTATAGGATTTTATGGAACCCTTCGACTGCCAGCCATCACCAACAGCAGCATTACTAACACAGCTGGCATCAGTCCGACGGTACTACGGGAGCACTAGCCTAAGGCTAAGTCAGTGTGACCGTTTGTAAATATACTATACAAAATGGTATCCATAATCCAACTGCAGTGGGGAGACCATTTTCAGACAAATTAAGATAACATAACAAGATTACGGACTATAAGACTCAGGATTAGTCAACCCATAAAAAGCCCAAACTAACACCACCACCACCAAAAAAAAAAAATCAAAGACGCCCAGAGTTAGTAAAGAACTTGTTGACCTTGAAATTATGAACAAAATCGGAGCTAGCTACCAATTTAAGTCAGGCAAACCATTCCACTCATTAACAACAGGCTTTGCGAAAAGCTAAAACGTCGAATATATATATATCCTTGAGAAGTCTTTGGTTAACTTCAAACTGTTACCATGTGTCACATGAGGATTAGCTGAAACACGCAAGAAATAAGAGGAAGTCAAAGCATCACTACCAGATAGGAATTTGATAACCTGAATCATATCGCCACGTACTCTTCTCAACTCAAGTGTGGTCAAACCAAGAATTCGCAACCTAGATTCATAAGAGAGATTCCTTACTTTGGGAATAAATCCAGTGGCTCTTCTCTAAACCTGCTCAAAAATGAACTTATGCTTCTCATAATAGGGAGTCCAAGCTTGAAAAGCATACTCAAGGTGACCAAGTTTTGCCATCCCAGATTCTTTTTATTTGATCAAAGTACCATCTTTTCTCTCGATCAGTCATTCAACGTCTGTACTTCTGCTTTTTTCTACTTTTTACAGTTTAAATTGAAATGCGACACAGACTTAACCAGAAATTTGAAAGGTGGTGGGGGGGGGGCGACCTCTGTGAGCGACTTATGTTCTATACGGGACTAATGGGATGGGGTCGAAACTCTCGTTGCCCACAAAAAATAATAATAATAAAGTTTTTACCCAAATGCTTGGGTCTGACTTTTTTACCGGTTTTCTAAAAGCTGAAAAGGTTTGAATTTTTTTGTTTTGTTTTTTGTTCGAGAATTGAACGAATTTTTTCGAAAATTTGACTGCTTTTTTGGAAAATGTGCTGAAACTTTTTTTTTCTTCAGATATTAGCAATAAATGATGCTCGGAACAATAAATGTCAAAATGAAACTGCTACAGTTATTCATTAAGTCGCCCAAAGGGCCGGGGGAGCGATCTCTCCCACTTGTCCTAGCTACGCACGGAAGTCCCTGTTAATAAATTAGGTTTCTTTCAAAAGTTGCTGCTTAATGATCTGCAAATCTTCTTCATTTTCGGGCAATTTTTTGGAACTCTTCTGGAAATTTCCTTCATTTTCGCAAAACTGCCTTCCATTTCAGATAATTAACGGAAAATTTACTTGAACTGCTTCTTTAAATGTCTCTTTTCTCCATTTTCTTCATTTCGGGTAATTGTCGGGAAAATTTTATCATTTTCGGGAAATTCCTCTCCTTTTCAGACATCGGGAAATTTACTTCCACTGCTTCTTCTAAACGTCTCTTTTGTCGTCTTTCCCCTGTTGTTTTTATTTTATTCTTTGGCACCCAAGGGGAATTGCTCTCACTTCCCAGTGCCCCCTCCCCATTCGGCACCCCTCCCCCTCCCCCTCCCACTCTCCTATCCTATGCCACGTACGCCCCTGAAATACGAACGTTTGCTTCGAATAGTTTTCAATATTTGTATGAAATTTCCTCTATTTTCGAGCAGTTTCTTCAATTTTCGTATCATTTTCGGGACATTTTTCATTTTGGGAAAATTCCTCTTAATTATTGGGAAATTTTGCTCATTGCACATACACAGACCCCCTCCCCACACACACACACACACACCCTCACTCACACACACACACACACACACATGCGTGTGTAGACCCTACAACTGGTAACGTATCTATAATCCTATATAACTGGTGACCACTCACCCATACATGTGTAGACCCTACAACTGATGACGTGGGCGTAATATAACTGGTGACCGATCAATATACAACACATATTGGATGGCAGTATTAGGAAATTAGGTTACACTCGTATTTTCAACTTATCCTATCTAACAGGTGACATGTATCGAAATGCAAAACACTGATCAAGAGTAGTGTTTTAGTCATAATAGTTTTGAAAACAGCCATTTTAGAACTAAAAACAACCGAGGATGTCATCGGCTGTGTGCGTGTCATTGCTTTGAAGGTGTGTAAACATACGAATGTCATCAGTTGGTGGGTCTAAACCCACCCATACATACACAAATACACACACACTTTGCTGAATAAGTCATCAACGGCTAAATTTTAAACACATACATTAAATAACATAAAGTTTTGGGAACTTTGAACAGCCATATGTTTTTCAGACCTTCAAGTGAGGCTTTTCCACATTACTTTTGCTATTTCGTCAAACGTTGATCCTTAAAGGTCTATGAATGGTCACTCTCAGAGGGGGCAGAAGGTTGATGTCGTACCCCCTCCCCATGCCCCTCCCCACCTCACGCCCCCACCCCGCCCTCCATTTTCTAGGTTGCAACTTGCAAGCGAACACGTGGTGGAACAATTGTAATTTTACTCCTCATCAGTATAGGCTATCATCTCCTGTTAACTATATAGCTTGTTATGAGATTTACCATTCCACGAGTTAATTTTCTTCCCCAAATCTGTCCTCCTAACAGGAATTACTGCATGCACGCTGCAAGGTAAAATCCACAGGAGGTGCTATTTCCCTCTGACTCCCGCATCCAATGTTTCTGGGCTGACTGTGGTCAGGCGGCTGTAAGAGATTTGAATTGCAGGGCAAAACATGATTGGGGCAAAAATAAGCATACACATATAATTGACGTATGTATTCTTTATTTCCAAAATCAATGGTTTTCAAATATTTGGGGTGGGTGTGTGGGGGTGGCACCACCCATATGGTGACCCGCCAATGTGTTTGGGTACGTTTAGCCAGATTTGTTTTTGGTGGGCTTGAAGACAGACCTTAGCCTCTCAAAAACGGGTCACTTAATGCTCATTAGTCATATTAGGAATTTCCTCATAAAGTTGTCACATTATTGGCGCGCCTATTATATAACGCCTATTATATATTACATATATTTCATATATTCTGCAATTTGTGTCATTTCAGAACAAACGTTGAAAACGGTTTCTCTCAAAGCTTTATACTTACATTAAAAACATACAAACCATTCCTGTGTATATTCCTTTAGTGTGAAATTGACACGATTCTGAGCAATTTTCTGATACCAGAATCATGCCGAAAAATACAAAGCTTCCGCAGAGCCTACCAGAACTTTGACCCTGGAATTGACACACTATTCAGAGACGGATCTAGGAAAAACACAAGGAGGGGGTTCTGCTTATTGCTGGAGTAATGAAAATGTTTAAAAAAAATTGAAGTGGGGGGGGAGTCCAACTCCCATAACCACAGGCTCTAGATCTGCCACTGGCAGGGCGGATCTATCAATCTATAACAGAAACACAAGAAGGGGGTTCTGGCTATTATTGTAGTAATGAAATGTGTCCCAACTTTTTTGGAGGGGACGGAGGTGGTCTTGATCCCAGAACCTCCCCCCTCTAGATCCGCAACTGCTATTAAGCAATTTTCTGCAATCAAAGGCCTTCTGGGAGTTTTCCCTTAGTGTTGACACAACTTGTTCAACTAATTTCTGATTTCTAAATCGCAAGAAACGTAGGAATTATGGGGGCTTCGCGCAATCGCCCCTTGTTTCCCTACTATGATTTTTCTCCTAGATTTGACACAATTTAAAGCATTTTTTGCTACCAAAATCATGAGAAGAGCAGAGTTTCTGGGCATTGGCGAATTAAGCTTTTATGGGCCTTAGACTGAGTCTGTATGGCCGGGTCCAAGTTTTGAAAATATACTATATACATTTTCATGAATTATGCATGACTTATCAGGACTTGTACTGAAAACCATGATCACATGATATGATAACCTTATAAAGTTCACTTACTCTTTTTCCATATTTTGAATCATGGTCTACCATTGCAATTTTGCACAAAGTTTAGTTTCAGGAAATTATTCCTGACTTTGCAGGCCAAAAATATTCTTGCAACTTTAAAGTTCGTTTCCCTCTTGATTATTTTCATTTCTTTTCAAAGATGACTTTTAAAGGCTGCATGCATTTTATGTTTTACACATAATTTTGGCGGGCCCTCAAGACTACGGCCCTTAGGATTAAGCCTTGCTGCCTAGTGGGCTATCCGCCACTGCTTCTGGAGGCTTCACCCCTTTAGGTTTGAGACAATTTTAAGCAATCTTCTGCTATCAAAATCACAAGAAATGTAAGGGGCTTTGCCCCTTGATTAATTCCATAGATTCGACACATTTCAAAGCAATTTTGTGCAATAAAAATCACGAGAAACGTGAATTTTTGGGAAGTTTTTTTAAATTTTCGTGAAATTTTCTTTATTCGGGGGAAATTTTCGTAATTATTAGTCTTCAAATTTGCTGCAACTTTAGGGACATTTTCTTAATATTTGGAAAGTTTTCTTGAAGTTTTGTTAAATTTGCTTCAATTTTTGTGAAATTATGATAGAGTAAAATGTCTTGCTGAACTATATAATGCAGCGCTCGCGGCAGGAATAAAACCTGGTACCTCAAAATATCACGAAAATTTTCCCAGGATAAAGCAAAGTTTATCCCCCAATTCAAAATTTGATGAAAATATCTGCAAAATAAAGAAAATTTCACGAAAATTGAAGCAAATTTAACGAAACTTGAAGAAAACTTTTGTTTCTGTAAATATTTGTGTACTTTGGCCATTATTTCAGTGCAATATGCAAGTTTGATGTACTTATAATATATTTTGAATTTGGGGATATACTTTGCTTTATTTTGGGAAAATTTTCGTGATATTTTGAGGTACTGGGTTCCATTCCTGCCGCGAGCGCTGCATTATATAGTTGGCAAGACATTTTACTGTATCATAATTTCACAAAAATTGAAGCAAATTTACCGAAACTTTAATCATGAAAATTTACCCCGAACAAAGAAAATTTCCCCGAAATTAAAAAAAACTTCCCAAAATTTCACGTTTCTCGTGATTTTTATTGCACGAAATTGCTTTGAAATGTGTCGAATTTATGGGATTAATCCAGGGGCAAAGCTTCGTGAAATTTTCTTTATTTTATAAAATTTGCTTCAACTCTGGGGACATTTTCTTAAATATTTGGAAAGTTTTCTTCAAGTTTCGTTAAATTTGCTTCAATTTTCATGAAATTTTTTTTATTTTGCGGATACTTTCATCAAATTTTGAATTTGGGGATATACTTTGCTTTATTTTGGAAAAATTTTCGTGATATTTTCTTCATTTTCATGAAATTTGCCTCAACTTTAAGGACATTTTCTTCTCTACTTGGGAAGTTTTCTTCAAGTTTCGTTAAATTTGCTTCAATTTTCGTAAAATTTACTTTATTTTGCATATATTTTCTTCAAATTTTGGGAAGTTTTCTTCAATTTTATGAAGTTGCTTGAAATTTGGGGACATTTTCTTCAATATTTGGGGAAGTTTTCTTAACGATTCGTTAAATTTCTTTCAATTTTCGTTAAATTATCTTTATTTTGGGGAAATTTCGTGAATTTTCCTTCATTTTGATAAAATTTGCTTCAATTTAGGGATTTTTTTAATATTTGGAAAGTTTTCTTCAAGTTTCGTTAAATTTGCTTCAATTTGTGTAAAATTTTCTTTATTTTTGGCAGATATTTTCTTCAAATTTTGGTAAGTTTTCCTCAATTTGATCAACTTGCTTAAATTTTGGGCACATAGTACTTTGCTTTATTTTGGAGATTTTTTTGATATTTTCTTTATTTTCATGAAGTTTGCCTAAACTTTAAGGACATTTTCTTCACTACTTGGGAAGTTTTCTTCAAGTTTCATTAAATTCGCTACAATTTTCGTGAAATTTCCTTTATTTTGTGGATATTTTCTTCAAATTTTGGGAAGTTTTCTTCAATTTGATGAACTTGCTTGAATTTTGGGGACATTTTGTTCAATATTTGGGAAGTTTTCTTCACGTTTTGTTAAATTTGCTTAAATTTTCTTTAATTTGCAGAAATTTTCATCAAATTTTGGTAAGTTTTCTTTAATTTTCGGGAAATTTTACTGCAAAATTTTGTTGTTCCCTGAACCTCTACCAGGGCTTTGCTCCTAGAGTCCTAGATTGATTTTAAACAATTTCTTAAATGGTGCATGCCAATTTAGATTTATGTGCCCAACGTTTTACTCTTGATATGAGCAATATATCGTTTTTGTGTGGGAAGGGGGAGGTGCCCAAATGCCCTTGCCCCTCCCTCAGTGAAACATGGCCCACCACACCACTGTTCAGGGGCCCACATAGGGGCCCCTGTTAGGTCCAGGAGCCTGCTTAAAGACCTGTTGGGGTCCCAGGGGCGAATTCCTGGTAGGGTCCAGGGTCCGGAAGATCTGGAAATTTAGCATTTTTAGACTAGGCTTTTCTTGATGAAATCTAAGTTGTGAATGACATGATTTTTGAAATTTTGAAGTGATAGTTACTTGATGAAATTTTCAGCATTTTCATTTCTGATTCTTGTTCCAGCATGGTGTGGGAGATGAAGCCCCCAGAATTTTTAGGTATTTAAGTATTTTCTTAGGCTTTTCATGTATATCTTTTAGCCAACAGAAATGGAAAACCTTCATGCTCATACTGACCAATCGATCGCACACATCCATCTATTTCTAATTTTCCCTAAAAGCAATTTTGGTAGCCAAACAGCTCTACAATTATTTTTCCTTGCTTATAATTTGTAAAATCATCTTTAGAAAAAAAGAATCTTTGAAATGGGGCACTGAACAAAATGTGGACCTAGGCCCTTGTTATAGACTGACGTGCCATCCACACCTTCTTCGCAAAACTAAGTAAAAAAAATTAAAATACTCCTTTACGGAGATAAAACTTGAGTTCCAATATTAAAGACCAGTCTCCTTGTTATATATATGCCCAACTGATATTTTAACTGACAGATTAAAGAAAGTAACATAAACAAACATTCGCTATCTGAAATTCAAAATGACTACTTTGGGAATATTGCTATGGCAACAAGTGGGGAATTGTATATATCCCCCTCTCTTCCTACAAAAAGAGGGAGGGATATACATCCCCCTCCCCCCGGATCTATGCCTATGCACCTTCTTATTATTAGGGGTCAAAATTTGGAGCTTCGATTTCTTTTTAGTGTGCGTGGATGTGCGTGTGTGGGTGGAGGGGGGGGGATAGTAAATAGGTTTTAATGTACTCACAATTTACAACATTTTCAGTCTTTACCTAGCGTATCATCATTTACAAGTGAAAATATTATCTGAGGGCAGGTCTATTCTATGAGGGATAATTCCACCATGTATGAAAATTCTCAGCATTTTCATTTCTGATTCTTGTTCCAGCATGGTGTGGGAGGTGAAGCTAATTAAGACATCGATACATGGAAAATAACACATTTTAATATTTTGTTCCTAATTTATTCATTTCTAAGTCAAAATTTCACATCAACAAGATGATAATAGATCTGAACATATATACATATTAATCTAATCATTTCCATCAATTTACAGTAAATGTATCAAAAATCTTGAAATTCAGCTTTAGCAACACAAGGTAGAAACTGTTTATTCACAAATCACACTTGCTCGCACACACATAAGCTAATGTGCAAATTTATGCAAATGTTAAGGTTCAAAATCAAGGTTTTTACTGGTGTCAAGGTTGACAAAGGTTAAACGGTGATAATATGCCAAGGTTGGTGAAGGTGACAAGCAGTGGCGGCCATAGTGGAGGACTTAGGGGGATGTCTTCCACACATAAAAAAGTGCATCGCCAAAATTTGTATAGCTCATGTTATTGACATTATAATGCTTGCCCCAAGTCTCAAAGCTACCCCTTACTTGCCCCTGCAAAAGTCTGTTGGAGCAGCCACTAGTGGCAAAAAATAAAGTTTTTGGCAAATCTTCAACTATAAAGCTGAACAATACATAAATAATAAAAATTTTACCAAGTTACCATGAATACAGCATGCATCCAAAAAGGCAAGTGCTTTGAAAAAAATAAAGACAACTGCAAAAGTTTTTAGAAATTGATACAAAAAATGGTCGCCGGTTTCTCACATTCTATGAAAGGTAATACTCGTCTAGTTCTAATTTACCTATTTTTTAAAATCACTGTCAAAGGGGTATTCTTTTTTACTTCAAAAAGTGAAACCCCTGATGAGATATATGAATACGGTTTTGAATGAAAAACAAACTCTGCAATTTTCAAACAATTCCAACCACTAGGCAAAAAAATGAAAAATTACAAAATAAATATTTGTTATGATACACTTAACTATTACATAACATTCTAATAAGGAATACAATAAATTGACCTTTCTGTTAAAATAAAACCCTATTGTACTTACAACAATAACACACACTTTAGCAACTTAAGGGCTGAAGAAGTATTTCTACTTCTGAAATAACCAAATTTATTCTTAAGTTTCAAGGTAAATCCAAGGTGACAATCTGAAAGTATTTGGTAAGCAAGGTGATAGTTTAACAATAGAGGATAAGTTATATTCATTCAAAGACAAATGAGCAAAAACAGGAATCTCCTGCTACGCAGTCTCTCAATCAAAAAACAAGGTGATACATAAATGAACACTTCCAACTTTCAACCCTCTTCTGTTCATAATATAATGATTGCTTAGAAAATTTGAAGAAAGGATTCACCCTTTTTAAAACTTTCTGACCTAAAAGAACCCGATAATTCTTTACTCTATTTATTCTTTGATCATTGAAAAAAAAAAAAAAAAAAGGTGTATGGACAGGTTATTTCTCTAAAGGTGTATGGACAGGTGATTTTTCTAAAGGTGTATGGACAGGTGATTTTACTAAAGGTGTATGGACAGGTGATTTTTCTAAAGGTGTATGGACTGGTTATTTTTCTAAAGGTGTATGGACAGGTGATTTTTATAAAGGTGTATGGACAGGTGATTTTTCTAAAGGTGTATGGACAGGTGATTTTTATAAAGGTGTATGGACAGGTGATTTTTATAAAGGTGTATGGACAGGTGATTTTTTAAAAGTGTATGGACAGGGATTTTTCTAAAGGTGTATGGACAGGTGATTTTTCTAAAGGTGTATGGACTGGTTATTTTTCTAAAGGTGTATGGACAGGTGATTTTTATAAAGGTGTATGGACAGGGGATTTTTCTAAGGGTGCATAAACAACTGATTTTTCTAAAGGTGTATGGACAGCTGACTTTTCTAAAGGTGTATGGACAGGTGATTTTTCTAAAGGTGTATGGACAGGTGATTTTTCTTAAGGTGTATGGACAGCTGATTTTTCTAAAGGTGTATGGACAGGTGAATTTTCTGAAGGTGTATGGACAGCTGATTTTTGCACAGATGAAATTCTCGGTAAATTCTAAGCGGAACAGTCTTTAAACATTAACAATAGCACTTATTGTTTTTAATTTATTACACAGCAAAGTTTTCAGCGTGTGCAACAGTGATGATATAGGAAAAGGAATAAAGCTAGAATTCTTCAATTTAGAATATCAAAGGTTCCTAAATTGCATTCTACTGCTAAATCTGGGTCAAGGTTACAATAATATCAAATTTTTCTTTTCACTATAGCCAACTTCTCTTATATTCAAAATATCTAGGAAAAGGACCGAAAGACTATAAGTTTATTAACAATTTTAATTGGTAATTAACATTAATATATTACTGTTATTAGGCAATATTTTAGTCCCATTATGAGGTCACAAAATGTTGTACAATTTATGCTAATTAGGTATCTAAGTTTTAAATGCTGTAAACTGGTCAATTTTAAACCAATTTTTGATGAAACTTTGTTGTTTTCATGGTTTTAAACCATGGTAAGCTCATGCTGTTGCGTCATGTGTCCATATACCTTTAACTGAACATTCAAATAAATGTAATTATGGTAAATTTTTTTCAAGATTTGGGAAACAATGAAGTAATTTTTGGTAAATCACTTTAACCTAAATCATGCAATTATAGCAAATAAAATTTGCTAACTCCAGCTTACAGTCTCTCAATTCCAAAGAAATATATAAGACTTTAGAAGAAATAAATTAGGGGTGACATTTTCCTCCCATTAAACAAAATCAATATGGGGACATGCCACTACTGGCTCAGAATAGCTGTCTATAAGTAAATGTTCTGTTAGATAATTTGTGATGGCATGCTTGAGGGTTAATTTCTCCTATACTACTTATTGGCTCAGCATAAACCAACTATGAGAAAGATTTAAACATTTTCATTTAAAAGTAGGAAAAGTCTGACATGTTCCTTATTTCATTTCATAGATAATTTAAAGCAGGAACTAACTACTAATAACAGAGAGTTAAAAGCTTATTCCTATCTCATGTTATCCATGTTTACAGTTCACATGATGGAAGCTGCCATTTTGCTGATTTCTGTATAAAAATCTTGCCAGCTATGACAATATACTTACACAGGACAGACAATGCAAAGTACCATATTTCTTTATAATATTTCTACACAGGTTTTGTTGCCAAATTTGGTGAAAAGAATTTTCAATAGCTCGTTGTGGTTTTGGTATAAAATTTTCTTGAACCATACTAAAGGAAATGCTTGATAGATTATAAAGAAATATATTACATTCCAGCGTCCTGTAGAGTTGATGACATCATTTTCTGCATGTTTTAACATGATGAGCCAAGAAGCCTATCCAAAACTTGTCCAGAAACCCCTCAGCACAAAAACCATAATTTATCTACCAATTATCATCCTACCAAAGTACTTTTTATTCTTGCTCTTGAAGTACTTGCTCAGGCACTACTTGGAGAAAACTATTAGTGAATGGAATGATTGGCTTGGCCCAGAAAATAAGATCTCCAAACCACAATTCACTAAAAGGACTGTAGAGCTGTGTATAGCCAGCAATTTAGTTTGCTCACATTCATTGTGCTTAATCAAGCATTGGTGTTAATAAAAGAGTCCAGGAGAGTAAAACTTAGGGGAGAGAGGAGTTAGAAATATGAACTCCCGACTTATTTCATTTGCCAACCGGGACTTGGGTTGAAATAGGCCACTTCGATCATCATGAAAATAAAAATTGTCTGCTCCCATGGAGGTAGAATTAATGTTTTTAATAATTACAAAACATACTTTTTTGGTTTAGAAGGTACGAAACGTGGTCAGAAAATTTGTTATTTTCATTTCTTTATATGAAATAGTGATTTTGTCAGACTTTGTCTCGTCTAATCAGAAATCTGGAACAAGCAAACAGCTCAATACACTTATCCGTACAAAGCTATCATGATATAGATTAAATTCAAAGAGCTTCATGCTTAATTTTAATCTATTCACCAAATTAAATATTAGCTATGAGCTAAATCTATGATTTAAATTTGACTAACAGCAATAAATCAAATTGTTATACTAATCAAATGTTATTCAATCCATGTAACCTTCAATCATTCCATATACATACATATACATATATATACATACATATACATATATATACATACATATACATACATATACATATATATACATACATATACATACATATACATACATATATATATATATATACATACATATACATACTTATACATACATATACATATATTTTAAGGCAAAATATGAGGAAAGAAAGTATTGATATGCTAAACTTTGAGCATCCCACTAACTAATTTATTGGTCATTGGACACCAAAAGGAAATATTTTGCTTATTTTCTGAAAGACAACCCTGTGAATTTTAAGTATAATTATCAATGACATTTTACAGAAATAGTCTCAGGACTAAATATAGAAATTTGTGATGTACGAGGAAGTGAATTACTCTATTCTCTGAAAGGAATGTTCCCAGAAATATTTATCTTCATATATATGAATGAAAAAATTGGTGAAATATTTCATGTAACATAATTCCGTTTAGGAGTAATTACATTTCAAGTGTGTTGAAAAGTGACCTTGCGATGAAAAGTATGATGTCAAAATTGCAGATCCAAGATAGTTCCTTATGTATTTCTAAGCAATAAAAATTCATTTTTCTTTCATTTAGTGTCTTAGGTACATGAGCAGATGGGCAAAGCATGTTCTTACAAAGCGCATGTTATAACCCATCTCAATAATTAAGCAAAACATTTTTCCAATATTTTAGAAAGATAATTAATTGTCAAAGAATTACATACAAAGCGCCTTGGATCTGTATGTATGACATTACACTGTATACTGCATGGTCAGTTCTCAGCACACGGGTAAAATCTTTGAAATGCAATAACTCCTAAACAGAATAAGAAATCTACATGTGTTTTTCAACAATTTGCTTCTGTAATACATCCTCTATCAAATGACTAAAAATGAAAATTCTCGGGAATAATTCTTCAAGTAAATCCTGTTTTGTAACTCACCTTCTTTGATGGAAAGCTGGATAGACAAATCAATTTTCAATGATTGAAATCAACCAATAAATTAGAACTACATTACAAACGACTGTATTCATCACAAATTTGCATAAAAATAAAATCCTCAGAATGAATCAGCACAAACTTGAACTATTTCTAAAATATGAAGACGGCTCTGCTAACATTTTAAAGAAGCTCTCGGTCGAAAAGTGAGGGCAGGATTCTTGATAAGTCTTGGGAATTTTAAAATAACACAGGTCTTACTTTTGATACTTGTTGTTGTTGGTTGACGTTTAGCGGCACCGCAACAGTAGGTCGTTCAAAAATTATTTGATTGATTTGAACATTGAGATTAAGGGTTATGGTCAATACCATAAAATACATGAATGGTGTGTTCAAATATTCTAGAGTCCCCAGAAAAATATGCTCTCACAATTTGGCCAAGTGCTCCTTTAATACTTGTCAAAAATGCTACATTACACTGGAGGTGTCAGTAGACCATTACACTTTTGGTCTGTACATGGAACGACTCTTCTCACGATTTGGAATTATTTCCAGGGTAATCAAGTCAACATTTCCTCCACAGTATCCTTCAAGGATCCAACACTGAGAGACAGTCTTCTCCATTTGGAAGAAATCCTAATTTATATCTTTTTTATGGTAATTTTTTTTTTGTATCTTAGTACGAGTTTGTGACTTTTGCCTCTCCCCTTCCCCCTTCCCCCCCCCCCCTCCCCACACAAACACACTTTTGGTAGGCACATCTCAGCGATAGTCTTTTCAAGCAAAGCTTTCATCTTCCTCCACCTCTTCATCCAGCTCTTCCCCGTCCTCAGTCTCCTCCCCATCGTCCTGGTTCCTTGCAGAGATGTCCGCACCGAGTCCTCTCCCCATCGGTATGTCCAGGGCTTTGTGGACGGTCTCTATGGTTTTGATGTTGATGTAGTAGGCCATGTTGACTGTTGGAATTCGGCCTCTCATCTCCTCCATGAAAGCATATGCCTGTAAGGATGTAAGTTTTATCATCATTGTGAATACTGTACAGTTAGGGGCTGTAATAGTGGCTTGATAGCTGTAAGCTGCTATAGGGTCACAAGAAGCTATGAGGTCATATCAAAGATCAAAGTTGGAATTATTGATAAAATCTCTCCACGGTTCTGAATAAAGGTGTCTAAATCTTCCCACTAAAAATAATGACAGTAATGATAATAATGTAGTACAGTAAATACGTCTTTATGTGCTTCCCTCCTTAGCAATTAAATGTACTATTCATCGCACAATTTCATGAGGGACGTTTTTAGAGCACATATTCTATTTTTTTAATAAAAATAAATACAAAATTATTGTTGTTTTTGTAATGAAAAAAGAAAGAAAAAGATCTTGCTGCAATTCCCATCTTTCCCGCGTTATAATTGCAGCAACCGTAGATTTTGTCCAGGTCTGTCAAAAGCTACTGGGTGATAAATAACTCATGGCGGTTCATACATGTACAATTATGTCTGGCTAAAAGTTTAATCCTTCAGAGCATATAAAGGCTCTTTAGGCCGGTGCTTATTCTTTTACAGCTTTTTTATTCAAAACAGAAAACCAAATCACACATTCTTGTTAACTACATTAAGTGCCCCCCCCCCCCCCCCACCACAAAGTGGCCCTTTCCCAAAAAACCTGTTGCATATGTTTATGAATCTGAAGTAACTACCTTCCTGTAATCCTCCTGCCTGGTGTAGTGCTCGATGATCATACCAAACACATCTCCAATCCTGACTGCATTGTCCAATTCTTGCTCCTCTAGCAGGACCTGGCACTGTTTCATGGCTTCGTCAGGGTCCTCATCATACACCCTGGAAGGCATAACATACAACACTTTTCAGCTTAACTTTTACTTTAATTCAACTTTTAACTTAACCTTTTAAATTAAATGTAACTTTTTAACTTAACTTAAACTTAACTTTACTTTTAACTTAACTTTTGAAATTTACTTCACTTAACTTTTAACTTAACTTTAACTCTTTTTTTACTTTTAACTTAAACTTCAATTTTTTTACTTCTACCTTGACTTTTAAGAAAACTTTTAAATTTAACCCAATTTACTTTCAACTTAACTTTAACATTTTAACGTAACTTAACTTCATTTTAAATGTTTAACTTTGTAAGTTTTTAACTTTTTGTTTTGAAGTTTTTATCAAAAGCTTCCAACGGGAAGTCTTCCAATGCTCATCGTTTATGAAAGAGGACTATGAATAAAGCACAATGGCCCCCCCGACTCTTTTCTTAAACTTAATAAAACATTGGTTAATCTTATTTGCTTTACTTTGGAACTGTTTGGGCTCCTCAAACAAAACACTACATTGGCAGACTGGAGTCACTTCAATGGAGAGCCTCACAAATTCTCTTTCAGAGAAAATTTTCACTCTACGGAGATAGCTGCTAATATGCAAAGAATCAATTATTTCAGAACTTATTCAAGGATAATCAACTTGCCTTTCTTTGGGCCTTACATAAAGTCCATGTTATTCTTTGCCCAGAGAGTTTGACTGATTTCATTTTACACACGAACAAGAACCGACCTATTCCACAATTCACTTTTTATTTCATTTACTCGTCATTGGAACAATCTTCCTGATGGACTGTGATCTGTGAGCTCCCCTAAGGAACTTTTGCAGCAAAGTTCTTGAACATTTTGAACAGTTATAATGAATTTGACTATTGAACATTTTTTCATGCTTGTTGGTTTGATGAGGGCTTAACGGCACCACAACAACGAGGGTCAAATTGTGCCTGAGAGGTTAGATCATTCTAGAGGTAGGAAGGAAAGAAAACAGGGGGAGATGGAGAGAAATACGAGAACTAAAAGTCAGAAAGCTGGGATCGAGAGAGGAGGTGCATGGGTGAAAAAAAACAAAGTAAAGGGATGGGGGTGGGAGAGGAGGACTAAATATGATTATAGAGGGAAGCATGATGAAGGAAGGAGAAAATTTTATGCGGGTTTTTTTCTGGAAGAACTCAGCAATTGAGTTGTGGAGAGCGAGGGAAGCTCTGGGAAGGTTGTACAGGGGGCAGGCAAGGAGAATAAGATGGATTGTGAGGGTGCAATGGCAATTGATGCAGAGGGGTTGGGGGGAGCCAATAAGGAGATAGGAGTGAGTGAGGTGGGTGTGACATATTCTAAGGCGGGTAATATGAATGTTGTCGACACCATGTTTGGGTTATAATCTTATTTTGATCGGTAACAGTATGTGGAGCATCTTACGTGGTCTTCGGCCTATTCTGCTTACCTTGTGTTTCTCATTTAATTCACTAAATATCAACCTTAAAGGAGGGCTCAACTCTTAAGGATATATTAAAGTTTAAACTTTCATCAGATTTGTACAGAAATGACTAAAATTATATTAAAAATGGCTGAAATCAAGACTAGAAAAGACATCACAGCCTCACATTCCACAAAAGTCTCTCTGAATAAATTGGAAATTTTCTGATATTTTTTAGTCTTACAACTGCTGGATATGCCAGGACAGTCCTAAAACACAGAAAAAACTTTTAGTTTGGGGTAAGTATCAATCAACGAAAATTCCCCTCTAACCAAATCTTACCTCCTTGCTTGTACAAACTTCTTGACCAATCCAATTCTGTGTTTCAGCCCAGCCAGCTTTTCTTCCTGCATGGACTGGTTCTTGGTCTTAGCTTTGGTTAAACACTTGTACGCTTCGCTGAGAGCTCCCAGGGCCTTATCGTAATTCTGATATTCATCAATCTCCACCTGTTTGCAAATCAATGATGTGTGAATTATCTTTAATGTCAATGGGAGTGTTGAGGCTACATTAGTTTCAAATCTATCAAGCACCACAGGAGTATCCACATTTTTCACCAAAATTGGTTAAAAATCAGCTGTGTTGCATTTTCTTAAATATCAGGCATTAGTCTGCAAGTTCCAAGCTTATTTGCGACATATTAATGAGAGACTGGTGTTTTTCTGTTTTTGTTTGTAAATCTTCTGATAACCAATCATACTGCACTAAAGGGTCCCAGCATTCTCGGACCAATATATCAGCATAGATCCCCTATCAAATACTACTAGTAGTAAGAGTAAGACTTTCTCACTCTCCTCACAAAGTGAAATTTAGGAAAAGAACTATTTTGCATTTTATTTGAAACATACCTGCGCACATGCATCATAGAATCCTGCTAGCGAATCCAGAGCTCTGCCCTTGGTATAGAAGCCGATGATGTTTTTCATGATTTCGGGATCTTTGCGCCAATCCAGCGACTGCAAGTAGTTTGCTGCCATCACATATATTTCCTTCTGTCTTGATACGCCAGCAAAGAAGATAATCTTCTCTGTGTCGCCTGATTTCAACAATGCTCTCATAGCCTGGGGAAGATACAACATATTGATTCCTTAACGCTGTCACTTAAACACATGAGTTTATTGTTCAGATATTTTGTTGACTAAACATCTCTCCGTGTTCCTTCAATTGGTAAATCACGGTTATTTTCAATACTAGACATACTTCTGTTGACGTATATTATGGTGTTTTTTTCATAAGAAATAAATATTGTAGTGAAATACAAATTGACCTTTTAGGTATGTGAGCCTATAATGTCAATGTTAGTCTGACTTCAGTCATTTCAACCCAAAACTGACAATACATTAATCTTGGAATATTTCTTATAAGATTTTTGAATACATTTTCTATTATTTTGTTCACTTCTTGTCCACTTTCACGAAGATGCAAATTAACTTTTGTTACAAAAATCCTGTGCAGTTTATCACTGGAAGTTCAACAAACTTTACAATAAAAGTAGGATGAAGGACACCACATCCAAGATTCTTAGGACCTCTCCTTTTGAGTGACAACACTCATGTTTGTATCATAAAGCAAGAGTTTTATTCACACTGCAGTCCAAGCCCGGAACAGTCTCCCAGACGGTGGTGTTTGAAAGATTCACAACAAAGGGGTCACGTCATTCTATTTCTAAGCCGCTGTGAACAATTGATTGGCCTATAGTGCCTTGTTGCCTATACTTGTGTTTGACCTTGTCATACCTCATATACTATTGTTCACCCTTATCTTTTACAGAAAAAAAGTGCACAATTAAACCAATATTTGCTGGACTAATTTGCCAAATTCCTTGGACACCCAATTTAATTAGAAGTGTAATTTTGAAGAAGAATTTTTATTTTCGAAATCAGATTACCACCTTAGGCTATCTTCAAACTTCGTGAATTTTTTTTTATTTTCTAAATTACTGTTCAACCAAAATTTCCATTCCAGCTGCTTCCGCCTAAAAATGAAGTGAACAAGTATTTCAAAAGGAAAGCGTTTAAACAAATAAGTTTAAAGGTGCTGGCAGCCGAAAAGTGGGTAAGTATTTTTCTTGAGTCTCCAAAATATTCCAACACAATTTGTGTGCATGTGATGGTACTAACAACCTTTGATATTAATGTTTAAATCAATCATTGTTATTCCTTATAAACACGTCATCAATTTGTCAATGACACAAGTATCAAAAATTAGACCTATTTTTCTTCTTCAAAATTCCCTTAGTAAAAAAGATACTCTCACTTTTTGAGAGACAGATCAGTTTATTAATGTCTAATTTACCTGCAGCTGATTGGTTGGTCTATAGATACCAGTTATTAAAGTTTATTAATTGCTAATTTTTCTGCAGCTCATTGGTTGGTATATAGCTGCCACTTATTAAAGTTTATTAATTGCTAATTTTCCTGCAGCTGATTGGTTGGTCAATAGCTACTAGTTTTAAAAGTTTATTAATTGCTAATTTCCCTGCAGCTGATTGGTTGATCTATAGCTACTAGTTATTTAAGTTTATTAATTGCTGATTTCCCTGCAGCTGATGGGTTGGTCAATAGCTACTAGGTATTTAGGTTTATTAATTGCTGATTTCCCTGCAGCTGATTGGTTGGTCTATAGCTACTAGTTATTAAAGTTTAATAATTGCTAATCATTACTTATTTCTACTCAAGGTGATATGCTTGAACTTTGACCCACCTTTCCTTTGTTGCCTGCTTGAGTGTACTTCTTGGTAGCCAGATGATATGACCCTTGGAGGAAGCAAAGGTCAGCCACCTTTTCGAGGAGCTGCAGTCTCAGGTCGGTCCTGTTATCTTCTTTGGGTAAGGTCATCTTCTCCGCTAACTTCTCCGTTATCGTCACACTCTGTTGCTCGCACAACTCAAGTGCCTCAGTGAACTTTAAAAAGAGAGAAAAAGTCATAATTAATTAATCTATAATTGTTTAGTGTGATAGATCACTGTTGTTTCTTCATCTGTGTATTCAAAATGGCAACAGATTTTTCAGCAAACCCAGATGCTATTCTAACTTTTACCTGAGCATTTATCATCCACACCAAAATTGCCAAATTGTAAATATTTCATTCCCATCCATGTCTAATGCTGCAACCAGAGTGATATATTTGAAAGGTTCAATTATAATTCATTCAGCGTTGTCACAGATTTCTACAGAAGCTGGGACTCCCAATTGAGGGATGCATGAGGTGAATCTTAAAGATGGAATCTCGTCACAAGAAAATTGCTAGACACAGCGCCAGTAATCTGCTACTTGGAAAAAATGTAAATATGATAAGAAATGTTGAATTGTATTGTACAGTTTTCTCCACACTGACACAAGAACTGTCCATTAACATATACATTGAAAATTAATTTAAGAATTAAAAATATGTTCTAAAAATTTCTTTCAATGATATCATCCATTGTTACTTTACTTACTATCCTGACCTACCCATTGGTTATACATCACAAAATGGAATATTTCTTCATGCGAGTTGATTTGGGCAAAGAATACTAGTTTTTTTCAGTTTCTTTCTTTCTTGTGCTCTTTGATACAAAATAGACACAAATGACCACTGAACTTGTGTTTCTAAACTATAAAGCCTTCAACTAACCTTGCCACCAACCACAAACAAATCAACAGCTTTGTCAAACTGCCCATGCTCCAAGAAGAACTCGGCACATCGGTTAAGCAGAGCTGGATCTGTTTTGTCATCTAGGTCCTCTGATATGAGCTGTAAGGCGCCAAACTGCTGACTTTCAAAGGCTAGAGACAATGCTTTAGAGAAATGACCACCCTGTGAATGACACGGGAGAAAGTATATAAATATCACCAACAATTGTTTTTTTTTTTCAAATTCACTAAAAGAATCACTTAACATCTACTGAGACAATAACCACAACCAACAGAAAGGTGTGCCGTTAAAGTAACTCTTTATCCAGCTAAGATGATTTTAGTTATGGAGCAAATGTTCTCATCTTACATGCACTACAGAGATCTTTTCATTGAGTATTCAATAGTAAATGTAAGAAGAGGGGCGGAAAAATGTCAATGCATGTGTTTCAGTGAAAAAAAATGGTAAATTTTACAGATCAATAGGGTAACCCCTCACCCCACCCACCACTCCAAGTGCTTACATTGAGTAATTAATAAGGAACATTCCACTATGTTAAAGGCATAAAATGGTCACCGCAATTAATTTTTGGTAGAGTATATGGGGGAATAGGATATGTTAGAACAACAAAGATCAAAAAGTAAGGTAAAACAAGGAGGTTAATATTTACAATATTTACAAATATTTGCAAGGTATGAAAATGGTCACCACCTTTAACTTTTGATAAATTCAGTTAAATGGGACCTATTAACACAATAAAGATAGGAAAGCAGGACAGAAACTGCTAGTCATTATTAACATACATTTACAATCATGTTAAGATTCTGCAATACATCACCTATCCTGGGCATACCTTGTGATAGAGCATAACAGCCTTGTCTTGTGTGTTTGGGTTGTTCTCATAGTAGCGTGCTGCCTCTATCATATCCTCCTTTGAGCTCATGAAAGCAAGGTTCATCAGTTGATCTTCCATCTCATGATCCTCAAAGAGAAATAGAAAAAACAACTTAAATCCAATTTTTCTACTAAAGATCTTAAAAAACTTTCATTAAGAATTTTTGGCCCTTAGACCCCTCCAACCCGACACCCCCGATTTTCTCAAAATCAGGGGTAATCGACACCATTCAACCCAAGAGACTCTTCACACTTCATTGACTAGCATCCAGCTATTGTTACACCATACACAACACAGGGGTAATCTATACCTTCTTATCTGATAACATCTTCATTGTCTATTCACAGTTCACTTGTTAGCAACCAGCTACTGTTACACTGTACACAATAGGTCATTCATCTTGGACACAAATCACATAACTGCTGTTCAATGATACAAATCAGATTAGTCCTTGGCAGAGCCTAAATAAAAAATATACATTATATGCTTGGGAGGACTTTGTGCAAAACCCATGAATGATTGATGGACCATTCCTCGTAAGGATGGTTATTTCATCATGTTTGTGATCATGCTCATGTTAAAATTGATACTATTGCAAAATGTTCTCAGGTACCAATACCCATTGTGTTCATAAGATATTGGTGAATAAAGGAGAAAGTTTGAGAGACAGCTATCGAGAAAGAGTTAGATGTACAGCAAGTGACTGTATATTATTGAAATAGAAAAAAAGCTCCATCCAAATAATTCCTGCATTATATTAAGTCTAAACCTAGCAATACATTTTGTGTCTTAAGCTCCGACAAAATCTAAAATCTGTTGAGGTCTATATTGCTCACAACAGAAACCACAACCCAGCACAAGCAATTACACTAAGGATTTCCACACACTTCACCTCACTTTCCATGGTCAAAATCTGACATTGATAGTAAACAAATTTCACTGCAGCTGCACTGACTTTCACACTTAACACAAGGACAAAAGTATTCCCCTGTGGTCAATGTTTCAGGCTTGATGTAATAATTTACAAATAAGATGGTATTTAACAAAGAAGGTTTTGTTTATTTATTGATGAGTGATTTGAAGTGATGTTTTTGTTCAACCTTGTAGACTTTGAGGATTTTAGACTGAAAATCCATTGCAACAGATTTTCATCATGTTGAGCCCTTCTCTGCAATTCTCTTGGAAGAATCTGCAACACCTTTTGGCCCAACAAAATCTCCAAAAATGACTTGTACCAGAAAACAAGCTGCCATAGAATCATAATGGATATCAAAAAAGTGCAGATTTAGATGGCTTGGACATGTACTGAGGATGTACCAAGATCGCACCCCAAAGTAGCCCTGAGGTGGACCCTAGAGGAAGACCAAAAAAACCTGACAGAGGACTGTTGTTGATGAGTTAAAGGAAAAGGGGAAAAAAGGACCAGACCAGATGGTGAGGTATTGTTGCAACCTTATGTTGCAAAGGGAATGAGGTTGATAAGCAACTAAGTCTGCATTTCTCACCTTGCATATCCTGATTGCTTGACTGTATGCTTGTGCCCTGGTGAAAAAATGTACAGCTTCCTTGATCTGCTCCTGAAATGAGAAAATAAATTATACAATTTAAGAGAAAGGGCATATACAATGATCCCTCATTAGTCCCGATCTCACATATCTCAGCTTTTGTTTTCAGAACCATAAGCTGAACCACGAAGAAGGTAGCACAGCACTAAGTATTAATAAGCAGGGTCAAAACGATAACCCTGTGCAAAAAGGCTGTATAAACATTATTGGAGGGCTGCCATTATATAAAGGAATACACTCAAGACATGCAAATTTATGTAGGTATATGAAACATAAGAAAATAGTGAAGTCTGCCTGTTCAAAATTTGTTTTTGTCAAAATCAAAGAAATGCCAAAACCTGATAAATGGCAAATATTTGAGTTTAAAGCATTGAGCTAATATCGCCTTTACCTGTCCATTAAAAAGGAGTTTGTGAAAATGTTAAGATCTAAAATATTCTAAACAGAAGACCATTTTCTACAAAATTGTCCATATCTTGTTCCTATGCAACATTCCTATTTGAAATGATAAAAACTGCTTCACATATCTTAAAAGATAAAAGAATACTTACATGATTTTCACACTGCCTCGCCAGATGATAGCAGGCTGCCTTGTCACCTGTCTCATTTGCGATATCTGCAGCCTGGATAAACATAAGAGGTGAACAAATTAATACCAGATGAAGAACAAGTGTAGCTCTACACATACAAATTTCATATTTGATGATGACAAATTATTAGAAAATTGACACAATATTCAAATCTGTTTATTATGTTTTTTGTGATTTTACCCAATGTATGCAGTAATAAAATCTATGGACATTTTGCAACAACTTCAGTGTAATAAGTAGAATAGGCAATAAACAAAGAAAAGAGCCAAAAGTTCAGCATAATTGCTTAAAATTTGACTATTTTACAGCGTTTTGAATTAGAAGGGCTTATTATAAGAAATTTGGCAATTTTTTTGTACATTTTGTGACATCAAAAAATAGAACACTTATGACTTTCCTTAAGTTATGCTAACTTACTGGTTTGCAATCCTTCACCAATGTTCTTTGTATGGAGAAGTAGATTATGACTAAGAGGTTTTGATAATCCATCGTACCTTCAATCCAAATTTAGCGGGGAAATACTTCATACTTTTCTTAAGCCATACCTCCCAAACTAAATGTGCTTTTGTCATAATCTCAAGATTATTTCATTCAGAATTTCAAGTTCTTTCTGGTGAACATGAAATATCCACCTGTCTATATACCAATAAGCATCAACGATAATTATCAGCTTTGTCAACTTCACACTGTTTTATACATACTTGAAAAATCTTACCTTCATGACAGTAACCCAAATGTTTTACAATTTTTTTTTCAATTCAATATTTTTGGAAATACACAATTTTATTTCTACTTGTCTCATGCAAAAACTCCCATTTGAAGAAAAAGTATTTTCGTTTTAAGTGCCAAAGGCCTTCAATGCATTTTTTTTTTATTGTATCATCAATATTTTCTTTATTGCAACAACATTTTTGTTATGTACCGTAACAAAAGTTAAACCATGGTGTTGCCATTCTGTACCTATGTTATAAATTAGCAGAAAGCCTTCAAATAAACAATATAGTTTTTTCTCCTTCTCCAATTAAACAGCACATTACTGGCCTTTTCTATGCTCTTAATGCCAAGCACCAGGAAATGAAGCAGCACGGACCACTTGTACCGCTTTGATATCACCCAATCCAGGAATGAACCTGGAACCGATTGAAAATCAGACACTATCACTTAGCAAAACAATCAGAAAAGTTAAGTGGTTGTACTTCTACACAAAGAAAGTGCTTGCTAAATTGTGGAAAAATTGTATGTCACCTTTTCTAAATTGTTGCAATAGCAGTGTATCCTGACCAATGATAAAAAATCCTGAGCTGCTTCGTAAAACTGGAGTGCTGTTTCCATCTCACCAGTACTCTCCATGTACTGAGCCCACCATTTACGCAATGATCTAAATCAAGTCAAAACAAAGGATTACATAATAAACCAGACATCGCAAACGATACAAATCCCGCTGCTAATAACATGCTTTCCAGCCTCTGTCACACCTACCATCCCACCTCATGTTCCACATGCCATCCCATCCTACATCCCTCCTACAGGAAATCATACATGAAATTCAGATGCCATTCCACCACATGACCTGTATGTCATCACACCTGCAATCAAGATGACATCCTACCATATGACTTGCCAACCTGTCCCATATACCATGCCACCTTGTCCATGCTCCCTGTATCATGCGCTGTACCATGTGCCATTCCACCCTGTCCCACAGGCCATTCCATGTTATCCCACATGCTATCCCACCATGTTCCACATGCAATCCCACCTGAACTTCCATTACATGCCATCCTTTCCCACATGCCACTGTGTCCCACATGATATCCCACCCTGCCGCCATGATATCCTGTCTCACATTCCTTAAGACAGACGGATGGACAGACGGACGAAGGAACTTTGTTGGCGAGGGAATAACAAAAGCATTATTCAATCTCTGAAGTAAAGTCAATGGACACTGCTTGGTGGAAAGACAAGGACAGCTCTCTTGATTGAGTGGTAATTATTTCATCAATTTGGCAATTCAAATGTTATCGATAATCAAACTAGTAATCTGGGGCAGATTATTACCTATGTTTTAGCATTAAAATTCACATTAATGTCTCAATGTTCCAAAGTGATATTTAAGACTTTTATTTTCTTATAGAATATAAAAATATATGTTCCCTCCAAGAAAATTATGGACAACCATGTCCCCTCTGTCGACCCCAAGAAGATCGTGTAAATGCTGAAAAGATATGTGTTCATAATCATCTGCCTATTTAAAGGATAAATTTAGAATTAAAGAATAAAATCGTAAACAACCAATCAATCTGTCTGTCCTCAAAACTCTGCTACAACCTTTTCTTGTCCGTAGGGTTTTCACTTACTTATCCTTAGTCTTCATGATGTAGGCCTCCAGAGCTTGCGGCTCATCAAATAACATCCGTGGCACCTCAAAGCGATGGGTGTCAGATTTTTCATAGCTGAAAAATGAAGAACAAATAACATTAAGGTTTATGAGTACTTGGAAAAAAAACACATGCAATATTGTCTTGAAAGAATTTTCAACAATATTTACCTTTATATTCAAAACTGCATAATCATCTTATTTGAAATTAGCAATTTTACAAAATGTTCAAATATCTATGTAAAAGCTTATTTTTGAAAATAATCTACAAATTTCTAATATTTGAGAAATACTTTTCACCCCAATTAATTATTCAAAATTATTGTTTTTTTCTTCTTCACAAAATTTCATCTTCACTGTTTACTTTATAACACTTAACAGAAAATGCATTTGCAATGCACACCCACAAAGACAGCTAGCTAAATCCAACCGAGCCATTAGGCTCATAGGGCCGGTGCTTATCCCTGGTTTCCATGGTGCAAGCAGATAAGAGTACATGACTACCCTGGACGGGATACCAGTTCATAGCAGATTAACTCCCCAGCAGTGCTGGTACTTATTTTACAGCTGAGTCGCCTGAAACAAGTAGAGTGATTTGTTCAAGGACACAATGCAGCACTCACAGCGGGAATCGGCCCCGGTACCTTTTGAATACGAGCATGACTTACTGAGCACTGCACCTCATTAAGACAGGCAACATCTATTAGTCATCAATTGAGCATTTATATGCACAAAATACTGCTATACTCACAACTGTAACATTATCACTTTTATTAAGATAACATAACACTTACACTAAATATGTTATATGAGAATTTCATTGATGCTCGTCAATGAAACTGGAAAATTCTGACGATTTTGTAACCCTACGTTAAGGTTTTGATATAAATATACATTGTACAGAATCTAAGCCACCACAACCATCACACTTACTTTGGGATAGCCCCATTGAAGTCACCTTTGGCCTCCAGATGTTTGGCATAGTTGTAATAAGTCGTTCTCAGATGGATCCTGTCCTGAAGTTCGGCTGTTTCCATGGCCTGTAGATGAAAATTTGGATTAAAGGTATATGGACAGGTAACAATAACTTTAGCTAAATCAATTTAAACTCCACTAAAAAAACATGAAGAAAGTTAAAACTTATATCAAAATCTGTGAAAATTTGACCATTTAACAGCTTTTTTACGACTTTTGTTCAAATATGCAATTTTGTGTAATACTCTTGTGATGTATGAATGGGACATTAAGTCTCTATTTTCTTATGTAAATCTACTGTTTTCAACCCTCTGCCATTTCTGTTAAAAATTGAAGATAATTATAATGAAGAAGATTTGATCTTTGATATACCCCCCCTCCTCCTCAACCAACCTCAAGCTGGAGAAGGAATTTTGATTATATTTAAGGTCTGAAATTAAGGGAAGAAATATAAAGAAAAATGCAAGCATTTTGAAGTGTTTTCCTGTTCATACATCACATTTTTTCAATATATATAAAACAAATCAAACTTTGATTACTTATAACTTAAAACTACACATGCAATTTTCAAAATTCACAGAATATTAAAATCCAGCTTCAATGTTTTTTTCATTCAGTGGTTGAAAACGTTGCTATAAGTTCAATTTTCCAACTTTCCAATTAGAGTAGTAACAAATAAAGCAAAAAAAATACAGAAAATGGAAGTATTGCACAACTTGAAATGTAGCTCAATCATTTAACAATATTTGAAAATCTACCAAAAAGCAAAAATATTCCCATTAAATTGTTTTACATGGACAATATAACAGCCTTTTAAAATTGTCAGTAATCACATATAAAGTGATAAAATTCAGAAAAAATGAAAATGTTTTATCATTTATGTATGAGAGTTATATGGATAGGCAGAAGCAAAATTAGCTTAATCATTTTACAATACATGAAAATCTACCATAAAGCAAAAAATTCCCATCAAATTGTTTTACATGGACAATATAACAGCCTTTTAAAATTGTCAGTAATCACATATAAAGTGATAAAATTCAGAAAAAATGAAAATGTTTTACCATTTATGTATGAGAGTTATATGGATAGGCAGAAGCAAAATTAGCTCAATCATTTAACAATATTTGAAAATCTACTAAAATAAAAATATTCCCATTAAATTGTTTTAAAACAATTAACAGCCTTTTAAAATTGTCAGTAATCACATATAAAGTGATAAAATACAGAAAAAATGAAAATGTTTTACCACTTATGTATGAGAGTTTTATGGATAGGTAGAAGCAAAATTAGCTCAATCATTTTACAATCTAAAAAATCTACCAAAAAGCAAAAGATCCATCAAATTGTTTTAAATGGACAATTTACATAATTGCTTTTGTAATTTTAGATCTCAAAATGCAAATAATTAACAGGTATATGGAAATGATATTCTGATCATTTTCAGTGATTGAATTTGAAGAAAGAAATACAAAAAACATTCTAAACATTTTCAGTCACTGAAATTGAAGAAATAAATACAAAAGACATTTTGAGCTGTCGTCCCATTCTTACAACACACAGTTTGCATTTGCTCAAAACTAATCAAACATTGTTGGGTCATAACTAAATATGCCATTTCCAAAAAATTAAAAAAGGCAACTTTTATTCAGAACTGAATGCCCCTTTTTAGTAAATGGTTAAACAGAAAGCTTTTGCAGCTGTCCAAAGACCTTTAACTACTAACAACAATTAGATTCAAAGTAGTACGATACCCACCTTTCCCCATTGACCACTAGCTTGATACAACTCATTGAGAAGATCAAACGATGACAGTTCTTGTACAATCTTTCTGCATCTTCCTGCAATAAAGAAAGAACAAAGTAACAAACTGCAACCCTTAGTTTAATCTTATAGACCTTTTTCAAATCTAAAGATAATTGATTTAAGTTTTTACTATTTGAATTCATTTTCCCTCAAACTTTCTTAAAGGAGACATAAAGTCTGACATAATCCTTATTTCAATGATAGAATTTAAAATAACAAATTTTTCTGACTAAGTTTCATACCCCCTTAAGCAATCTAACACCAGTTTTATCATTATTAAAACTTTAATCATACTACTAAATAGTACTATGGGAGATGCCAGTTTGATTTCAAAACATGCAGATTATGATGTCATCAGCCCAGCAGAATGTTGGAATGCTTTGTATTTCTTTATGATCTACCTCAAGAATTCTAGGTTATGAAAATGTTTTTCTTCTTATGTAAGGGTAAAGGAATTTTTTGTGTACACATGAAATTAACAAAATACCCTTACTTTATTCTTATAAACCTTTTTAAATCTAAAGATAATTGATTTAACTTTTTACTATTCAAATTTATTTTCCCTCAAACTTTCTTAAAGGAGACATAAAGTCTGATATAATCCTTATTTCATATGATAGACTTTAAAATAACACATTTTTCTGACAAAGTTTCATAACCCCTTAAGCAATCTAACACCAGTTTTATCATTATTAAAAACTTTAATCATACTACTAAATGGTACTATGGGAACTGCCATTTTGATTTCAAAACATGCAGATTATGATGTCATCAGCTCAGTAGGATGTTGGAATGCTTTGTATTTTTTTATGATCTACCTCAAGATGTCTAGGTTATGAGAAAAAAAAAGTCTTATGTAAGGGTTAAGGAATTTTTGTGTACACATGAAATTAACAAAACATTCTGTTAAAACTTTGTGTCCCATCATTTTGGAATAAAAACTTTAATCACATTTATAAAGAAATACATTTAATTCCTTATGTCCCTATTGGGGAAATTATGTCATCATGCACAATATTTCAATACAGAATGGAACAAAATGTGTTGATTTCAAACATGAATAACTTGAGAAAATAATAAGATTTTGACTTGCTGTTTTTGGTAGTTGGTTAAGATTTGTATCCTCTACAATATGAAATAATGATTGTATCAGACTTTATGTCTCCTTTAAGGTGGTGAATTATAATTACCCTTACTAGATTCTGTTTTACTACTTTTCTGACATATCCAACATGTTTTAAGCCACAACATTGCAGGAATAAGTATGATAGAATACATAAGACTTTCAGGAATCTGAGATTGTGATGTCACAAATAGTCTGATTTCTACAAAAATGATAATACAGAACTAAAATATCTCCTTCACGAAATAAGATGTTTAGATGCTTTCTTCACCATTTTTTTTGTTTCAAAATCTTGTCAAATAAGATGCAATTACTTGCCCACTGAACTAATCATGTTAAAAAGTGTATGCTTGTATACAGTGGACATCCATCAATGGCTTACTTCCAAAGAAAGCGATATCCCACAAGGGGGCTCTGTTAAGAAATGTATGCTATCACTTTCATGTACACTATGAAAAAAATGCACACAATAAAAAATAATATCCCTTCCAGTTTGTTTGTTTGATGAGGGCTTAACGGCACCACGACAACGAAGGTCAAATTATGCCTGAGAGGTTAGATTATTCTAGAACAGGGGAAAATGAGAGAAATTCAAGAACAAAAGGTCAGAAAGCTGTGATCGAAAGGGAGGTGCATGGCTAAAAATAAAAACAAAGTAGAGAGGGGGTTGAAGAGAAGAATTAAATATGGTTGTAGAGGGAAGCATGATGAAGGAAGGAGATAATTTTAGGCGGAGGATTTTTCTTTAAGAACTCAGCAATTTAGTTGTGGGGAGTAAGGGAAGCTCTGGGAAGGTTGTATAGGGGGCAAGCAAGGAGAACGTGATGGATTGTGAGGGTGCAATGGCAATTGTTGCAGAGGGGTTGGGGGGAGCCAATAAGGAGGTAGGAGTGAGTGAGGTGGGTGTGACCAATTCTAAGATGGGTAATATGAACGTTGTCGATACGAGAGAGGTTGTTGATGGTGATTGCCATTGATCCCTTCCAGAAAAGGAAGGCATAGTATTTATGAACAGATTCGTTTCTATGAAAATCAAAACCAGCACAGTTAGAATTAAGCGAACTTTGAAGGAACTATCTTACCAGTAGTCCAAGCTGTATGGCTAACATAGCAACTCGGGCATCCAGTTCAGGTTCCTTGTCGGCCTCTCGCAGGGCACGAGCACCTCTTGCATGACCCATGTTGCCAAGACAGACTTTAGCCACGTCCAGTCTCCTTGTCTTCACACACATCTTGGCCATGTTTTCCCAAACTGATTCACTTTATTTTAAGATCGAAATAAATATTGGAATTTAAAAGTTAAATGTGTTTGAAGAAACTGATTCACTTTATTTTAAGATCGAAAGAAAAATTAAAATTTAAAAGTTAAATGTTTTTGAACATAGCACTAGCCAGGGAACTACTTTATGATAACATACTTGCATTGTGTTATGAGGTCAATGGGAATCCCTACCTAGTCTTGCACGTTACCTTACCAACTCAAAAATAAGCTTGATGTGTCTTTAAATACTTAAGTTAATTTCTTTTGTGAGCTTGAAGGCAGGTGAGGCAGGGGCATCCACATGAGGCTGGGGCATCCACTGGTTTTCCAGGTGCAAGCAGATGAGAGTCCAATGCAGATTAACTCCCCAGCAACACTGGTACTTACAGAGAGGATTAAAGCAGTAGAATATAGTGTCTTGTTCAATGACACAGAGCAGGATTTGGACCTAGTACCTTTTGAATACATTTTTGACTATCTAACCATTGCATTATCAATAACTATCTGTATATTCATGCACTTGTGGATAAAAGGTAAGTACAACTACACAAATAATCAAATAAATTAATTCACCCCAGTTGAGATATTATGCTAATTTTTCAAACAATATTTTAAACACTCATTTGTCCCCATTAAGTATCTGTTATACATACACCTCCTAACAAAGAAATATTGTAATATTCTGTCTTTCTTTTACACGATATGACAGCAGCATGAACTCGCTGCACTAAGTGTTTCTGCCTGGAAGAACTAGTTCATCAGTTTATGGATGAAACTTACACACCTTTTAATAAGTTTGATGGCTTTGAATGCCTCATCCATGTTCCCGATAGTGAGAAAATAGCTGAAATTCAACATGGCATCCCTGGAGTTCTTATCTCCTTCCTCCAGACCAATGAAATCCCTCATCACCTGCCGAGCGACTGTTGACTTCTCTGATAAAGACACCCCTTCCTCTGGTTTTTCACCCACCTTGAAAACAAGACACAACAATGTCAGCTGGTGATTGATCAAATCAGGGAACTGCCATTGGGTGGCACTTCCCTGATGAAATACATACATGTACCACAGAAGTGTCATTGTACTAAACTTGATAAAGATGATAAATAAATAGTGACCCTAACAAATATATTCAAGAACTAATCATTAGAGGCATTTATACTAGGAAAACTTTTCATCGATCAAAAATTTAAAACAGACTGTGTAATTGGTTAAAAGTGGACTGATTTACATCTTTTAAAGATTCAGCCTAATTATGTCACCAGTTAAATAGCTGTCCTTTTCCCAATCCCTTATGCATAGCACCAAGCGAGAGGGCAGACGGTTCCATATTTGAGGGCATGGTATGACTCGGCCGGGGAATGAACCCACGACCTTTCAGCTTGAAAGCGATTGCTCTATCAACTAAGCTAACCAGTAAACTTTAAATCTGAAAACCTTAGTCGAAGAACACCCAGGTTTTTTGTGACTTGCAATGAAAATAGAAATAATTTCTTTGCAGGTGTTGGTCCTCTATCATACTACAACACAGACATATCTCACCACAAAACTAATCCTTTAAACCAAATTAACCTGTCTGAGTTAGATGATTGACAGCTTTTTCAACCAATCACCACATGAATTTGCCTAGCAACAAAATCAGTGTAACTAAGTGGGGCAAACATCCTATGCGGTATACTGGTGCAGTACAACTAGCTAGCGCTGCACTCATGTAGCCAATGCAATTTATTGTACAAAACAAATTTCTGCACACACAGACTGAGTGACGGCAAAATGGTGAACAAAAATTGCGCTGCTGGCTTTGTAAATCTGATTGCTGTTACCCAGAACACTAAGCAAACTGAATTTTGCTTATCCTTTTTGCTAAAAACTCTAAAGATAAAGAGAAGTGCCATAAATGGATCAAAGCTTGCATCACGCCTCGCGAACATCTAAATGTCAATGCATTGGTAATGCATGATTGTGGATTTAAGGTTTGTTTGCCCCACCTAGTAGCCACGTTGCTATGGTGGGTGTGACTTATTTTATAACTCAGAGATGTTAATTGCATTGAAAATCAGAGTTGCTGTGTGAAGAAAAAAAAAAAGCTGAGGCAATATTTTAGTACATTTGTGACTTTACACGATAGCACACCTTTTCTCTACTAAAACTTCACTATAGAACTGAAGAAGCACTTTGCTATGGTTATTGTCATAAAAAACAACTTAAAGAAAAAAAGAATTCAAAAATAATGAAGCACAATTAAACGGAATAATGCAAGTTCAAAAAGTGTAAAATGTTAAACAAAATGTTGCTAACGAAAGGAAAGAAACTACTTTTTAACACTTTCTGAGCAATTTTCAAAATATGTCAGAAACACCACTTGTTAGTAATATCCTCTGCCAATAAGATTTTGAAACAAATCAGAATTTGTCAAACAGGTGAAAATAAAAGAAATAATATCACAAATAAAAAACACAAACTACCAAAATATGCTTGCGAGGTTTCCTGGATAAAATTTCCAACCATAATAAGTGTTAACACTAGTGGTTCTAATGATCATAACAACATGAATCTTGCACTCGAAAACCTGCTTACCAATTGTTAGAATGACTGAACTATTGTTGTCATGGTAACCCGACTGTGAGGTTTTCACTAGTTGATCTATCTTCAACTGAACTAATTTTTGCAGCTTATCAAAGCCACATCTTATTGTACTCACTACAATGAACATAGATGCCATCTTGACCAAGTTTGAGATTCAATGAACAATATGCTAGTTAAGTACTGTACATAAGGGCCATTCCGCAATTATGTCTCACACGTAACAAGCTGGAAAACAGCCCAAGCATACCTCTAGGGTCTCCCAGAGATTTGCTAGGGCCATTCTGCAGTCTGTTACACATGTAACAGGCTGGATAGTGGTCTAGTAGTAGACAATGCCCTCACCCATCTGAAGAACTGGCTTATCCAAATAATTTAGTAATGTGCTGAAACCTAGTGTGTAATGATTGCATATTTGTACACAGTACAATGCAGGTAAGAAATGTTATTGTGTTCTATATTGTAGTATTGGAACAGAACTTACTTTTTCCTAAAATGAGAATACCTGCGTTAAAACAAACAATTTCTACACATGTGATGAATATACCCTCCCCACCCCTCAGCATTAGGAGACAACAGTGTTCTGTAGGGGTATGAGTACAATGTTCACAATATGAGTTGTACACCAGAGTCACTACGAATCTTGTACCCTTACAAAGGGAAAACTACAAACAAAATTTAAGATTCTACCAACATACTATTGAGTTGGGCTGTTAACAAGGTTTGACCTCTATTGACCTGAAATTACGTGTGACCTCCATTAAAATACATACAGAGGGGTAACATTTCCAACTGTTCCGCTGTTTCGAGAACTGCTATTTATGCAGGAAAGGTGAATTCTCACACTACTGTTCCAGTGGAATAGTGTTCTTTTCACAAGCATGTGGCATCAATGATCAATAACTTGATTTCTGCATTTTCTTTTAAATGCATGTTGTCAAACAAAATTATCATAAAAATAATTTCTTCCAGCAATAAAATATTTTTCCCAACTTGCTTGCAATTGGCAGCACAATTAATCATGAATACACATAAATGTATGCAAGGCTGCTTGCACATGTACGACTGTACACAACTGGATGTCACATCAAGTAAATACTAACCGACATACGTATTTGCACATATTAAACCAATAAAGTAGTTGTAAATTAAGCCCACTTTGAAGAAAAGAATTTGTCCCGTTAACAAAAAAGTTGGAAAAGTATGTTTTGAGAAAGTACTGTTCCGTGGAACAGTGGCGAAAATTATAAATATCAACATATGATGCACTTCCTTTTTCTTACTGTGGTGACCTACAAACTGAGTATGATAATGGGATTTATGGACAAGTAGCAACAGCTAGAGCATAACCTGAATGAACCATCTATAAACAATAAAAATAGCAATAAATATCACCCAAATCGATCAAAAATGGAATCATTTTACAGCATTTTGAATTTTAAAGCCTATTATAATAAATTATGCAAATTGTATTGAAATTTTGTGACATCACAACAAGAATACATGCATTTTCTTATATTAACTAATTGGTTTCAATCCTCCACCAATAATAGTTGAATGGCAGTTGAAGAATATGGCCAAGAAGTATTAAATCTCCATCATATCCTTTATCAAAATTTAGCAGCTGACAACAGTCTAAAGATTTTCAGTGACTGAAATTTAGGACAGAAATTGAAAGGATTACAATAATGATTTTAAGCTGTCCTCTTTCATACACCATAGCTTTTCCATACAATAAAAGTTATTCAATCTTTGATTGGCAATAACTCAGAAACAACTAGTGTTTGATATAATTTAAAAACTGATCTCTTCAATTTAGGGCTCTTTGTGATAAATAAAAATTCCCTACCTGCCCATATACTTTTAAGATTTGGTTGACAAGATATCCTGACAACAAGGGTTTTCAGTGTTTCACCTTTTGACCTAAAACAACCTTTGACCTGCACCAATAAGGATTCGATTCTTCTTCTTACTATCAGAAACCCACAAACCAAGTATGAGATTTATCTTAGTTTTGGTTGACAAGATAATCTTGATTATAGGGTATTCAGTGTTTGACCTCTGCTGACCTGCAACAACCTTTGACTTCTACCAAAATACACACAAGTCTTCGTCTGCCTTTGCGGGACCCACAAACCAAATGTTGGCAGATATCCTGATTAGAGGGTATGACCTCTGTAACTACACTACACAGCACACAAGGATATACTTTGTAATACTAACCTTACATGTGGAAGTAAAAATTTGAAGTTGAAATGTGAAAGTACTTTTACCTAACAAAATTATTCTGCAAATCCAGATGACACAGTAAAGTAACCAATGAAATTCTAACTATGAGAACACATCATGAATATTCAAAAGCAAAGGTGCAGCTTGAACATGTGTAACTATTCAAATGGGACTTACACTTTGTGATAGGTTCTCTTCATCCTGCTCAAGCAATGACAGATGCGAACAAAACAAAATTTCTTTGATAAAATCATGCAAAATTATGTGAAAACAAGCAAGGCTATGTAAATTTTGAATCATGCATTTTTAATGATCTTGCACTACATACATAAATAAAGGAGCATGTTCAAACTGCCTGAAAATAAAGAGCAATGCCTGAAAATAAATGAAAATGAGTAATTAACATGAACTTAACACGCTTAGTGTAGCGGGGATAGTTACAGAGTTATACTTACCTTCCATGTTATGAATATGCAATCTGGTCCCTAACCTGATTGAACTTCTAGCCTGACACCGCTGGAGTGCCGCTCGTGGGCTGGCAGAGGAGCTTCATACTCCATCCATGATAGGGGCGTGCCTACTAGCACCCAGTAGGCAGCTGGCTGGACACTGATAGCCTGTTCAAGTTCCTTGTTGAAGGCCGTCCAGCCTTTGGGAAGCCGTTTAGGGAAGCATCAATAAAAAAGTGCTTAGCCAATAGCTTAGCATCCCTTTGGCAAGAGTGCACAGCTTTTCTTGTGATTGGGCGTGTGCATCACAGGTGCGTCCACCACGTCAAGCTTGATTTCCTCAGCATAGAAGCTAAGTAGCTGCGGAACCCTCTTGCCCTACAGTAGGGGGTCCACCAATGGAGGCGGTGGAAACAGGACCTCGTCCAGTATTCTATTAGGTACAGGGGTCCTGTCTAGTGCCATCTGCATCAGGGGTTGCACAAGTGGAGACCTGGGTTGGGGCCGCTGAAGGATTCCTCCATTCCAGGGAGGGTCCATTGCCATGGGAGTATCTACCCCAAAGGGTAGATGGATGATGACCTCATGGATGACCTAAACCTACCTGCGGAGCCTCCAGATACTCCCAGGGCAACGGACCCTCCCCAGAATGGGGAATCCTCCCGCCACCCCAACCCAGGTCTCCATTCGTGCAACCCCCAAGGGGTAGATGTTAAGGGCATCCTCTTCCAAACCTGTGTGGTCAGTGGGTGCCCTACCTCTGCAGCGGCTGCTGCTAGGTAGTAGGGTGTGGGAGGGAGCAGCCTCTGCTCCTCTGCCTGTGAAACCCAAGTTTATGAAGCTTTAGCTTCAGGAAGAGTTGTCTTCCAAAGCATTTCCCCTGTGTCTCTTTCTCTGCCTCCTCCTGGGCTCGGGGGAGGACAAAGAAGAAGAAGAGGAGGAGGACCCTGTAGCATCAACTCTTAACTTATCCACTCCGCTCTGTGTCCCTCGTCCGGGGTCTGCCTCACTCAAGGGAGGATAAGACCGGCGGGACAGGAGCCTGGGAAGTGCTGGGGGTTGCTGCAGCATTCTGTGGAAAAGGCGTCCACATAAGGGTACGCCTTCTCAGCAAGTTGAGAGCGGGTGGCGGCCTCTCCTCCCAGGTAAAAGGGGCTGCTGCAGTCTTGTTTTAGGCGGTGAAGGTGAAAAGGTGGGGAGAAGGGGAGGACAGTCTATCTGACCGTCTCTTCTCTGCCCTCTCGGCCACTTCTGAAAGTGCCGATCATAGAAGAGTCGATGCTTTAACCAAGCCGCATCATCCCAGTCACTGCAGAGCGTACAGGGATTTGACTTGCAGCATAATCTGCAAGCATAGCATGTTTGTGGATGTCTCCCAGGCATAGCTTGACAAATCGCTTACAAGCAATGCATCGTGGGATATCGGGGGGTGCATCTAGCACTGGACGACCTGTCCTCGGTGTCCATTATTTCAGTGATAGTTCTGGGAAACGTTAACATTAATAACTTTAATAATTCTTACGGCCATGGAACTACGTAGCAATCGGCTACTTGTATGAGAAGAAAATAACTTCCGTGAAGCTACACTTCCTATAGAACTTGATTTATTTTCTCTTTACCTTGTAGTTGTACAGCTAGTGGCTATACCTCTGGGTTAAGTGTATGCTGTATGTTACCCTGATTAATTACTATGGAGCCGTATGGAGCAGTTCAATGAAGCCGTATGCACCCGTAAACCTTAGCTATGGAGCCATGTGGACCCATTCAATGGAGCCGTCTGGACCTGTAAAGCTTAACTATGGAGCCGTATAGACCCGTACGGGGCCGTTTAATAGAGCCGTATGGACCCATAAAGCTTAGCTATGGAGCTGTATGGACCCAATCAATGGAGCTGCACGGACCCGTATGGACCCGTATCAGTAACTTTGGGGCTCTACAGCTAGCCATGAGTTTACCTGTACAACTTATAATGTTGCTTCCCATGGTCCTTCCGGTACCTGCGCGGAACCGTGGTCCACAGCGGTATAGAAAGAAGTCACTGACCACTACCTGTGACCCACTGACTCAGACTGAGAGTCGTGACGCACTGGTATTATCTGTGGTTTATATTTGTTTACATCGTAAAGATGCAACTGAAAGAGAACTTACACCAAAACTCCCCTACAGGAGATGTATAGAAGACCTTTACAAGAGTTAGACAGAACCACGGAAGTCAATTCACATTTTGTACACCAGAAAAATGAATCAGAAATGTGAAAATGTTTGAAACCCGAGAACATTTTTCAATGCACGTGAGGGGCGTGGAAAACACAAGCCACTGCTCTCTTGGTGTCTGTGGAAAAAAAATGAGAAGGTGAATTCTTTCAGAAAGGGACTGCAAGGGGGGTCTCACCAGGGCCCCTCTTGCACACCCTTAATTGAAAAACTGTTTTCTTAAAATAGTGCTGGACTTACGACCTCACACTATGTATAGTAATGTAAATTAAATTACAGGCCCTCTTGTAACTCCTTGAAGCTAGTTGCAGCCAACTCCGCAGTCATCCTGTAATGACGTCACCCTCTTACGCATGTGCCAACATCAAAGCGAGTTGTTGGCCTAATGCATAGAGGAACCTGTGTGAAGATATCTTAACATGTAATACATACTGTATGCACATTATAACATTAGCCTACACTCGTGGCAGGCAGGGAGCCCAGAGTGAAAACATGTCTACTCGAGGAAAAGAGGCTCCCAAACCAGCACACCGGTGCTCTAGGGACTAAATTAAGCCTCCCGCCATGAGAGTGGAGAACTCTCGTTTATGCCACCTGTTTTGTATGGGCAGATGGAAAATCTACTCTGTACTTTGTGCAAATTTAATGGAGACTGTCCTGTGAGTCGGACCGAAGTTTTTCCTTAGGCCTAAGGCCACCTCATCTTACCTATGACTGAAAAAAGCTTGCAGAGAAGTCAAACCAGCTTGAAAACCTTCACAGTTGGAGCTGCTAGATAGAAATGGCTAGAGAAAGGATGACATTCCAGGCAGAAAATATGACCAGCCCCAAGATGTTGTATCTAGCAACACGCTGAGAAAAAGTGAGGATGTTAGACTTGGAGGTTAGGGATGGGTTGGTAAATATGTTTTTAGTTTAGTTAGAAGTGCGTTAGAATCAGGTTAGGGACCAGATTGCATATTTATAGCATAGAAGGTAAGATATAACTTGAAGTAAATTAAACATATCTGATTACTTTTGACTGTTTATACTTGTGGAATATGATGATAACCAGTGAATCATAATGAGTCTACAGACATCTAAAAGCATATTTCTAAGAGTCCTGGTAAACTGTTGGCTGGGATCAACAAATCAACAAAAAATCAACTTGTCTGCTGGGCAGGGACATAAGATAAGATCAATTTAATTTCGTCTACAACAAATATAGATTTTGTCATCCTGCAGCAAAATGACCAAAAACATGAAATTAAATATAAGTATAAAATATAAAAGTTATATAAAAAACAATGGTGAATTAGTAAATATTTCAGTAAGTATGATCAAATAGTGAAGAAAAAAAAAAAAAAAAAGATGCAAAAATAGATAAAAATTTGTGATAATCTGGAAAGTAAATCAAGTTGCCCAGGTAATTTTTTGGTGTGCAATGTACATGCAATGCAAATTTTGCTGAAAACTAATTTGTATGTCCGGGCAGATTAAGTATATATCATGGTTGCTCGGATAAGATTTTTGGTTGTCCCAGGCAGCCAGACGTATGATTTGTCAAACCCTGACTGTTGGTGATGCATTGAATAAGATGAGGATCAAATATTTTTGACTGATTGGTGAAACTAGTCAGAAAATCTACACCAAATGCCATGTAGTGCCAGAGGGGTTAATTTATATCCCTTACTTAAAGAAAGAGCCATGACTTACAAAAAAGTAAACTAAAGGGTACAAAAACACAGAAAGTTGGAGGTGCAAGAGTAGGTAGCAATGAAAAAATAATCAGTTGAGAAGGAGAGGAAATTGGAAGATAAAGAGACTAAAGGGAAAGAAATTTTTTGAAATTGCTGATCAAAAAAATAGACAAATCTCACTTAAGGACATTGTGAAATGAAAAGTGAAAGAGCAGACACCAGGGCTGGACAAATTGTCCACCAGGGTTAAGTAAAAATTGGGGCGGATATTCTACTCCCATAACAGGTACGCCCGCCAGTGTGATGGGACTGGATGCGATTTGTTCTCCATGTTTGACAGACTATTCTGAAACCTTATCAATGCTTATAAAGGGTCACTTGGTTTAATAATTGTGTTGCAATTAACCGTTGCAATTAAATTATTTTGGCAAATTAATTTTATATTTTGCTAGGTTGGTATTGAGATACCTTTTTACCATAGCAAGTGAAAAATATATTTTTAAAGAATGAATAGTAATTAAAATTTAAGGCTTTGTGGAGACCATACAGAAATTGCATTGATATACAAATAAAACAACTCATTGAAGACCGTCGACATCTCACTTACCAGAAGCAACTGAAGATGAGTAATAACCATATTGTCATCTTTATCGTTCTCCAGCACAGAAACCCTTTTCTTTCTAGGACCACAAACCCCTTCCTTCCTAGGACTTGCGATCACATCTCCTGTTTCCAGCTTATCCTTCCAAAAGTGAGGACTTAATATTGCAGCGACCTTTAAACTCAAGGTGGTGGACTTTGATTTGTTCTCACTTTTATTTTCAACTTCATCTGAATGACCATCTTCGTTTGTATTGAGGTTTTCGTTCACAGAACCTTCTTTCTTGTTTCTTGAACTTATCTTTTTCAGCAAGCTTTTGGGACTTCCCTGAGCTATTATACCCGTAGATTGAAGATCATTTGCAATTTTACTAGATTCTTCATCTTCATCAACGTTGTCTGTCTTTTCGTCCCCCTTCTCTTTCTCCAATTCAATCTCAATCTTCACATCTTTTGATGGAGAAACATATTCTTTAACAAATATTTCCTCAAATTTCATTTGAATAGGTTTTTCTTTCACTTCTTCAATTCTATCTTTTACTTCTTGACCTGGTTGCATATCTTCAGAAATGCAATGAGGGCTTGGATCAATCTTCTCCATTTCAAATGACGGATTGGGGAATTTTGAAGATTTAGTTTGTGGTTCAATTTCTATCTCTGAGTTTGTATCGACTTCTTTTACATCTACTTCTTTCTCCTCACTGAGAGATTCAAGACTCATAATGTCATCATTCAGGGTACTAGGAATATCTTTGTTGCCCGCAACATACAAAATCTTAGTAGTGGGTATGGCTTCTTTGTGAAGAAACATGTTCTGTTCAAGCTATGAGGGGTGCAAGATGAGGTGAAGAAAGATACAGGGGTGCATAGATGAATGAAAAGAACAATGCAAGAGGTATTGGTTAGAGGATCAACGTAATTAGAGAATGACATCACAAAACGAGAAAAGGTGCATGCATTTTAAGCGTCGGCATAATAATCTGATATGACAGAGATGGATTAAATCACTTATTGATCGATTGATTGACTGACTAATTATTTGACTAATTAATTGACTGTTTTACTGATTAATTGATTGACTGACTATTTGACTGAATGATTGATTGATTGACAAATTGATTGACTGATTGATTGATATGACAGCAAAGGTCAACTAGTGACAGAAAAGATTAAATTAAGGTATCTATAACAAATGTATTTCAGGTTGTATGACAAATATCTGCTAGAGATTGATTGACTGATTGCATGAATGACTGATTTACCGATTGATTTATTTATTGTTTGCTTGATTGACTGACTAATTTATTGACCGATTGATTTATTTATTAACTGATTGACTGATAACACATGCAATGCAGACAGCAAGGTCAAATAGTGACAAAGGTTAAATATTTTCAAACTAATTTAAGCAAACAGATTTAATTGTTTGAGTGTATATCAAAACCCATTTATGTTATTGTACAAATTAAGTTTTGTCTTTCTACCATCTGTGATTGCAATTATCACTGACATTTTGGCAAAAAACAAAATGTTTACCCAAACATCACAAAGAGTAGAAACAGAAAACACATTTTTTTCTCATCTTTTTGTTCAAATCATGACATGCAAATGCTTGAAGATGAAATGTTAGGTGCAGAGGTAAAAATTCATGCAAGACTAGACACTATTATGATAGAAGAGAGGGAAAAATGAACATTTAGAATGATCAGGCAATCATTCAGGAATGCGATTAAATGAGAAAAATTGTGGCTCAACTGTGTTAAACTACTCGCATGAAAATCATTGCACTTAACATTTATGGGTGTCAATATATCAAATATCTGCATTTTCTTGAGCATAATTGGTCAATAGCGCATTAGCATGATCAGAGCAATGCTGGTCAATAGCGCATTAAAGTACCCACTGCATTGATACTCGACAACCTGACTGACATCTACATCTACAAGTACCAATACTCTTATGAGTATCAATTTTCAATGAGTATCAGCATGATCAGAGCATAGCTAGTCAATAGCGCATTAAAGTACCCACTGCATTGAATCTCCACTCTGAATATATATACTCTCCAATCATCTAATGAGATTCATTAGTTTGTAAAATGCAACATACTCATCATAGTGCACGTAGACTACACAGTTCAGTCATTTTGATGGTGTGCGATGAAAGCAACAAGTTTTCACTATTTACAAGCAGACGATGATTAATCTTTAGTACCCACAATCTAGACCTTACCTTCTTGGTGAAGTAATAGTACGGCACCTCAATGCCAACCAGGCCGTTGTAAGCCTCATCCAACCCAAAGCTGTCTTGAAGAAGGATGCCATGCTCCAAGGTGCTGAACAGAGACACCATCAAGACCTCCGACTATCAAAAGAACACAAAAAGCACGAATCATATTTCCACCTCTGCAGTAACCTTTCATGTTGGCACAAGCGTGAAGGTTCTCAATACAATTTGAAAAAACCTGCATACAACCAGCCGTGGCCATAGCTAAAATCGTCACCAGAAGTATTGGGACAATATCGCTAACAAAATGTCAGTAGTATTTTCCCCCTGCTACCCACCTTTCAATGTTATGTGCGTTGCAATGGAATTTGCGACTAACAACATTAATGGAGGGGAACAGGGATTTGTCCCAACTATATTTGGCCATGATTGTAGAAAAGAAATGGAAAGTTTACTGAATTTTTATTGAAAGACCTTATTGTAAAAGAGCAGACCTGCCAACCTTTAGGATCACCAAACTGTATTCTGGAACTACAAAAGTTGTATTTTTGATAAAAAAAAACTGTACTCTTCAAACCAAATGTACAAAACAAAGGTTTACTGATAGAAGTGGAGTACCTAAACTTGACCGGAACTCTGTTGCAGGTAGGTTGCCTTATGCATAATTAACTTGTAGTCACTTTTTGGCGGCAGCCGCAAATGGTTATAAATCGTATTCTGAATCAGAATCGGTTAAGTCGGCAAAAATCCTTCAAGAGGACATGAACGCCGACCGAACGTAAAAAGTATGAGTAAAAAAATATGAAAAAAAAACGTATTCTGGTGTCAAAAAACGTACAATCATATTCTCAAGAATTTCCTGTACTAAATACGGCAAAATCGTACTAGTTGGCAAGTCTGAGAGAGTGGGCGTGGAACATCTTTCTTCTATAGCAGGTTTATACACAAGTCATTTTCAAATAAATGTATGACATTTTTTTAAACTTGATATCTCTTGAATGAGAAAACAGTATCAAAGTTATGTGTCTTGTTTGTCTGTTTGTCATTTTGTTCTGTATCATACAATACATGTCTGACCAATGTACTAATCCTCTTAAGTGTCAATACTTACAGGTGTGTCTGCCAAGGAGCGGATGATGGATGGTTTTCTAGGGGTTAAAGCCTCAATGGTTGGATCCAATTTTGCTTCACAAACCAGAAGTTTTGGCTCATCAGCATCCCAGAAGATACTAGTTGGATATCGTCCTGCGACATCAAGGGCTGCCTCTTGCTTCCCCCTGAGAAATTAAGAAAACAAGACTAATTATTACAAAATAGAACATTCTAGAAAAACGACTAATTATTACAAAATAGAACATTCTAGAAAAATGACTAATTATTACAAAAAAGAACATTCTAGAAAAACGACTAATTATTACAAAAATCAACATTCCAGAAAAACGACTAATTATTATAAAATAGACAATTTCAGAAAAAGACTATTACAAAATAGAAAATTTTAGAAAAAGATTAATCACCACAAAATTAAGAATTATAGGAAAAAGGCTTATTACAAAAAGAGAATTTAGAAAGAAAAAGTTTGTTACAAAGTTTACTATTTTAGGAAAAATCTTTTAAGAACTTTTAGAAAAAAATCTATTACAAAATTGAAATTTTAGAGAAAAGACAAATGAGAAGTTAAGAAAAAAGACTTAATTATTAAAAAATGCCGAATAAAACAAAAAGTAATTATTAGAAAATTTTGACACAAATATGACAAAGGGTGAGATATCAGAACTTTGTGGAAAGTCATTTGAACTAGCCTTTGGCTCTACCTTCATTTTCCAGCATCTAATCAATGCTGCTGATTCAAACCATTGTGATTTCAATAATACTGTTTAATTTTCATGGATATATTATGATAATTTCGTTTTGTTGTCAGATAGCAAAAACATACAAGAAACCCAAAAAAACAGAGATCACTTTCTGTCTCATTACAGATAATTCTTGCATTATCACATCTTCAACTACAACTGAGAATTTCTCGTACCTTTCTAGATCACTGAGGTCCTCCTCGTTGGTAGATGCTAAAATGTCGTCTTGGTCCCCCTGACCTGAATGGAGGTCAAAAAACCCAACTGAATCCATATCCACATCCCAAATGTACACCTTTGTGTCATGGGTGCCATCCGGCTGTAGGCAGAAACAGTATTTTGCTACTTATATAGTATAATACACCAAATAAGACTCAGAAAGGTGGAAATACTTCAGATCAATGTACTCAAATTCTGAATGCTACACCAGTGATCTTACCTTATATGTGTTGAAGGCTACTCTGGTGCCACAACAGTTGGCTTTGGCTGATTATATACGGCCTAGCTTAGGAATCAGCACTAACATCTCCATTGGGGTACTCAACTGGGCGTTGCGGTTGGGGTTGGGGCTTCCAGATGCTACACCAATGATCTTATCTTACTTGTAAGGAAGGCTACTATGGTACCATTACAGTTGGCTTTGGCTGATGTTATATGGCCCAGTTTAGGTATCAGTTCTGACATCTCCCCTAGGATAATCTTGTTCTTGGTTTGTTCTACATGTCTGACCACTAAATCTAAATCCTCTAAATACTTCAAGGAGTTGGAATTAATTGTAAAATTTCCCACAGTTCTGAATAATTGATTAGAAATCTTCCCACAAAAAATTGTGGTATAAATAATATTAACGTAGTAAATACATCTTTATATGCTCCCATCTTTCACAATTTAACTAACTATTCATCGCACAATTACATGCCGGACATTTTAAGAACACATATAGAAACTGTAGATTTTTTCCTACTCTGGGGAGTACTCTAATTGGGGGAGGGGGAAGGGGCTCCAGATGCTACACAACTGATGGGGAGTACTCTGATTGGGAGGCGGGGCTCTGGATACAACAGCAATGATTTTACCTTGCGTGCTATGAAGGCTACTTTGGTGCCATTACAGTTGGCTTTGGCTGATTTTATGCGGCCTAGTTTTGGTATCAGCTCTGACATCTCCCTTGGGGTACTCAGCTGTTTTGCTTCCCTGAACAAATAAAAAAAGATGATGAGAAACAGTACACAACCATTAAATATTTTTCAAGCAAGATCCAAAAATAGTTGAAAGTCCTTTCCACAGGGATGTGTGGATGGACAGGCGGACACATGGATGAACAGACAGACTAAATTCTTGGTCAAATACAGCGGAACTCTTAAACTATCTTGGAAAAATAGATTTGCATAAGAAAATGGAGATTTATTCAACAGATGACAGCTCAAAATAAAATTAAAAGTGAATAATGAAAAATTTTAAACTAATTTTGGCAGGATTTAGCATAATTTTCAGATGATCCACAATCCTGAACAAATGCATTTGACCCCTTTTCTTCACCCATTTCAATGTTGGAAGTAAATGTTTAAACATTGAAAGAGGTAGAAGGGGGAAAGAGTGAAGACTTATGTCCAGGATTGTAGCTATTATTGCCTCTAAGTGTCACTAGTTTCTTAAGAGCTGCTTAAGTTCCATACTGTACCTTCTTGATATGTCAAAGACTTTGAGGAAGTTGGTGCTCGTCGAAACCACCAAATACTTTTTGTTTATATCAAAGCTCACAGGCTCTCCTTCGTTTTCATTCAGAGAAATCAACTGCTTTACTGTACCCTGTAGAGAAAAATATATAACACTTACAAATAAATGACTGTCAGTCCCAGACAAATCCAGTAGACCTTTTTCAACCTGAATCGGCAATTCCTAAAAAATTGATTTAAATATGATTACATGTTCGAAAATCACTTGTCCCTAATGGACCAATATACTGGGGGAATCTTATCGACCAATCAAATACTGGAGGATTCTTGCCCGTCTACACAATTCACACACTTTTGGACCAAGCGTATGCTTTGAAATGCTAATCATACATGCATTATACAGAAGATACCAATTGCAAAGTTTCCTCCAATTGGTTGGTCGAAGTGCAGAAGAAATCCTGTTCGGCTAAACTTGGTTTGCAAAGGTCTATAGGTCAGAGAGAGCCCACAAACCAACATTACTAAGTTTTGTTTATCTTCATCCAACGGTAAACTGCCATTCTTTTAATACGTATAATGTGTAAACCGCTTATGACATCATATAACATTGAGGAATCAGTGTTTACCCCCAGATTATCATTTCAGCTGCTTAACCCTATAACATAAGAAATTGCTTACCCCTAGATAATCATTTGAGCTGCTTAACCCTATAACATGAGAAATTGCTCACCCCTAGATTATCATTTGAGCTGCTTAACCCTATAACATGGGAAATTGCTCACCCCCAGATTATCATTTGAGCTGCTTAAGCCTATAACATGAGAAATTGCTCACCCCCAGATTATCATTTGAGCTGCTAAACCCTTTAACATGAGAAATTGCTCACCTCCAGATTATCATTTGAGCTGCTTAACCCTATAACATGAGAAATTGCTCACCTTCAGATTATCATTTAAGCTGCTTAACCCTATAACATGAGAAATTGCTCACCCCCAGATTATCATTTGAGCTGCTTAACCCTATAACATGAGAAATTGCTCACCCTCAGATCATCATTTGAGCTGCTTAGCCCTATAACATGAGAAATTGCTCACCCCCAGATTATCATTTGAGCTGCTTAACCCTATAACATGAGAAATTGCTCACCCCCAGATTATCATTTGAGCTGCTTAACCCTATAACATGAGAAATTGCTCACCCCCAGATTATCATTTGAGCTGCTTAACCCTATAACATGAGAAAATGCTCATAAACTGAATGCACTTGAACAAACATTCGAAGTCATTTCAGTCATGACATACTGCTTCCAAATCTTCATATTTATCTATCAAATTTATATTTTTCTCTCTGAAATCGAATTATCATATCCCTACGTCCATAACACACATTTTGTGCATTCCTAAGAATTTTTACACCTAGAAACTAAAAGTCACAACAGCTTCTATTTTTGAAATGGATTCCTATTGTCCACATGGACTGGAATAAAGCCTTCACATTACCATTATACTCCTTTTTTTGGTGCTTAATACACTCTGTACCAGAATAGCAAACAAAAATTGTGTGAGCTATTTTGGTACAGAATTGATTATGTATCAAAAAAGGAGTATAATGGTAATGTGAAGACTTTATTCCAGTCCATTTTGACAACAGAAATCCATTTTTGAAAATAGAAGCTGTATCACCTTTAAAGGAGAGAAGAGCAGGAACAAGCTTATTACCTGGAATGTTCTGACTTGAATCTTGGCTGGTTCTGAGGTGTATATACTCTTCTCGTGAATGCACAACAAGGGAGAATCAGTGTTAAAAGTACCTAGAAAGTAAAGCGGGCGATGTCAAAAATCTGATGAGCACAACCATAATCATGACTTGAAAGCAATCCTGGTAATTTTTATAAGTATTCTTGATCGCACATCCTGAAGAGATTACGGGCAACATCTTTAAATTCTTTTCTTTTCACTTCTATTTACACACAAATTTCATTTTTTTGTTTTTACGATTGAACACATTTCCATTGTTACCTTCGATTGAAATTTTACTATTAAAAATTTGAGAACAAAGAGTTCATATTTTGTATTATCACTCGTGTTTTTATCATTAATCATGAATGGTAAGTAAGAAAATTGTTTCGCTCCATATTTTAAAATTATTTATGTGTGCTGCAATGTTTAATGTTGGAAGTGTGGGAAAAATGATGTCATACCTGCAGCTTTGATTGATGTTCCTATGTCGTACACAACAGCCTTCTTTCCATTCCAAATGGCCAGATTTTCCTAAAACAAGAAGCAGAAAGACAAAAATTGAGGGTCAGCTACCAGCTTTAAGGTAGGAAGAACAACATAGGAAGGGAGTAGTGAAACTCCTGTTGAGTTGATACTCTGTTTGCTTGTGTACCTAAAAGGATCAGTTCTAAATTTGAACTCTTTCATTATTTTTACTTTCTTTTGGTTATCTAAGAAACTGAGAAACTTTTGACAATGAAATTGTAAAAGTTCTCAAAAAGCAAACTGCCAAAATATCTACCAAATTATACATATAAATATACCAATTTCAGTCCAAGCAAACTATATTTACATACAGAAAGAGGTGCAGAAAGGACGCAAAAGTAATGGCTGTAATTTCCACTGAATGACATATGCAAATTTATAAAGAATATTGACATTTCATTTCTGGAAAAAACTTACTAACATACGTAACAGTGCAATTTGTCAAAAAAACACTTTTTGCATCAACATGCTTCCCCAGCATGTGGGCACCTCTACAGCATTGGTAAATTGAGAGGTTTACATCAAATTAGTATTAACTGAATAATAAAAATGTGCAAAGTTGGTGGGCTGTGACTATGGTAGGTGGGGGTGGTGGTGTCAGTATGGGGTTGAGACAGTAATAAGGCATGTATGGGTGTCAGATACTGTTTTTATAGTAAATGGGTTACAGTAAAGGAGGTGGTTTGGGGTGGGATGTTGTGGAAGAGTTGTTGTTTGTTGGCTTGTTTGTTTGTTTGATGAGGGCGTAACGGCACCACGACAACAAGGGTAAAATTGTGCCTGAGAGGTCAGATCATTCTAGAGGTAGGAAGGAAAGGAAACAGGGGGAGAATGAGAGAAATTCGAGAACAAAAAGTCAGAAAGCTGTGATTGAGAGGAGAGGTGCATGGTTGAAACAAAAAAAAAGTAGAAAGGGGGTGGAAGAGGAGAATTAAATATGGTTGTAGATGGAAGCATGATGAAGGAAGGAGATAATTTTATCCGGAGGATTTTTCTGGAAGAACTCAGCAATTGAGTTGTGGGGAGCGAGGAAAGCTCTGGGAAGGTTGTACGGGGGGCAAGCAAGGAGAACGTGATGGATTGTGAGGGTGCAATGGTTATTGTTGCAGAGAGGTTGGGGGAGCCAATAAGGAGGTGGGAGTGAGTGAGGTGGGTGTGACCAATAAGGAGGTGGGAGTAAGTGAGGTGGGTGTGACCAAATCTAAGATGGGTAATATGAACGTTGTCGATACGAGAGAGGTTGTTGATGGTGGGTTTGATCGGAGTTGTTGTATGATGTTAAAGAGGGTGAGTGGTGTTCTAAAGAAGTGTGTATAGCACAGTCCATAGACATATGTTAGAGCTGCTTTTGTTGAATAGAGATGTGAGTGAGGGAGGTGGAGTGGGAGAAGTAGAAGCAATAGGGCAGCTGAACCAAAAAGAGTCACTCACCTTTGATGTTGCAATTCCCCTTACATGGATGTCTGTCTTCAGTTCCAAATGAGTTCCAAGGTGAAACAAATCCACTGACAGGGTTGTCGGCCCAGTTTGACACACAGCAACCTAAAAAATAAATAAATAAATAGCTATGGATAATTTTCTACCCTAAAATTAACTGTTTACTGGAATAAGACATTTTAATATTTTGTACACCATTTCACCCCTATGCGCCATCTTATATCATCAAAATACTTGAACATTTTCAATTGTTATATGGTCTTTTCTATTCTAATTACTTTATATTGTATGACCTTCATAGGTTCACATTCATAAGTTAGATCAAACTGCTTGAACAAAGCCTCTGACATTGTCTTGATTAATCTTTTTTTTTCTTTCCCATTTAAGCCACAAATTAATCTGACTTATTAGAGAACAATCATATTACTCAAATTACAGTTTAAAATATAATTATAAAAAATGGTGTAAATAATTTTATCAACCACATACAACACTATCTACTATGAATGAGATAATGTGCAAATATCTTACAGTATCATAACCAGAGGAGTATGAAGGGTCACCTGTTAGGGAGACAAGAACCAACAAATGTTTAAACTAAAAAATTATGGTAGCATTGAACCCATGCGGCTCATTCCTTTCAAATTGTTTCAACTTTATCTCCCAAGCTGCAAAAAAACATACAATCGTGAAAGTAGTATCCTCTCAGGTGGGTAGTTTTCCCCTCCTCCTCCCCCTCCCTCAAGTCTTAACCCTCTGATTACAACCAACCTGTTGATTCATGTGTGAGCTCATAATGTGCTGCGACAAGACCCACACATTATCCAATGTATTTATACACAGGAAATCCTTCATGGTCCCCCATTTTATCTGTAGGACGTTCCCTTCCATCACTGATGGTGACAGCGCCTTCCATTTTGCCTCTCCTTCTTGTTTGCGGCCGAGGGCACCAGGGGCGGGGGCGTACCTCCACATTGCTATATGACCTCTATCAGTGCCGGCAGCTAAAATACCTAGAATGACACAGCACAATAATAAATAGTTTTCAATAAAGGAGAAATTTGGTAGTAGTAGTAGTGTAGTAGTGGTAGTGGTAGTAGTAGTAGTAGTAGTAGTAGTAGTAGTAGTAGTAGTAGTAGTAGTGTAGTAGCGGTGGCGGTAGCGTAGTAGTGGTAGTGGTAGTGGTAGTAGTAGTAGTAGTAGTAGTAGTAATAATAACATTTCTGTATCATTTTGCCAGCCTGCCAACCTCGGAATTCACATTAATTTTGCTTCTTTTATAAGCTCAGTTCTATCCCTTAATTCACTATCTAATTTTTCTTAATTTCCCCAAAACGTTTATTTTTTATTTATTTTAAAATAATATAATGCAGAAATATGAAAATCATTCAACTCTGACCTAGCCTTTATTGCCAACATTACACTTACGTAACAAAAGAACAAGAAGGCAGGTTTAATACAAAAGTGATGTTTTGCATTTTATAAAATCATATTTTGGAATTACCTTTGGATTGGGAAAAGGACACACAATTCACGATTTCACCGGTAAAGAATCCCCTGGATGAGTCCAGACCAAGGATATAGTTGTCATCTTTGTCCAAGTCCCACATTCTGTAGAAACAAACACAAATTAAAAATCAATCAGATTAAAATCTCCTTGTAACTCTGATATATGATACTTTTGTCTGTACCATACATGTACCATACATACACAAAATTGAAAAAATGGAGCAAAATTGATTGCTCCAAAGTTGCCCCAAATAATGCTAAGTTAAAAAAACCTTTATAGAAACTGGTTTGGTTTGTTGATGTTTAACAGCACCGTGACAGTCAGAGTCAAATATGCCAAGAGGGTGTTCATAAATAATGGTGTAAGAATAAGGATAGTGAGGAGATGGAAGGTTTGTAAGGGAGATAAAGGGGGAAAAGCTGAATGTGGGAGAAAAAGTTAGGTGAAAAGAAAGGGGTGTGTAAAGTTAGTGTAGAAGAGGAGGAGATTATATGTGGTAGAAGAGGTTGTTGTTGCGGAGGGAAGTTGATGATGTTTGAGGAAGAATTGTTATCGAATAGGTCTGAGATTGAGGAGAGTGAGGAAAGTGAGGTTTGTGTCTTTTTTGTAACACTACCTGAGATTTGGAAGACATTTGCAATAAAACAAATTCCTCAGCAACATTTTTGAAACATGATCCACATTTGTTTATTGTAAGTACACAATACAAAGCCTTACACTGTGCACAATAACCTCAGTGTGTACTCGTGTCTTATTATGTCTTGATGTCGACGGCATGTCATTTTGTCAAAACCTTTCAGGTCAACTACCTACTCAAATTTGATAAGATAAACGTCTCTGTATTACCTTTTTTTTTTGTAGTCCACGGAGCTAAATAAAACGGAATGTTTAAAAATAAACGGAATCATATTCATAAAAATAGCGGAAACCCAATAAGAAAAAGAAATCTCACATTTCTGACCTGTACCAATAATGTTTAGAAAAATAAGCAACTCCAAATTTTGAAATTCTGGACAAAAGGCTTTGTTTGGTCCATTTTCTTCACCACTTTAGTGAATGTTGACAGTTTTATGTACATTTTATGTCCCAACATTGCAATATGGTAACTGGAGGAAACGGGAAAAACAGTATTCACCCACTTCCAATCCAAATTCAGAAATTGGCATCACCCGCTTGGCATTATATACCCTAATGTGAGGTTGTTGCCCAGTTCATTATCATAAGAATTACAAGCATACCTGACCATACATTCTCCCGTTGCAGTGGCCAGTAGCCCTTTCCCTGCCCACACCATGTCACAGTCAGAATCTGTCGATTTACCGCTCAGCTTGACCTAAAGTGACCAAAAAAGGGATTTGAAGTAAGAAACATCACAAATATGAATCAACATGTGGACAACATCTGCCGGGCAACTTATGCCCTTACATACCAATGTCAAAATTTGAGAAAAAAAAACACATAAAATGATTGTGCATTTGTTTGTGTCTACTTGTTTAGATAACTGCAACAGCTTCTTATATGGTCTCCTCAATTGTCAACTTGTTAAACTGCAAGTATACAGAAGCTGCAAAAATGGTTACACATTCTATACCTCTTTAAATTAAAACTCCAATCCTACAAAAGTTAAACTGGCTTCCTATTTAATCAAAGCTAACTTATTCAAAAAATGCTATTCGTTGGGGCCCATACCATGCTTGTGCAAGTGTCTGTCCAAGCTTGCAGTGGGCCTGCCGAAAACGTAACTATTTGCTAAGAAATGCCCCCAGCTCACCTGATCCATGGGATCTACATATTGTTACGTAACAGAGAAACCAAGCTCTAAGAACAAATCTACCCACCTTCATCATCTCTGTAAGCTTGCCATCTGCAGACACACTGTACTGTGACAACATCATGGTCTTCGTAATGACCACCAAAATGTTGCGATGAACATTGTAAAGAAGTTTCTTAATTACGCCATCTACCCTGGCAGCCTCCATACACGCACCTTTCTCATCAATAAATAATAGTGCCCCTTTGTGAAGATAAATAAATAAAATAAGGTCAAATATGCAAGATTTCATGTGTAATTATAATTTTAGTTCTCATAGTGCTTTTCTATGCAAGGATATTCAATTCACTTTACATGGTTGGTTTGTTGATGTTTAACAGCACCGCGACAGTCAAGAGTCAAATAAGCCAAGAGAGTCTTAATAAATTATGGTGTAAGAATTAGGATAGTGAGGAGAGGAATGTTCGTAAAGGAGAAAAGGGGGAAAAGCAAAAAAATATAATAATAAGTAAGATAGGTGTAGAAAGGGAGGGAAGGGGGGAGTTCAATGTGATGGAAGAGGTTGTTGTTGTGGAAAAAGTTGATGATTTTTGAGGAAGAATTGTTTTCGAAAAGGTCCGAAGTTGAGGATAGTGATGAGAGAAGAGATCTGGAGTTCTGGTATAAGGGACAGGTTACGAAGATATGCCTGATGGAGAGATCTATATATCACTATACAATGTTAACTTCTGAGGTTCAGAGCCTACACACAGTGCACAAACTATAGGTTCTCCAACCCTGCTACAATCCTTTATGACTAGCACCACATGAGAGGGCAGCTGGTCTCACTTTTAAAGTGCTATGCATACCTTGGTTGGGGACTGAGCCCACAACCTTCCAGTCTGAAAGAGGGTGCTCTACCATTTGTGATTATCTTGAATTGTAATATACAAAAACATCTATGCAATTGCTTTTACATGGAAGAAAAAATGTAGATATAAATGACCAAATATCTAATGAAATACAAACAATTCAACTTGGAACACATCAACTTATACTTAAATATCATGCAATCAACATTAACGACATGAGAGTAAATTGCAAGCTACAGACTCTACATTTTATAACTTAAGATAAGATAAGATAAATTTATTTCGTCCACAACAAAACATGGAAATTTGTCGCCCTGTAGCAAAACGCATAAAAGACACTTTAAAAGAAATATAAATATAAAAGTTACACATATAAAAGTTACATAAAAGTTATATGAAAAACAGTAAATTATGAAAAATAAAAATTTTGGTAAATATTAGTAAATGGTAAAATACAATAACATCCAAGAGATGTAAAAATATATATAGGCCCATATACATACATATATACACACACATACATATATACATATACACACACATATATATATATATATACATATATAAACATATATATGCATATACACATACATATACATACATACATATACATATATAAATAAATATAAAAGTTTTGACTTAAAATATAAAAACACAAACTATCGAACCGCTTTCAAGTTGAACAGGGAAATAGAGTTGGGTACAAATGAAAACCTGAATCTGTTATGCTTGGACCGTGGCATACAAAGTCTTTTCCATGAACGGCAGAAAATATATAGTGGACAAAGCAGATGTGTGTTGTCACTTAATATTTTAGTTATTTTTGGGTGCATCATGTTATTGTAGAGATCAGAGACAGACTTCAGACATATGTCATCACCAACAACACAGTTTGCGGCCCTTATGATCTTTTCCAATTTACTAATAGAATCTTTTGTAAGCAGCCCGAATATACCTAAAATACTGAAAGTCAACACGCTGAAAGTCAACACGCTTTGTCAAGGAATAAAATAAGGAATAAAATCAATAGGAATGGACACTGAAGCACTTCATGCAGGCAATTTCTTTGGTGCAAAGATCAGTAGATGTGTCCCTAAATGTTGCTTCCCAGGGTGGAAAAAATATTGACTTTCTGGGTCCATACAAAGTTTTGACTAAATATATGTGAGCATACAGCAACAACAATAACAAAACTGAACACTTTTCTAGGAAGAAAATTGTATTTCTGTTTTTACTTGATTCTTTCTTTTTTTCTTTCACATCTTATCTCTTCTTTTCTTTCCATTATCCCCTTTTCTTTCTCCCCTTTTTTTCTTTCTTCCTTTATTCTTTTTTCCCCTCCTTTTTTCTTTCCGATATTTCTCACCCCTGTTGCCCTCCCTCCCCCTCCCCTGCAAAACTGATCAAAATTATGATGATCAAAACTGTGATGATCAAAACTATGATCAAAACCATGATCAAAACTGTGATGATCACAACTATGATGATCAAAACTGTGATGATCAAAATTGTGATGATCAAAACTGTGATCAAAACTGTGATGAATAAAACTATGATTGTCAAAACTATGATGATCAAAACTGTGATGATCAAAACTATGATGATCAAAACTGTGATAATCAAAACTGTAATGATTAAAACTATGATGATCAAAACAATGATCAAAACTATGATGATTAAAACTATGATGATCAAAACTATGATTGTCACAACTATGATGATCAAAATTATGATCGAAACTATGATCAAAACTATGACGATCAAAACTATGAGTGTCAAAACTATGACAATCAAAACTGATAATCAAAACTATGATGATCAAAACTGTGATGATCATAACTATGATGATCAAAACTGTTATGATCAAAACTATGTGTTTAATATGAAGCAAAATTATTCCAAAAATTGCTGACAACTTTTTGTTTATTTTTTATAAAAATTTAGAAGAACAAAAATTAGGATTTCTTATTTTTCTTATTTAGACTGATCTGATATTTTACATCATGATTTGGAAAATGATAGAATATAATTTGTAAAATTAAATGTATTTGCCCCAGCTACGAAAAACTTTGGCCACTCCTCTGCAAGGGTCATTTTAAAAAACAGCTAACCTTCGGATCCACCAGCAAAACAAGCATTGCCTTCTCCACCAAGTCCTGGCATCCTTGAGTTGGCCGCATTTGGGTCTTTCCTCCAACTGAACATGTCTAGAGCTTTCTCATCTCCTCTGACAGCCGCCCTGGCTAATGCTTTGATTTCCCTGATGGACAAATTAACAGTTGAAGCAGATTGAAAGTCAACTATTTCAGAATACCAGTATTTTGCTATACAGGGTTGTGCATGGAATGCAAGAAATGCCTCCACATGCAGTATTAACTTAGAGAGACTACTACCATCAACCTTCATGTTAGTATTTATGATATGATAAATAGAGGATTGCACACAGCATTTTATTAAGGTGGGGACAAATAATTCTTTAAGCACACAACTGGTAGGCACACAGAGTTGTAATTAATTATCAAATTTCCTACAGTTCTGAATAAAGGTGTCAAAAATCTTCTCACAAAAAATTGTGACAGAAATAATATTAATGTAGCAAATACAACTTTATATAAATTCTTTTATATGCTTCACATGTATAAGTTCTTTCAGCATTTAATAAACTATTCATCACACGATTACATGGGGGACGTTATTATAGCATATATTTACCACATATGCTGTTGCTTACTCCTACGAACAATTTTTCCTGCGGATTTCCATTTCCCCCCAATTATAATCGATGAAACCGTATATTTTTTCTAGGTCTGTAGGCATGTAATTTTTTTTTTTAAATTAAATGCGTCGGACAAGTAATTTTGATGTGATTTGTCAAACCCTCTGTCATGAGGGGGTTAGTAAAACTTACTCAGCTTTTTCTTGAGCTTTTCCTGGCGGAAATACACACTGAGTTGGCATTTGATGAGATTCATGCTGGCAGAGTGGAGATGGCTGAGGTCGCCCTCTTGAATCCATCTTCCAAAGAATCAGTAAACCTGTCTGTTGGTGTTTAAAGATAAACAAAAAGATCATGAAGGATTCCGAGCAATCTCTTATGATGCTGATTCTCAGGGATCACTAGTGAATCTCAACAATTTTGAGAGAAGGACTAAGACAAGGGTCTAATTATAAACAGTGATCAATTATTATTCTTCAGTACATAAGTTCCTTTCAACTCAGAGCTTATATTCTGCATCTTCAAAGAATTCCATCTCTTATGTCAAATATGTTTTCTGAATGGTAAAATCCTAGTATAGTGGTACAACTTTGGCAAAATATATACCGCTATATAATAGGATTTTTCCCTGTGAGTTAGGCTGTCCTTTCACTTTACTACCCCCAAATGATTATTTGGGGTATAGTGATTCTCCAAAATTCTATGACATTTCCCGTGGTTGACATGTTAAATACTACAAAATCACAGTCTACTGTGTAAGAAAGCTACAAAATGTGGCAACCCTACAGAAATTTACTTACTGTGTCCGCTGAAAATAATCTTTGTCCATTGATGCTCCAATGCAGCAAACAGACCTCTCCCTTATGAACTTTTGGAGCTTCGTAAAGCTCCTTCTCTTGTTGATTCCAAATGAGGATTTCTCCGCTGTTCCATCCCACCGCCAGAACGGGACGAGTTGGATGCCAGGCAAGAGAGGCAGAGAAACACGAACGCTGCATGGCTGCATTAGGAATAGCCTCTCCCTATAACACAAAGGGAAATCATTTAAAGGATTATAAAGGATTATTTCATTATTAAACATTATTATTATATTAATTAATTGGTACAGTGGTCAAGCAAGTTCAACACATGAAATAGGACATTGAAACAAATTGGCAAAGAAAGTTTGAAGCATGTTATTCTGTTACGAGGGAAACTGTATTCAACCTAAAAGTCTAATTTGCATATAAATGACTGAAATCAGACTAGTTGAGACATCACATCCTCACATTCTTAAAAAATCTGTGTATTTCATTGCATGTTTTCCTGAGATTTTATGGTTTACAACCACAGTATTTGATATGCCTGGAAAGCACTAAAATAGAATCTAGTAATGTACAGTAACTATAATTTACCACCTTGAGGAAACCTAAAGATATTGCCATATTTTTTCTAAAGTTCTCAATCTCCTTGCCACCTGAGGAAACCAAAAGATATTGCAGTATTTTCTCCAAAGTTCTCTATCTCCTTGCGACCTGAGGAAACCTAAAAATATTGCAGTATTTCCTCCTTGCCATCTACCATACAGATATCTGACTAATAAACTAATCCTTTAAATTGCTATTTACCTTTTCTAAGAAACAGTGCACTTACAATATATTAGTTATTTATTATTATTCTTCAGAACATTAGCTTCTTTCAACTAAGAGGTTATCAGCACTTCATATATATTTCTCTGGTAAAAAAAAATATGTTCGATCACAAATAACACAAACAGAAACCTTTCCCTAGAATATTGATGTGCAATTACATATTAATCTAAGAGTTATCCCAATTATTTTAATCTTAATTTGAGATTAATATAGATTTTAAAATTGTCATTGTCATAGTTAATCGTACTAATAAAACCTTAGGTCACAATAAAATACATGACTTACTTAATTTATTTTCTGCAAATTTTTGGTTGGTAGGTAGGGAAAAAAATCCCCATTTCTATTTAAAAACTCACCAAGCTTACACTATATACTTCATGAAAAATAAATGATTGCAAAATAGTTTGTCACATTTTGATCACATTCTCTAATGTCGTAAAATTTATGTTAGATTTTATTTCAAACCTTCAAAATGAAACTCATGTATTCTGTGAAAAGGACAGTCAAATCTAAAGAGTTGGCCCCTTTATCTCACGGCTGGTTGGCAACCGATCATGTTACATTACCTCTTCATCGTAAAGCTGCACAAAGCCTCCCCCTCCAGCATTTCTTGATGCGACAGCTAGCAATGGATGCACAGAATGCCAAGCAATGTCCACATGGCCGCCGGTGTCAGGAGCGTTAACCTTGTGGTCAAAAAAGATGGCCATGATGGCCTTTGCTTCACAACACAATTATTTCTGCAAGATAAAAACACACTTCATCAAGTACTCTGCAGAAATGCATATGACTTTCGATAAAGCAGTTCCTATTACTAATTAGTAGCATTACCTACATTAGATTCACTCCACAAGGTTTGCTGATTTTAGGTAGAGTATCCTTTAGAAAGGAGTAGCAATCGTTATAGCTAAGGACTTGAAGTACAGCCGTATGGATTGGAATCCAATAAATGAATGAATTATTAAAGCAAGATTCCAGACAAAATTTATGAAACTAAGCATTATACAGATCAATGCGCCAAGGCAGAGGATCAGACTTAAACTGAGAGGTGAGAAGAAAAACAGCCAAACATCAAGACCCATTTTTGAGTCAAACAGTTTTGTTGTTAATGCACATAGGGACTTGAAACAAATAGGGACTTGAAACGAAAATCATAGCGGGATGGTTTTTTAAGTACCATTTCACATAAATAATTGGGAGCAAGGCCTTTAATGCACTTGGAAACTTGTAAAGTAATTTTATAATCAATTCTTTGTTTGACTGGTAACCAGTGAAGGGACTTCAAAACAGCATTATGTGAGAAAAGTTTGGTAGTCTGAAAATCAACCAAGCAGCACCATTAAGTTCTCTTTGAATTCTGTAAAATTGATAATTAGGTAGGCCAACAAAAAGCGAATTACAATAATCAATGTTAATTATAACAAAAGCATTAATAAGGGTTTTCATGGAATCTTCATTTAAATATTTGGCAATCTGACGAATGTTATAAATACCGTGATAAGCTTTGGAACAAACTTTCCCAATATGAATATTCATAGACATGTGAATATAACAATTAAACAAAATAAACAGTGAAAATGTGAGCCCAAATAAGATACAAACCCTAAACCTGACAAATGACTGAAATAGCAAAAAAGCAAAGACTAATATTGAAGGCCAGTATGAGATGGTTAAACAGGCATAAAACATTTTTTTTTTTCTCTCTCTTCTTTAGGCCAATAAAACATTTTAAAAACCTATCAAAAATTCAAATAACGCTTTAACAAATAAAATATTTCATTGAAATTTGTGTCTACTTATTATTAGAATTTTGGAAAATTAAGAACATTTCCCCCTACTCTGCTCCAAAGGGGACACTGACTGTGGCCTACACTAAGCCTAGTACAGGTGTAGCCTACATGTAACCAGGGACCTGCTATTTACTGAACTTAATATCGTTGAAACAATAAAATATTTAGCCTTAGATACATTACCTTTAAACTTTTCTTTTCAGTGGATTTAGAGGTGCATAAACACTGCCCAGACCATAATCTGATCAAATGAGGAAGTTTAGGAACCGTTGTTATGAACAACAAATCATCTTTCTAGTTTCAGTCTGCAAATAAGAACCAAAGTATGCAGGCTCTGTCAAACATCAAAAAAATTCATATTTATTTTAGTTTGTACTTTGTTATTCGCAGTGTACATCTATAAAATCAATAAAATATTTTTTAAACAATGTAGGTTTTTATTACAAAAGTTAAGTTTTATTTGTGACATTAATTGTATTTTATCTTACTATAAATGTTTCTCGAGAAAAGCTAAAATGGCTGCCCACGTAAATGCTTCGAGAGCGGCAGCAGAGTATCATAAATGCTTTCATCCTGACTTACTTCGGTTCGTTTAAAGTCATTATAGTCAGATTTGGTACTCTTGTTGATATAAATTTGAAAAGTATTTGATTTTTTTCTAACCTTATTGGTCTAAGTTAAAATTTTGTAATATCACTTTTAGTTTAGTTTTATGTAACGATTTTTCTTTTCGTGGTACTGGTAGGCCTAGCAGAAGTTTTGTACTGTATGTGGGCTGTGTATTTGCAATGTAATCAAACAGACGAATATAAATTAGAAGGCTTAACTCTTACTCTATTAGAGCATTTGAGAATACAGTGTTATTTTAGGAAACTTGGAAAGGGGGGCTTTTTTTCACAAATTTGTTTTTATTTTTTAATGTAGCCTAGTAATACTAACAGTGCACTAACAAGTTTATGACATTTAAAAGCTAAGACTGGACTTTACATTGGTTTGCATAATTTTTTGGTCAAATATGCAAATTTTTGAAAATGAGGTCATTAATTCAGATTATTACATTCTGGGGGTCGGACATCCGGGAATGTTGTGGTGCACGGGACGTACTGAGTGTAACAATGTTTTTTTGACGATCTCAAACTTCAGGTTAAGGGGAAAACAAACAGTCAGTTATCATTGCAGTCAATAGGAGAAAAACTTATTCTTTTGTCATTTTTCAACGAATACTGGACAGATTTTATTTTTCTTGACAAATGTTATGTATAATATAATAGTTTCCAACATATATTAGTACCATTAATTTTCGGTGACTGGCTAAGGCGACACAACTATTCATTAAAAATATCCCATTGACTAATGATAAAGTTTTCCCTCCGACATAGCAAAACCGTTCTGAACTTGTACACGGTTACGTCTCTCCGAACTCGAGAATGTAAAAACTGCTATCTTTGGGATATTCTACTCTCTTATGGCTATTTACCAAAAAAATATTTATAAATTTATGAATTATTGAAAGAAGGACCTTTCATTTGATACTACTCTTGATTTCCTTAGAGCAAGGAAAAAATTCATATAACAATTTTTAAATTGTTTGACCTTTTTGACCTAAAAATTGACCTGATTTTGCCAATAATCTATCTGATAGGATTTGGCACTATACTTTCTCCTAAACATGCATTGTTCCTTTCTATGATGCACAAAACTAATATGATATAAAAAAGAAATGTTTACATCATTATTTCAATTTATTTATTTATGCTGAATGTCTTGTAGAAACTTATTTTTGTTGATTCCATTAGGAATTCTTGGTGGAAAGGTACTCAAAAATGGTTCAGAGCATCAGTAATCATGTTGACCTTGCCAAACTTGGTATCCTTCACTGACAGTTGGTACCATATATGAAATGTCCACAAATTTGTCCAAGTACAGGAAAATACTTATGAGAAATGCAATTTAAACTGTTTCCAAAGAAGTACAGAAGGGAGGTTGTGTGTAGGAGGGAGAGGGGGAGGGTATGGCTTTTTTTTATATTGGTAGGGGGACCAGGGGTAATGCTATTTCCCCAAAATATTTCCCCTTTCCAGGATCCAAATTGCTTTAAAGAAAAGGATTTCCCCCTAAATGGAACTGGATGGCCCCCACCATGGGTCTCTTTTCCCCACCATGGGTCTCTTGCCCCCAACATGGGTCTCTTGCCCCCAACATGGGTCTCTTGCCCCCAACATGGGTCTCTTGCTCCCAACATGGGTCCTTTGCCCCCACCATGGGTCTCTTGCTCCCCCACCATGGGTCTCTTTTCTCCACCATGGGTCTCTTGCCCCCAACATGGGTCTCTTGCCCCCAGCATGGGTCTCTTGCTCCCAACATGGGTCCCTTGCCCCCAACATGGGTCTCTTGCTCCCAACATGGGACCCTTGCCCCCAACATGGGTCTCTTTTCACAACATGGAATTGAGATTTCGTGAAATAGGTATATGGCCTGTAAAGTTTTACCAAAATTAATGAAAAAAAAGGACAATTCATATTGATCACAGCAGATTTTAGTGACCCATTTATTGGTTTATAATCCTTATAAGTAAATAATCCCAGCTAAATTATAGTGTTTTACCTTGCAACGGATACGCACTAGTTATGCCTAAGGTTAACGTTAGTAAGCATGAAGTTTGAAAAATGCACTCAAGATTTCAGAAATTTAAAAAAGCGCGCTATTCATTTCAGCTGGTTATGATATTCCCTAGGCCTCTTCTGGGTTGGGTCCAAGAACTAAAAGATCTTCATCACTGTTGATAAGCTTTCTGACTCTTCCTCATCCTCGGTTTCAATTTGAAACAAGATTCGGGATGCTTGTTCTTCTGTCATCTGACCATAAATGTTGAAAAATCTAAAAATAGCTCTAGTGACGTAGCTATAACACCTTGTTAGAAATGGCTTTTATTGCAGCAATACATGTGAAAGCACATTGTTTTCGCTACAGAATGGTGTTGAATCTTTTCATTATGATATAGGTGTGGATTACATGATTTTTTAACAAAAAGGGACAACAAATCACTAAAAATCACAACATTTTACATATTTTACAAATAATGAAAAAATTATGACTAGGTATGTGCAAAATTTCATTACATTTGGACAATATGACTTGTCTACATATATATAAAAAGCAATATAAATTTATTTATCAAGCAATTTTTGTCAATTTTTAAAAGAAAATATTTTTTTTTAACATTTTAAACAAAAGACAAATTTGGACAAAATTTACCCCCAAAAAAATGAGTATAGACCCCCCAAAAATGCTATAATATAAAAGATCTTTTCAAGATCTTTGCAATGAGATTATTTATACCCCTAGAGGAATTTGGTAAGTTCCCCATTTTTTTTTTTTTAAAAGTAGTTTAAAAACAGTGATATTATCACTGCGTGGTAGAGTGAGAGTTAATAGCTTTTAGATAACCTAGTAGTTATTAAGTCTGATTTTGAATGCAATCAGATTGGGAGCCAACACAATGTATGGTAGGAGGCTGTTCCAGATAGTCCAAACCCTTGTAAAGAAGGAGAACTATTTGACATCCAGGTTCATAGTTGCTGGCCATATCCTCATGGCCTCTCATTGAGGAATGACTGATTATGTCAAAGACATCATTTGGTTCATGTCAATTTTTTTCATGAAACATGTTGTAAAAGTTCTATTATTGAGAAGGTCTTGCCAAATTATCTTTGCTTTAGCATTGTCAAGTTTAGCTCTTCCTTCTTTCTTAATACAGCTCAGGTTTCTCAAACCTGGCACTAGTTTTGTCATATGTCTTTGTGCCCCTTCAAGTAAATTGATATCTCTCTTGAAATGTGGACGCCAAGCATACAATAATGTAGACATGCTCTTTTGAGGTTAATCATAATTTTCTTATCAAAATTTAAAAAAAAACCTCTTTATCATACTGTACCTATAACTGTGTTTACTTTTTTTTACTGCTGCAGCACATTGCTTGTTCTGTCTGCTGCAGCGCATTGCTTGTTCTGTCTGCTGCAGCACATTGCTTGTTCTGTCTGCTGCAGCACATTGCTTGTTCTGTCTGCTGCAGCACATTGCTTGTTCTGTGTGTGGCAGCACATTGCTTGTTCTGTCTGCTGCAGCAAATTGCTTGCTCTGTCTGCTGCAGCACATTCTTTGTTCTGTCTGCTGCAGCACATTGCTTGTTCTGACTGCTGCAGCACATTGCTTGTTCTGACTACTGCAGCACATTGCTTGTTCTGTCTGCTGCAGCATGCTGCTTGTTTTATCTGCTGCAGCACATTGCTTATTCTGACTGCTGCAGCACATTGCTTGTTCTGTCTCGGTGAAGTTGTTACTGTAATCCCAAGATCTGTGACCTCTTCTTAACTTTCTATTACTTTGCCACTCATATAATACCTATATTTCTTATTGTTGAAACAGAAATGTAACACTGCACACTTTTCCACATCAAACTGCATTTGCCATTTTTCATTCCATTTTAATAACATATTAATATCATATTGTAGCACTTCTCTGTCATCATCATTACAGACTGGATATACAGTATAACTTTCAGTGTCATCCACAAATTTACTAATGTGGAAACTTACCTACCTCCATATCATTCATGAATATAGTGGAACATATTGGGCCAGGGACAGAGCCCTGGACCACTATGCTTGTTACAGATCTCCAAATTGATTGTGATCTTGAACCACAATCTTTTGCTGTCTACTCAAAAGCCAATCTTGAATCCCGCTGATCAAGTACCTGTCCATCAATCTTATATGCATATAACTTTTGTAGTAGCCTATTGTGTGGTACTGTATTAAAGGCTTTTCTCAAATCAAGGTACACTACTACATCAACTGCTATACCACTATCAATATACTTGGTCAGAATCTTTTGCTTCTTCTTCTTCTTCTGGATACTCTGCCTCCTTCAAACTTGGAAGATTCTTGCAGATTGAATGATCATCTGTGCATGATAATGAGGGTAAAAACATGTGCAGGACATCAATATATACAAGGTGCAAGTAAAACTTGAATGTGCAGAGTGACTACCTAGCACTTCATCTCAACAGACAGGGTCATGACAGTCTCCTGAGGTAGGAGATCCCAAGCATGTGTTGTCTGGGGGACAAATGACTGTTGCTAATACTCTGTTCTGGGGTGGGGGTCTGGTAGGCATAAGCATGGGCATGTTGAGATGGTCTATTTAGGGGAGTTAGGTAGAGTCAGTCCAGGGTTGAAACCTACAAGTCTGTGATGAATCTTTTATAGCATGGTCGGGATATAGTTTTCTTCTCTCTCCTGTAGTGAGGGCCAGCAAAGTTAGAGGAGCATGTCAGATACACTAGAGGTGTTGTGGTACCAATTGAGGACAAATGTGCCTTTGAACCATTTCCAGCTGGTGTATGCATCCCTCCGTTTAGAGGTCCCATATAGTGCAGCATTACTCTTACAGGGTCATACGAAAGCCTTGTGCATCCAAGTGCCTTGGGCGTACAAGTGCCTTGGGGTATAAGTGCCTTGGGCATACAAGTGCCTTGCGCGTACAAGTGCCTTGGGCGTACAAGTGCCTTTGGCATACAAGTGTATTGGGCATACAAGTGCCTTGGGCGTACAAGTGCCTTGGGCGTACAAGTGCCTTGGGCATACAAGTGCCTTGGGCGTACAAGTGCCCTGGACGCACAAGTGTCTTGGGCGTACAAGTGCCTTGTAGGCTGTTTTTGGAGGTTACGGGAGTTAATACACAGGTACAGTTGTAGGAAAGCTAGGGTGTTGTTTGCCTTCTGACTTACGTTAGAGATGTCACGGTTCCACTTGGGGTCAGATGTGATTGATGGTGAGTCGTAGGTATTTGGGAGTTGAGTCTAAGTTGACTTTACTTATGGACAACTAGGGTTTTCTTTTAGGAAACTGTCTTCACGTGGCACTTCTTTGCATTCAGTTCCATTTGCCAGTCTGAGCACCAGCTGCTTAGCTTGTAAAGGTCGAACTGGAGTGGATTTGAATCATGTTTGGTTTCAGTTGTCAGGTACGTGATGGTGTCATCTGCAAACAAACGGATTGAAGAAGGGAGACTATCTGGGACGTCATTAACGTAAAAGAGGAAGAGAAAGGGTCCTAGGACTGATCCTTGAGGAACACCTCAGCTGACCTCTACCTCTGATAACTGAGCCTTCAAGAACAACTTACTTTCTGTTACTTGTTGTTAAGGAAACTTAAGATCCATCTGTTGTTGCATCCTCTGATTCCTAGTGCTTAAGTTTGTGGAGAAACCATTTGTGGCCAACCTTGGTAAAAACCTTGCTGAAATCAGTAACAATAACATCAGTCTGCTTGTTTGCTTCCATGTTTCTGGAGAGGTCACTGATAAAGCCAAACAGATGGGAGTTCACAGGATTTCTTATCTCTGAAGCCATGCTGTAGTGGGAGTAGATGTTGTTATCATCCCCATGTCTCATAATGCAATAAGCAATGATGTGTTTCATCAGCTTACGGGAGATACAGGTAAGCGATATGGAACGGTTTCCAGGATCTGTCTTGTTGACTTTCTTGTAGATGGGGATAACGTTGGCTTGGAGCCAGTATTCAGGAATTTCATCTCGTCTTATAAGAGAGCTTGAAAATGGAACAGAGTAAAGGGGCAATCACAGTTGATAATTTCAACAGTTATCACCATAGTTGATCATTTCTTCAGAACTACATGTACATTAATGCTGGGATAATCTCAAAAGTATTGCAATAGATTGGTTACACAAGACTTCCCCTTTTTGAAAACCAGAGCACATATCTCTACCTGAGTTCATTCCCAATCCCCAATATAATTTACATTAGAAATCCTAGGCCCACCAAGTTATATCTCCAAAGAATCTCTCTCAATTTTGATCTGTTTTGCCATGTGCATTCTAAAAACTTCAGGATTTACCTTCTGATTGATTTTATTGTTTTTAGTTTTATTGGTTCCGATGCGATAGCATCAGGAACCTATGCGGTCATTATGGCGTGTGTGTGTATGTGTGCAGGGTTCGCACGGTGCTTCAAAACCTTGAAAGTACTTTAATTTAATGTGACTAAATTCAAGGCCTTGAAAGTACTTGAATTAAAAACAATTCAAAGCAAGTCCTTGAAAAGTGCTTGAAAATCAGTGTTCCCATTATGTAGTTTGCCAGACAGTATTACATTTTCGTTCAATAATAAAATTTTAAAAGGAAAATGACAAAAAGTTTGACGAAAACGTGTAAAATTTCCATTTTTTCCATCTCTCCGATCAAAACTTACGTTCGATCAAAATAATATTCCATTTGCTATATCGGAACATATTCGGCACAGATAATTGAACGAGCTTACGGCACAAAACACGCTTAATGCGCTTTCATCAAAGATGCTTGCATTTTTCATGCTGACATGCATAGTAGACAGTCATTGTTACCGTACGCATTTTTGTACGCACATTTTGTTTGTTGTGCGCTTTCTTCATATTTGACTAATCTGTGCACACTGCCTGACTGTTGTTCTAATCTGAATAGGTTAGGTCAGCAAAAATCCTTCAAGAGAACATGAACACCAAGCAAGCGTAAAAAGTATGGGTAAAAAATAAAATAAAATAATAAAAAGAAAAATATATAAAAAATATATAAAAAAAAGAAGAAATATATTTATGTTTTATCGCAAGTCCGATCAGTATCACGTCTGAAATATGCATATATTTGTCGTTCAGGTTTTCATATTTGATTGGGAATGGACAATTTTTTGAGGATCATTGTGATTCATGTTTAGATTGTCTTAAAATGTGGAATAATTTTGTAGCTGTTTCGCCGAACTTGTAAGCATGATGACTGTACTGTTTCGCCAAACTTGTAAGCATGATGACTGTACTTATTTACACGTTAGGCTAATACTTATGCCAAAGTTATTGTTATGTATTGACTTACCATTAGGCCTCTAACTTAAAATTTTGTCATGAGGTGCTGGAAAGTACTTCAGGAGTGCTTGAATTTTTAGACAGAAAAAGTGTGCGAACCCTGTGTGTGTGATACTAATTCGTAAACACGATATCTCGAGAACCATACATCGGATTCATGTCATATTTGGTACACAGATAGCCCAAAAATGTAAAAATTGTTGAATTTCATTAATATGTTTAGTGGGCGGGATTTAATGTGATTTTGCTGAAAAGAGCTTGTAAAGAAGGTATTTCAATAACAGTAAACTGGATTTAGGTATTATGTGGTACACAGATAGCCTATGGTCTGTAGATGAGCCCTATTCTTTTTGGTAGTGATGTCATGCATATTAATAAGTAGGCGGGGCTTAATGTAAAACTTGAAATGCTCGCGCATGCATATTTTAATGGCTTATGAATGAATATCATGGAACAAATATTTTATGATATGCAATATGACATGACAGTTGATACAAAACTTATAATTCAATTAGCATATAAAAAAAAGCATCAGAACCACAAAACCTTTTAATTCTGGTTATATTTTACAATTTCAAAGTCAATATTGATAAATTCTTAATTAACACTGGGGTGTTTTTCAGCATTTTTTTTTTTTTTTTTGTGGTGGTAGTGGTGTTAGTTTGGGCTTTGTATGGAGTCACTAACCCTTCTTAGCCCGTCCTCTTGTTTCTGTATGTTATATTACTGTATATCTCAGCTTTGTCAGATTTGTTTGATTATTTTCAATATGTTAGGTACATGTAATACCTTTCAATGTATTTGTTTATTAATACTGTACAGTTGACCACTCTTACATACTTTCAGGATTACCCATAGTTTTTTGGAGTTGCTAGTGATTATCATTAATCTAGCAGCACTAACTTATTCTGCTGTCTTTTTGTTCTCTTTGCAGTGGTAAAGTTGCTTTTGTTACAGGCGGTGGTTCAGGCATTTGTTACACCATCTCAGAGGTGCTAATGAGGTAAGCATATAGAAGAATGTTATATTACATGCAGTTAATTTTGCCAGACTTTGAGTGGTGGCAACACATGAAATAATAAAGTGATTTTAACCAGTTGTGGGGCATTACAAAAATTCTCATGAAGATGGCCCAATTTCTCATGAGTTCTTATGTCATGAGAAATTGGGCCATCTTCATGCAAATATCTAGTAAGGACTTGTCTGAATGACAAGCTGACCATGCTGCTGGGGATCAACTCGGGGTAACAGTGTGGAAAGCGAAAGGTTAAACCATTCTTCCATGTAGAGAGGCATGCATGTTCATTTTGCTCGAAGGTTTCCACAAAGCTCATGGGTCAGAGAGTTTGAGCAAACTAGAACTCATGGTCACAATATTTATATCCCTAGTGTAACTTGATGTTTTGTAGTTTTAAAGAAGTTGGATTTGAGGTCATGATGGATAAAGATCATTTGCACTATAGTTATGCTAATCCTTATGTAGCATGGTGAACCTGGTAAGGCCATGTTATGGAAATCCATTAATTTTCGTCATGAGGTCTTGTATCACTTTCCTAAGTTCCTTGTTATGGAAATCTATTGAGTTTTGTCATGAGGTCTTGTATTACTTTCCTAAATTCCTTGTTATGGAAATTTTGAGTTTCATGAGGTCTTGTATCACTTTCCTAAGTTCCTTGTTATGGAAATATATTGAGTTTCACATGAGGTCTTGTATCACTTTCCTAAGTTCCTTGTTATGGAAATATATTGAGTTTCATCATGAGGTCTTGTATCACTTTCCTAAGTTCCTTGTTATGGAAATATATTGAGTTTCGTCATGAGGTCTTGTATCACTTTCCTAAGTTCCTTGTTATGGAAATATATTGAGTTTCGTCATGAGGTCTTGTATCACTTTCCTAAGTTCCTTGTTATGGAAATATATTGAGTTTCGTCATGAGGTCTTGTATCACTTTCCTAAGTTCCTTGTTATGGAAATATATTGAGTTTCACATGAGGTCTTGTATCACTTTCCTAAGTTCCTTGTTATGGAAATATATTGAGTTTCGTCATGAGGTCTTGTATTACTTTCCTAAGTTCCTTGTTATGGAAATATATTGAGTTTCGTCATGAGGTCTTGTATTACTTTCCTAAGTTCCTTGTTATGGAAATATATTGAGTTTCGTCATGAGGTCTTGTATTACTTTCCTAAGTTCCTTGTTATGGAAATATATTGAGTTTCGTCATGAGGTCTTGTATTACTTTCCTAAGTTCCTTGTTATGGAAATATATTGAGTTTCGTCATGAGGTCTTGTATTACTTTCCTAAGTTCCTTGTTATGGAAATATATTGAGTTTCGTCATGAGGTCTTGTATTACTTTCCTAAGTTCCTTGTTATGGAAATATATTGAGTTTCGTCATGAGGTCTTGTATCACTTTCCTAAGTTCCTTGTTATGGAAATCTATTGAGTTTTGTCATGAGGTATTGTATTACTTTCCTAAGTTCCTTGTTATGGAAATCTATTGAGTTTTGTCATGAGGTCTTGTATTACTTTCCTAAATTCCTTGTTATGGAAATTTATTGAGTTTCGTCATGAGGTCTTGTATCACTTTCCTAAGTTCCTTGTTATGGAAATTTATTGAGTTTCGTCATGAGGTCTTGTATCACTTTCCTAAGTTCCTTGTTATGGAAATATATTGAGTTTTGTCATGAGGTCTTGTATTACTTTCCTAAGTTCCTTGTTATGGAAATATATTGAGTTTCACATGAGGTCTTGTATTACTTTCCTAAGTTCCTTGTTATGGAAATATATTGAGTTTCACATGAGGTCTTGTATTACTTTCCTAAGTTCCTTGTTATGGAAATATATTGAGTTTCACATGAGGTCTTGTATTACTTTCCTAAGTTCCTTGTTATGGAAATATATTGAGTTTCACATGAGGTCTTGTATTACTTTCCTAAGTTCCTTGTTATGGAAATATATTGAGTTTCATCATGAGGTCTTGTATTACTTTCCTAAGTTCCTTGTTATGGAAATATATTGAGTTTCACATGAGGTCTTGTATTACTTTCCTAAGTTCCTTGTTATGGAAATATATTGAGTTTCACATGAGGTCTTGTATTACTTTCCTAAGTTCCTTGTTATGGAAATATATTGAGTTTCACATGAGGTCTTGTATTACTTTCCTAAGTTCCTTGTTATGGAAATATATTGAGTTTCACATGAGGTCTTGTATTACTTTCCTAAGTTCCTTGTTATGGAAATATATTGAGTTTCATCATGAGGTCTTGTATTACTTTCCTAAGTTCCTTGTTATGGAAATATATTGAGTTTCACATGAGGTCTTGTATTACTTTCCTAAGTTCCTTGTTATGGAAATATATTGAGTTTCACATGAGGTCTTGTATTACTTTCCTAAGTTCCTTGTTATGGAAATATATTGAGTTTCACATGAGGTCTTGTATTACTTTCCTAAGTTCCTTGTTATGGAAATATATTGAGTTTCATCATGAGGTCTTGTATTACTTTCCTAAGTTCCTTGTTATGGAAATATATTGAGTTTCACATGAGGTCTTGTATTACTTTCCTAAGTTCCTTGTTATGGAAATATATTGAGTTTTGTCATGAGGTATTGTATTACTTTCCTAAGTTCCTTGTTATGGAAATATATTGAGTTTTGTCATGAGGTCTTGTATTACTTTCCTAAATTCCTTGTTTGGGGGGGTTAATAGAACATACAATTAGGTTGGTTAGTAGGGTTTAATTGTACTTTGACAATATTTGTCGATTGTGTCATTTATTATCAGAACAAAGTAAAAAACTACTGTAACTGATGATGTCAGCATGGCATTGGTTTTGACAAGTTACTTTTTTTTAATGCGGAACTGAACATTATTTAGCATATTAAGGGTATGGATTTATTTGTCATCCAGAAATTGTTTACCTATCCTCTGGTTTGTAATCCTTCTAGACATGGATGCCGCACTGTCATTGCCAGTCGAAAAATGGATCGCCTTAAACAGGTATTGTAAATGAAATTTGAATGTTAACTGTAAAACAAACTTCTGCAGCTTCTTCCATCAGCATTTTGTTTTCTATATGTAGATTTTTTAAAGCAATCTGCTGTGATAATAACACATATGGTGTTTGGTTTGCATAACATTCCTATTTTTTCATTATTTGCTGGAAAGAAATTAAATAATTTTTTAATGATTACTTTAATGATGGATAATGGATATGTGTAGGCTCATGTTTTCCAAAATAATGTTAGCATAAAAAAACAGATAAAATTTAATGAAAAATACAGTATTGAAATGCACTCAATCATGGAATGATCTCAAAACATGAAAGGTGCATAGCACTGGATGTGCAGCTCCTATAAATGTTGCATAGCCATCCCAACCTGCTATATGAGTAGTTCATGTACTGTAAGCTCAGATAATAGAGCATCTGTGACATGGTGACATTTTGTGACAAAATTTCATTGTCCAAAAGTCTGTGTTTTGAAAATTTTGTGACAAAATGAAAATAAAACAGATGTATTATAATTTGTCTGACATTTTGTGACATGTTTTACCCCTTCACTCACACTCTCATTGGTAATTTGATGTTGCATTTTAGTGGTGGATTCCATTTTTCATGAAACAGACATAAGCAAATGATCCTTTCTATGAGTATCACTGGTCAATGTGTGAATCTATGCCAACCAAATGTGACAGGCAAAACTGATGTGACATTCTGTGCAAAAGGTGCCAAACATTATGTGACATTTGAGACATGTATGTGACAAATTTGAAATTTGGTGATGTGACATTTTGTGACAAGCCATTAATCATCACTCCATTCTCTGTAAGCTATACTTACAAATTTCATATTAAATTGCACCTCATGTCACTCCCGTCTCCATTAGTCTGCTTGTCCAACAGAACTTAGCCTAAGCAAGAAGAAGATGGAATTAGATATCACACTGGATCTGTTCATATTGCACATACGGTATGCTTTGCAATAAATTATAGGATCTGTACGTGGAATGTAAAGGCTCTTCTTCATAATGTCTTTTTTACCAGAATTAAGTATGTGAATTAAAAGATAATTAATTAAAAGACTTGACTATGGCAATATTGTTTACTGTGTCGCTCACAACTCATACCTCAACCACATTAACACCATCCAAAATGAAGCCCTCAGGCTTTGTCTAGGAGCCTACAGGACCTCCCCAATCACTAGCCTTCATGTTGAAGCCAACGAACCCCCCTTTCTACTTAGATGTAAAAAGCTTAGCCTCTCCTATGCTTTTAGAGTCCTCACCAACACTCAGAACCCTGTTTACAACCTCATTAGGTACCCCAATTTCTCCTCCCTCTTTGATAGGACTAAAACCCTATCGCCCCCTTCAGCTTACGATTAAATCAGACCTCTTTCAACTTGGCATCAACCCCGCCACTCTCGGCACCTATTCCTGGCCCACTTTTCCGCCTTGGGCCACCCCCTTCCTTCTGTCCACCTCGACCTCTCCACTTATAACAAAAACTCAAACTCACCCTAATCTCTTCATCAATCTCCACAACCAAATCAAAGACCAACTCTCAAATTACACTCTATCTATACTGATGGCTCCAAGGAAGGCAACAAGACAGCTGCTGCTGCCATCATCCAAGACATCACCCTCAGTAGCAGACTTCCTGACCACTCATCCATCTTTTCAGCCGAGGCTAAGGCCATTCTCCTCGCCCTCAACTTTATTGAGTACTCTCCTCTTAGTCACTTTGCCATTTTCTCTGACTCTAAGGCTGTTCTTACTTCATTACTCAATCTTAAATGGGATAACCTCACCTGCCACCTCCTCCTCGAAACTCTTTTCTCCCACCCTCTGCAGGAAAAGTGTTCTTTTCTTCTGGATACCCAGCCATGTTGGCATCCCTGGCAATGACAGGGCTGATACAGCCGCTAAGCTTGCCCTTAACCTCCTCCCTTCCCCTTTTCCCAAAACCCTCTCTGACATCAAACCGCTTATCGCTTCTCTTGTTCGTGACCGCTGGCAAACCTTATGGAACTTCCAAATTGATAACAAACTCCATGTTATCCAGCCCACAATCCCGATCAAATCCACCATCAACAACCTTTCTCAGATCGACAACGCTCATATTACCCGCCTTAGAATTGGTCACACCACCTCACTCACTCCCACCTCCTTATTGGTTCCCCAACCCTCTGTAACAATTGCCACTGCATCCTTACAATCCAACACGTTCTCCTTGCTTGCCCCTGTACAACCTTCCCAGAGCTTCTCTCGCTCCCCACAACTCAATTGCTGAGTTCTTCCAAAAAAATCCTCCAGATAAAATAGTCTCCTTCCTTCAGCATGCATCCCTCTACAACCATATTTAATCCTCCTCTTCCACCCCCTCTCTACTCTGTTTTTAGTTTTTCCCATGCACCTCCTCTCTCGATCACAGCTTTCTGGCTTTTGTTCTTGAATTTCTCTCATTCTTCCCCTGGTCTCTTTCCTTACTACCTCTAAAATGATCTGACCTCTCAGGCACAATTTGACCTTCGTTGTCGTGGTGCCGTTAAGACCTCATCAAACAAACAAACATAAAAGACTTGTTAGCCTTGCTTTCTTGTAGACTTTTGGGTAATAAATGATTGCAGGTTTTTCCCACATTTTTCAAACATTTACACACTTATATGTAGCTGTACACATTTTGTCAAAGTTGTAAAAGTCATAGATATGATACTTATTTGCAATGGCTTAAACCTCAGCAATGATAAGATAATAAATTAATATAGTGGCGTAATTTTACATGCAATCAAAACTTGATGTAAACTTGATCTCGTGGGTGTGATACATTTCACTAATTGATTTGCTCAGCTTATCAAGGTTCATAGAGGCACCGTATACTTAAGTTTCTTATCAGCTTTTCAAGAGTTCAGATTTGAATGACAATCACTGTGTTTTACTAGGTTTACCACCTTTTGTTTACCTTTATACATGGGAAACAATTGTTTTTCTAATCCATTGGATTTGTAAGCAGCTGATACTGTAGAGTTGTCTATCATTTGGACAGTGTTATACCTTGATCTGTATGTAAAAGTGAAAACCATACAGGAATGTGCATTATTTGTTTAAGATGATTTTATTCATGATATTTGCCTCCAAATTCCTGTATTTGTATATGAAATTTGTTTGTTTTTTTAATTAGAAAATGATCTTTGTGTTTCCTTTTTTCATTCACCTTTTTTGTTTCACACTTATTTCTTTAATGCTTAAACCATTTAACATTAATTAGTTTAATAGTGCAATTGTTTGTCACCCTCTTTCATTACTTGACATAAATGCATGCCAACTGCATTTAAAACTTACTAGTGTCATTTCAAATTATGCTTGTACATTTTTAAAGATATTAGAGATAGAAAAAGAGATAATTTAATGTTAGCTTTTATAGATTAAAACATTTGTGGATCTTAATTGCCAGGTATTTGCTAGAAGTGGTCTAAAATACAGTACTTGCTGTTAGCGAGTGCATGAAGTTGCAACTGTTGAATGGAAATTTAACAGTCAATCTCAATCAATCAATCAATCAAAATTATATACCATTATTGCAATTGACCCTTTATTTTACTGTATGTGAAGAAATACTGCCATCATCATTGTTTGTTAAAGGCTTGATTTAATGGCCACTTGTCACTGGCCAGTTATTTTATGGAGTGAAAACATGATAAAATGTATTCATACTGAAGAGATATTCAAGATATTTACCAAAACAAGGTTGTTGTTTTTTTGTGCAAATTTTTGCTTTTCATTTGCATTTGTTCAAGAAAATTGATAACCCATTCTCAAGCTATTTTACTGACCATTTTGCTTTTTACTTTCATCATCTCACAATGCATTGAGTGATTTTACCCAAATTTTAAAGTTCTTTTTAGCGTTAAGGGGGTGGGATGGGAAAGAATTTCCCCTAAATCTTTCTCCTACCATCCCATCCATTTATTCCTATTGTTCAACTGAAGTTTATACCTATGTTTGATTCTTATTTTCAGGCAGCAACAGATCTGCATAAGTTGACAGGTCAGGAGTGTTTGCCAGGTACAAATGGATGTCAGGAATGTAAGTTATAACCATTAAAATAGCAAACCATGATCAACAATCTTTCTAAAGAAATTCAAATTTTCATTTGTTATTACTCAAGAAAAGAAATGCAACAAAGTTTTGAATTACTTCAGAAATCATTAATCGTATCTGGCAAAAGAAATTCACCAGATTCATTCATGTAACATGGTCTCACAGGACTAATCAATATTTGGTAATGACCATAATAGTATCATTTTCATGATATGTACAAATTCATGCCTAAAGCTCCAATCTGCTGATTAATGTATGGCAGGGATACAGTTAATATATCATGATTAATGGCTTCATCAGGTCTCATCATTAGGAGTCCGGCCACCCACATTAAATTAAAAATCCTCCAGTTAAAAAAACTAATAAAACAGAAAAAGAGACTCAGGAGATAAAAAAAGAATCAAAACTGGGCAAAATATTATCAGTTTCAGAAATTGCAAAAAAGGCTATTACGTAAAACAGAATGGGATTACGTAAACAAACCATCCAAGAATGGCTTGACAAAAGGAATTCTAAAACTTTTTGGAGGTACATTAAGTGTAAATGCCAGGATAACATTGGCATGTCCTCATTTAAAGATGGGTCTGAATCAGTGAGTGACAGCAGATCTAAAGCTAAACTCCTCATTGATTAATTAATATTGGTATTCACTCTTGATGATAATGTTCCGTTAACTGATGTGAGAAAACCAGTTGGCCAAATAACAGTTTCTACTCAAGGTATCTCTAAACTATTACGTGACATAAACCCCAATAAGCCATCAGGTCAAGATGTAATCCCAAACCTGGTACTAGAACATTGTGCTGATAATTTTGTACTGGCCTTACGTGATATATTCCAGACTTCACTCGATTCTGGAAATTTGCCAGTTGACTGGTGTAAGGCATTGCTTGTGTTTGTAAAAAAGGTGATAATCATCTTGCTGCAAATTACATTGACCGTCTAGAACGTTTGCAAAACAGGGCTGCACAGTTCATTACAGGTGATTACTCATCCAGAGATCCAGGTTGTGTCACATATGCTAAATGATCTAATCTACCCAACTGGCAGGATCGGTGGAAACAACTACGCCTCACTTTCATGCACAAGGTTGTTGAGGTCTTAGTGCCAGCATTGCCTCCAACCAAATTCCTTGAACCGGTACGACCAGGAAGAAGACTAATTCGTGCCTCCACCAGACTTTAGAACTTTGCTGCAAATAACATCGTTGAAAGGTCCATCTACAAGAACTCAAAAGTGTTACATACAAAGTGCCAAATTGTAACACTGACCAATTCAAACACTCCTTCTTCATAAGAACTGTCACTAACTGGAATCACCAGGAAGAAGATATTGTATGCTCTAGTACCATAGAGCAATACAGTGATTCAATAATCACTGAAGTTTACCTGCCCTCTCTCTCTTTTCCTTTGCCGTTTTTGGATCTACAACAACGTATACCTATAGATTCAGAAGTGTTGGATTTTTTAAAGTCAGCAGTCAAATCTCTTTTTTGCTATAATATAATAATATAATAAATAAAATTTATAATGCGCACATTTTCACCCAGAAGGTGCTCAAGGCGCCGTACAATGTGAAAAACATAAAGAAATAATATTTTCTTTAACAAAAACATACATAGGGGCCTACACACGCACATACACCCATATATGTATACACAAAAACAATATTAAATAAAAGCTTTGGACATGAGATGTGTTTTTAGATTTGTTTTAAAAATAGCAAGAGAATTGGATGATCTGACATGAAGGGGTAATTGATTCCACAACCATGGTGCAGCTATACCAAAAGACCTATCACCCCATGAGTGGTTAGATTTTTGTTCACATAAAAGTAATTTGTCACTGGATCAAAGAGCACGAGTAGGAATATATGATTTTAAAAGGTCAGAGATATAATTTGGAGCTATAGGAGTGCTTTTGTGGTACAAGTTTTGTGTCATTCCATTTGTTTTGCTTGTGAGCTGTCTTTTCCTGTCCCTTCTAATAGCACACAAGAAAAAGAAATAAAGAGGATCTGAATTCATTCTGTAATAACATCAGTGTCTATACACTTGTTTCTCTTGTCAGCCACCAGAGGTCTTAAGTGCTGTAGATGCTGCCTTGAGCAAGTTTGGAAAAATAGATTTCCTCATCAACGGTAAGTAATGGTAGATTTCCTCCTATCATCAAATTTTCTTACTGTGCCTGGAAACAACTTCTACATTTGCACCACATCCCACCATTCCACTTAACCTCTTTCCCATTTTACCTGTTATTCCATTTACACCCTCAGGTTTGTTAGGACCTCTCTGGCACTATTCCCCTGAGACATTGACATGCCACTTATTGTCATGAACTTTCAACTGTGAATTTGGCATCTGCTTTTCCTGGACTTACATACATGGGTGTAGCCAAGGGATTGACCTAAAAAGGGTACAGAAATTTAGCTTCAAGATCCAGAAATTTTGCTTAAAAGTTCCCAACATTTTGCTAAAAGGTTCAGAAATTTGGCTAAAATGTCCAGAAATTGGCTAAAAATGGCCAATTTGTTTTCTAGCAATTCCTTTTTTTTTTTTTGCACTTCAATAAAATCTAGCCTCTGAACTGTTTAAAGACACTTTTACCCCATCAACAAGTGTAACAAAAAGTTGTTAAAATGAAAATGTAGTATAACATTTCATTTCCTGGATAATTTCTTGTTTGATATCCATGAATTTGGTCAAATCATATGTAAGAGAAAGGAATGTATGCATAACACCTGTATGCAATTGAGGCTGTGGTGCAATTTATTGTACTCTTTATTAATGTCTACATATTGAGAAGAGAAGCAGAATACATGAACTTCTTTCCTACATTTTCTTTTATTCAGGTGCTGCAGGGAATTTCTTGTGTCCAGCTGCAAGCATGTCTTTCAATGCGTTCAAAACTGTAATGGAGATTGATGCTATGGGAACTTTCAACGTCACAAAGGCAGTGTTTGATAAGTACATGAAAGTAAGTTTGTCTTATTCTAGTGTTTCCACAAGTATGAAGGTAAAAAACTGTATTATTAACATGAATGCTTACATCGATTTTCTTTGTAGGATAATGGCGGCGTGGTTGTGAATATAAGTGCAACGCTCCCAATCAGAGGGACCCCCCTTCAAGCCCACTCGAGTTCAGCAAAGGCAGCTGTTGGTGAGACATTTTAATCCAGTAAAAATAAAAGTTTTTTTGGGGGTGATGGGGGAGTTCAAATGATCAACCTTCATGCATATCTTGTTTTATTCCAATGTTGAAAGTGATATTGTCCGGTGGTAGATTTAATTTTTTAAATAAAATTTGTTTCAATAAAAACAATTGAAATTTCAAATTGTCTAATTAGAATTAAACAAGATTGTCAAAACACATGTGGTGAGAATTATATTCTGCAGTGTGGTCAACTATGCAAACTACTGTAGCTGTAAAGGGTGTAACACCAAGGTTTCATATTGTAATTGTCTTAAATTGAAACAAACAGTATGGTTTTAGTTTAATGAAATTAAAAAACTTTCTTTCTTAATTTGGCCTATAAACTTTTATATTTCTCAACTGAAATAAAAATGGTCAATACAAAAAAAAATTGTTTTCAAACTATACTATTTTTAAAAGTTAAAACACTGGGATGTTCTACCAAAAAATGTATTGTTTTATTATTTATTATTAGTATTATAAATTATTGAATAACCATACAAATTTCTTGTATTTTCTCTGTAGATACGTTGACCAAGGTTTTGGCCACCGAATGGGGTCCTATGAATATACGAGTTGTGGGTGTGGCCCCCGGACCTATTGCTGACACAGAAGGAATGGAGAGACTAGGTTAGTGTGTGTACTGCTTGATATTGCCATAGTAACAATTAAATTTTGTCCATATGATAATATTTAAGCCATTCCAAAGGAGAATTTCTGTATGAATTGTTTAAGATTTCAGTGTTCATCCACTTCCATCCTGGAAAATTCATGGGGTACACACTGAAAACAAGTCATTGTGGCTTAAGTGTGCTTCCTGGCATATGCCTAAAAGTGAAATACAATACAAATACGATATGAACGGGGACATTTAAAAAAAATTTTATGTAAATCTGTTGTTTTTTAACCTTATGCCATTTCTCATTGAAAAGGGAAAGATAATTATAATGAAGAGGATTTGATCTTTACATACTCCCAAGCAACAGAAAGCTGGAAAAGGCATTTTGAACATTTTCAAGGTTTGAAATTAGGGAAAGAAATATAAAGAAAAACAAAATGATTTTTAAACTTTGATTACTCATAACCTAAAAGCGCATGCTATTTTCAAACTTAAAAGACTATTAAAATCATAATTTAATGCTCTTTTGAACAGAAAAAATTTGTACCTGTTCATAGACCTTTAAAAAGCTGTTATTTTGTGCCATTAAAGATCACCAACCATCTGTATTAAAACTGTTCATATTCTTGATTTCTTATACAGCTGGAAGCATTCAGGAGCATGTGGCTAATGGCATTCCATTACGCAAGTTAGGCAACAAGCTTGATATCGGCTACTGCGTCTTGTACCTGTTGAGTCCAGTGGGCAGTTACATCACTGGACACACCTTAATTGTGGACGGTGGACAATGGATGACAGCAGATTTCAACAGATTTCAGGCACATTTTTGATTGAGGAGATGTATTCAGTTATATATCTAGCAGTATTATATGCAAGTGATGAACAATTGATAGTGAAAAAATTAAAAAATGTTTTCATCACCTTAAGCTTTCTTTGCCACAATGAGTTGGAAGTTATGATCAGTACTATTTTTTGTAATTATGTATAGAACTACACAATATGTTATGTCATGAAATGTTATGTCTGAGGTCATCGTAATGGTTATTCATATTATATGAAAGACGACAATAAAGGAATAAAACTTAAAGAAATTATTTAGTCATATTAGTGAGATTAAAATTTCCAATCTTTTCAAGAACAATCCTACCTCCAACTTCTTCACCTTTCTCCTCAACAGCAATTTATTCCACCTGATCTAAACCTCCCTTTCCTTCCCTTCTCTGCTTTACTTCCTTTTATTAACTTAACTTCTTTCCTTTATCCACCTTCTCTCCCTCCTTTCCCACCTCTTTCCTCTCTGCCCTAAGTCTTGCACCTCAGGTTTTAACACCCTCTTGGCACATTTGACTCTAGCTGTCACGATGCTGTTAAACATCAACAAACCAACCAGTAAAATTTCTATGAGATAAGTGTACAAATGACTGCAATAATACTAGAAGTTACATCACAGCTTCTTTAGTCTTGTGAATGTTAGGGAAATATTTTCCAGATATCAAGATTTTAGAACCAATGCATCATGTCTGTAGTAGAGTAGGGAAACAGTGTAGTGGATTAATTGATATACCTTCAGCAGAAATTTCATAATGTGAATTGTTTGTTTGTTTGATGAGGTCTTAACGGCACCTCGACAAGGAGGGTCAAATTGTGCCTGAGAGGTCAGAATATTTTAGAGGTAGGAAGGAAAGAAAACAGGGGGAGAATGAGAGAAATTCAAGAACAAAAGTCAGAAAGCTGTGTTGAAGAGAGGAGGTGCATAGGTGAAACAAAAACAAAGTACAGAGAGGGGGTGGAAGAGGAGAATTAAATATGGTTGTAGAGGGAAGCATGATGAAGGAAGGAGATAATTTTATCCGGAGGATTTTTCTGGAAGAATTCGGCAATTGAAAGAATAATTATATCAATTATTAATAATACTTCCATAGCAAACTTGCTACTCGTTTTTTTTTTTTTTTTTCCATACAAAATTGTCACATCTTTGAATCAAGATCTACTTGCGGAGTTAGGTATCAAAGGTGTTTATTTCCAGTACTGTTAGTACATACTGTTAGTACATATTTCCTCTAACCTATAAGATATATACAAATCGTTTAACTCTTTGATGGTTCTTTCCCCAAATGATTAAACTTTAAGGGAGTCTAGAAATAACTATGCCATTTCAGATGGTTTAGAAGCGATTTCTTATTATATGAATATTCATGATATATATTTTGAAGGTTCTGTGCTACAGAGTCACACGTTGAGGGTCTTCACACTTCCATGTTTTTTGATAATTACTGATTGCACTCCTTATCCATTCTTTTAATGAGTTTATGAAGTTATCAACGCTTTCAAAATATTTCTCTTGATATCTACATTTATTGAGAAAATCTTAAAAGCATTTTAAGGATACAATATATATATTATGTACTTAAATTGAAAATTTGCATGATAATTACGATTGTGATTTTTCAGATATTATTTTTAATGAAAATAAAAGATGTACAAGCAAAAGTTGATGTATCGTTGTTGTGACCAGTGGTGGCATCATAGGAGGGGAAGGGTGTATGGCGATTTTCCCAACCCCCTATATAGACACACATTATACTTAGGCAAATTTTATCTGGTTTTTGTTATTGCTACTTTATACAACATTCTCCCCTGTAGCATTCCTGCTCCACTTCCTACCCCACCCAGTGTCATGGCCTCATGCTCCAAAGGCCCCTCCCTCCCAGAAGGGGCATAGTTTCATAATTATGATAATTTAGCATGCTTGGGCCCTTCGGTCATTTGATGGCACATCCCAGTCCGACTCTGCCTCCACCCACAACAATGATATTCTGGTTTGACCACTGGCCATGGCTCCCACCTGATTGGAAACACTTGGCTGTGTTGCAGTGCTATATGGACATATCAAGTGTGCTCTTTTGATTTTTATGATAAAGGTGTAAGTGTTGACTTATTCAAATTGGTTTACGCAGCTTCCAATTTCTTTTGAACTTGTCAGTTCAGGGTGAAGTTTAAGTGGCAGTGTCATGACATCAGTGTTGACATGTTCAAATTGGTTTACACAACTTCACATTTCTTTTGAACTTGTCAGTTCAGGGTGAAGTTAAAGTGGTAGTTTCATAACATCGGTGTAAGTGTTCACATTCAAATTGGTTTATGCAGCTTCACATTTCTTTTGAACTCAGTTTCAGAGTGAAGTTTAAGTGGTAGTTGCATGACATCGGTGTAAGTGCAAGTGTTGACATATTCAAATTGGTTTCACATTTCTTTTGAATTGTCAGTTCAGGGTGAAGTTTTAGTGGCAGAATGAAGCAATCTTGAATCTTTACTTGTTCATCTTACAAACTATTTTACTACATAATTACTTACACACTTCCCTCTGTGTGAAGCATAGGCCATCAAAGGATATCTCTCCAGCAAGCATGAATTTGGGCCATCCTTACCAGCTAAAGCATCGTCCTCTACGTTCTTCCTCAGTGCCACGTCTACAGCTGTTTCTTGGCTGCCTCTCTTCCTATTTCCCAGAGGGTTCCTTACGAGGACTTTGTGAATGGTGTTAATTGCCGGCTTACTCAATGCAGTGTCCAATCCAGCCCCACTCTATTCTTTTCACACATGGTTGGAAGATTTCACCTTTACTATGCTTTCATTGGTTGAACCAACATTCTTTTATGGCTGGACTGCACAGAAGTCACAACAAGGAAAGTTGATACAAATGATATGCAATGTATTTCTGGCTGAGATAAGATCATTGTGGTATATGACCCCTGGTTTATCATTTTAGGTAGGGTCCCGCATTTCTCCCACCCCCTGCCTGATTGAGCAATTCCAGTCTGTAGTTCTACAGCTTTCATTGCAATAAACACATGCAATGCTAATAATTAACCAGACATCACAAACAATACAAATCCCCTCGTCGCTAATAACACGCTTTTCACCCTGTCACACCTACCATCCCACCCTCTGTTCCATATGCCATCCCATCCTACATCCCTCCCTAGAAGAAATCATACATGAAATTCAGATGCCATTCCACCATATGCCTATCATAAGTCTATTATGTTTTTACTCTATTTAAGCAAAGACTTTATTTTCCTATTCCTTCCCAAGACACTTAATTACAAATTTCATTGAGTTGTCAGCTCTTTTGTTACTTTCTTTCATGCCAGAACAAATATTTTACTTGCTATTCAAGTGTGGAAAGCATTTATTCCAAGTCCTTTCTTTAAAAGCTACAGTTTCCTTTATATCAATTTAAAAAAAGCTAAATCCATCCGAACCATTAGGCTTATTGCGCCGGTGCTTATCCCCGGTTCCCATAGCGCAAGCGGATGAGAGTACATTACTCCCCCTGGATGGGACGCCAGTCCATCGCAGATTTACTCCCTAGCAGTGCTGGTACTCGTTTTACAGCTGAGTGGACTGAAGCAAGTAGAGTGAAGGTGTCTTGCTCAAGGACACAATGCAGCGCCACGACGGAATCCTCCTTCCCCTATTTCCCCACCCCTGCCTGATTGAGCATTTCCTCCTTCCCCTTTTTTTCCCCCCTATTTTTTCCCCACTCCTGCCTGATTGAGCATTTCCTCCTTCCCCCTATTTCCCCACTCCCTGCCTGATTGAGCATTTCCTCCTCCCCCTATTTCCCCACTCCTGCCTGATTGAGCATTTCCTCCTTCCCTATTTCCCCCACTCCCTGCCTGATTGAGCATTTCCTCCTTCCCCTATTTCCCCCACTCCCTGCCTGATTGAGCATTTCCTCCTTCCCCTATTTCCCCCACTCCCTGCCTGATTGAGCATTTCCTCCTGTCCCCTATTTCTCCCACCCCCTGCCTGATTGAGCAATTCCAGTCTGTAGTTCTACAGCTTTCATTGCAATAAACACATGCAATGCTAATAATCAACCAGACATCACAAACGATACAAAATCCCTCGCCGCTAATAACAAGCTTTTCACCCTCTGTCACACCTGCCATCCCAACCTCTGTTCCATATGCCATCCCATCCTACATCCCTCCCTAAAGAAATCTACATGAAATTCAGATGCCATTCCACCATATGCCTATCATAAGTCTATTATGTTTCCACTCTATTTATGCAAAGACTTTATTTTCCTATTCCTTCCCAAGATATTAAATAACAAATTTTATTGAGTTGTCAGCTCTTTTCTTACTTTTTTCATGCCATAAATATTTTACTTGCCAAATGCATTTATTCCAAGTTCTTTCTTTAAAAGCTACAATCTCCTTTATATCAATTTAATAAAAGCTAAATCCCATCTGAGGCATTGGGCTTATTGCGCCGGTGCTTATCCCCGGTTTCCATAGCGCAAGCTATTACTATACGATTACTATATGATTACTCCCCCTGGACGGGACGCCAGTCCATCGCAGATTAACTCCCCAGCAGTGCTGGTACTCATTTCACAGCTGAGTGGACTGAAGCAAGTAGAGTAAAGTGTTTTGCTCAAGGACACAATGCAGCACTTAGACGGGAATCGAACTCTGTACCTCTCGAATACAAGCATGACTCTTTGACCACTGAGCCACAGCACCTCACTATATCAATTTATTTTCATAAAAATAGTTGGATTCCATTCCAAGGTAGAAATTTTTTTGTTTCCCAGTAGCACGAGTTAGAACAGACATTATATGTAGATGGACAATAGATGAGGGTGAATGGTAAAGATGCTATAATCCCCTCTTTTGACCAGAGGGATAATTATGGAATGTTAAAAAAAAATTTGATGCAAGTTTATTTAGGATATTGTAAAGGAGTTTCTTAGGATAAGATTTCCAATTAAAATATAGATAAGTAACTCTTTAACACAAAATGAAAAGGCAGGATTAAAAATATAAAATCGTATTAAGAATATTCGGCTCATCTTGGATAAGCTACAAACATTGATAAATATTTGAATGAAAAATGGAAATACAAAAACTAGAAAAATTGAGAAGAGACTCTTCTCTGAAGCTGTAAAGTATCTATTTTAAGTACTCTCAAACATTGCTCAAAATCAAAGATTAAAATTTGCCTTCAAAAGAAACACAAAACAATTTTCTTCGAAGTACAGCTATGACATCACATCATTGAATCTAAACTGGTACCTCCATTGTAGAATTAGACTTACTTCCTCAGTCACTTTTCAATACACTGGTAGAATCTTTGAAATAGAATAATATAATAGATTTTTTTTCGCCCATTTGTTCCTCTAGCTGTCCCCCTTTAATATAAAACAACAGGAATAATGCTGCCTGTAACACAAATACAGTTAATCACTGACAAACAAAAATTTGTAATTCCACGAGGAATTTCTAATTATCTAAAGAATGACTAATTAGCTAAAGAATTTTTAATTAGCTAAAGAATTTCTAATTAGCTAAAAAGAATTTCTAATTAGCAAAAGAATTTCTAATGAAGCTGGTTGTTTTAACAGTTGCTGTGTCTTGAACAATATCTTATCATTTCAATTGTTTTTATGGGGCAAATGCTGGTACCGTATTTATCAAAGTGGTTTCACAAAGCATTTTATGTGACTGGAGGACAACAAAAGAAACATCAAAAGATGGAAGAATATCAAAACAGCATCGGTTACTGCATAAGATAAAAAACAACAGCACCAATAATGCAGAACACTGTACACATGAGGTTATAACATTTTACCCGTTTTATTTATAGCAATGATGTAAGCAGTTCTTGCTCTTTTGACTTGACTTTCCAAGAACCCCAGCCTTCATGTTGTTGTCAAAGTGCTCCCTTTATTGTTGAAAAGAAATTGAATATATGAAAAGAAAGTTACCCCCTCTTTTTTTAAATGAATTTCTGCCACTTCACAATTAAGGGCGTCAATGTAAATGCTTCAAATTTCAACACAATAAAACAGGATTCGTTCTTTCTGAATTCTTTATTTGTTTTGTTTGGTTTCATCTATTTCTCAGATTATAACATTTTTTTAATTTCCACAGGTTAAAAAACCTGTATCACCAACTCTAAATCATCTATCACAAATGCTTCTATCTAACACACAGTCCTGGCACCCTCCACCAAAGAACCTCATGGTTATCCACGCTGTTGTCATTTATTTTCCCTCGGACATGTTATCAGCAACTGTTTCCTTCAATCATCTGCATCTTCAAACTGTCCTGGCTCATAATTTTCATCAAAACATGGTAAGGGGGTCCCCGATGGATGGTCATCTGAAGGGACAAAGAGGAAATCAACTACAGGCTGACCTCTGGGTTTCCAGTTAATGACTGGATGGTTGTGTTGCTCAACCTCTATTTCTGCAGAAGAAAAAAAAATTGAGTAGTTTTGCTTAAAAGTTACAAATCTGAGTGCATCTAATCATTTTATTAAGAATTTATTTAAAAAAAAAGGGAAGCAGGTACACTGTGGCTCAGTCGGCTGTGATGCTGGAGGTCCCAGGTTCATACGACTGAGGTGCTGGAGGTACCAGGTTCGAGTCCAATGGCAATTTAACCAGCGATTTTTCCACAGATATGCAGAATGATATGCGCTGACATCGAGTACAGAGGTTTGTCTTGTGCATCACACCTTCTCCCCCACTTGACCTTTGTAAAAGTGGCATATGGTTGGGTGGCGCTCACCCTCCTTCGGGTTGGATGTAAAGCCGTAGGTTCCCATGGGAGGAGTTTCACCCCTGCCTGGTTTTCTAAACACTTCTTGAAAAGAGCAGGATGTTAACCCGGTGTTCATCTACTTTCCATCCTGACAAATTCCTTGAGTCCACACTGAAAACAAGTTATTGTGACTAACGTGTGCTTTACCTGGCATATACTTATAAGAGAAAAACAAACAATAAGAGTGAAACCGAAAAGAAAGTAATACTCTTCAGAAAGAGCATTTGTTGCTGACTTTCTCAAACCAAAAAAGCTCTCGGCCAAAATGGGAGTGTCGTTTTTACCAAGTCACTGGAATTTTGAAACGACATAGGTTTAATTTTGTAATACTCGTGTCATTGAAATATTACTCAACGAATGTTTTTTAATGTAAATCTGAAATAAAATGAACAATCTTCCTCAGGATCTCACAACATAAAAAAAAAGTAATTTTTCATTCAACACACTAATTTACAATTTCATACCTTGAACAGAACTTAATTTACTGAAGACTTCATTATTTACTTTCTTATGCTACCTAATTAATATGCATGAGTACTACATTCACTGACAAGGGACCAAGTTCTACGCATGTACATAGTTTCATGATAATACCACTTAGCATTTACAAGTTATAGACAAAGCAAATTCATTCAACCAGAAAACCAAAATGTTTAGTGGTTCCGATGGATTATTTCATTGTTGGTTGGTTTTCAAATTTTATACTAACTAGCATTGCATATCATGGAATATACTAAAAAACATATATTCATAAGCCACGCCCACCATACATATTAATAAAATAGAACATGTTGACAACATTTATATGATGTAAACAAGCATACGGTTGTACATCTTTCAATATGGCACTTAAACAGGCAATGGGTAATAAGTGTGTGTAACACATACGTCCTGTATCCAATGCATTGTCAATGAGTTACCGTGTTTACAAGCTCTTTTCAGCAAATTCATATTAAGCCCCGCCCAGTATGCGTGTTAATGAAATTCAATGCTTTTATACCATGAACATATACACACCAGCTAACATCATAATTAAATCAAACATGAAACAAAACAGGCATGCGGTTGTTAAAATATGAGCCTTTTAAAGATTTTTACATTTAAGCCCCGCCTACTCAGTAATGTGCATGACTTTCATCATCAAAAACAAGGGGGCATATCAAAAGACCAAAGGCTATCTGTGTACCAAATATGCAGTTTATCATTCTTGAGATAGTGTTAACAAGCTCTTTTTAGCAAAATCATATTAAACTCCGCCCACTACGCATATTGATGAATTTCAATGTTTTTAATGCCATGAACAGGTAGATACTAGCTAACATCATAATTATACTAAATATAAAACACAGACATGTGATTGTTAGAATAAGAGCATTTCAAGATTTTAACACAAAGCCCCGCCTACTAATTAATATGCATGACACCACCACAAAAAGAATAGGGCACATCTACTGACCATGGGCAATCTGTGTACCACACATGACATAAATCCAGAGTAATGTTCTTGAGATATCGTGTTAACAAGCTTGCTGTCACAGACACACCCACACATACATACACATGCCAGCATAGAATCCTTATGCTATTAGCGTCGTTAACCAAAAATTGTAACTGAACACCAATGCCAGGGTGAGTAAAATAGCTCTCACTATTCTTTGAATAGTCAAGCTAAAATTGCTGTTTTTTCATTTTAAATTCTTTACTTTCCTAATAGGAACCTAACTAAAATATAATGTGACTTTTTATACAGCTCTGGAATGAAAACCATGTTCTTTCATGTTTTCAAATAGGGCTTTGGAATAAAAACATTTTTAAAAGTATTTTTTTCCCTTTATCTACCAACCAAAGATATTGGGAAAACAAAAGTCTAAAACTAACATCTGTTTCATTTTGGCCAAACGCTGAAGCCATTTTCATGGAATACCTTGTGTTGTTTTCCTACACTACTTATAAGTGTTACTTATCCGTTCAGGGTAATATCTTAATACCAAAAGAAGAGCAAGAAAGAGAGATGATCTTTACAAAGGTTATATATCTTTTGATTGCCAGTTATTTAAGTAGTGTCTTTTGGTTCTCGATCACACAAGGTGGATATAGTTCTTTCTTTTGGTTTTCGATCACACAAGGTGGATATAGTTCTTTCTTTTGGTTCTCGATCACACCAGGTGGATATAGTTCTTTCTTTTGGTTCTCGATCACACAAGGTGGATATAGTTCTTTCTTTTAATTCTCGATCACACAAGGTGGATATAGTTCTTTCTTTTGGTTCTCGATCACACAAGGTGGATATAGTTCTTTCTTTTGGTTCTCGATCACACAAGGTGGATATAGTTCTTTCTTTTGGTTCTCGATCACACGAGGTGGATATAGTTCTTTCTTTTGGTTCTCGATCAAACAAGGTGGATATAGTTCTTTCGTTTGCTTCTCCATACACAAGGTGGATATAGTTCTTTCTTTTGGTTCTCGATCACACAAGGTGGATATAGTTCTTTCTTTTGGTTCTAGATCACACAAGGTGGATATAGTTCTTTCTTTTGGTTCTCGATCACACAAGGTGGATATAATTCTTTCGTTTGCTTCTCCATCACACAAGGTGGACATAGTTCTTTCTTTTGGTTCTCGATCACACAAGGTGGATATAATTCTTTATTTTGGTTCTCGATCACACAAGGTGGATATAGTTCTTTCTTTTGGTTCTCAATCACACGAGGTGGATATAGTTCTTTCTTTTGGTTCTCGATCACACAAGGTGGACATAGTTCTTTCTTTTGGTTCTCTATCACACAAGGTGGATATAGTTCTTTCTTTTGGTTCTCGATCACACAAGGTGGACATAGTTCTTTCTTTTGGTTCTTGATCACACAAGGTGGATATAGTTCTTTCTTTTGGTTCTCAATCACACAAGGTGGATATAGTTCTTTCTTTTGGTTCTCGATCACACAAGGTGGACATACTTCTTTCTTTTGGTTCTCTATCACACAAGGTGGACATAGTTCTTTCTTTTGGTTCTCGATCACACAAGGTGGACATAGTTCTTTCTTTTGGTTCTCGATCACACAAGGTGGACATAGTTCTTTCTTTTGGTTCTCGATCACACAAGGTGGATATAGTTCTTTCTTTTGGTTCTCGATCACACAAGGTGGATATAGTTCTTTCTTTTGGTTCTCGATCACACAAGGTGGACATACTTCTTTCTTTTGGTTCTCTATCACACAAGGTGGACATAGTTCTTTCTTTTGGTTCTCTATCACACAAGGTGGACATAGTTCTTTCTTTTGGTTCTCGATCACACAAGGTGGATATAGTTCTTTCTTTTGGTTCTCGATCACACAAGGTGGACATAGTTCTTTCTTTTGGTTCTCGATCACACAAGGTGGACATAGTTCTTTCTTTTGGTTCTAGATCACACAAGGTGGATATAGTTCTTTCTTTTGGTTCTAGATCACACAAGGTGGATATAGTTCTTTCTTTTGGTTCTCGATCACACAAGGTGGACATAGTTCTTTCTTTTGGTTCTCGATCACACAAGGTGGATATAGTTCTTTCTTTTGGTTCTCTATCACACAAGGTGGACATACTTCTTTCTTTTGGTTCTCGATCACACAAGGTGGATATAGTTCTTTCTTTTGGTTCTCGATCACACAAGGTGGACATAGTTCTTTCTTTTGGTTCTCGATCACACAAGGTGGATATAGTTCTTTCTTTTGGTTCTAGATCACACAAGGTGGACATAGTTCTTTCTTCTGGTTCTCGATCACACGAGGTGGATATACTTCTTTCTTTTGGTTCTCGATCACACGAGGTGGATATAGTTCTTTCTTTTGGTTCTTGATCACACAAGGTGGATATAGTTCTTTCTTTTGGTTCTCGATCACACAAGGTGGATATAGTTCTTTCTTTTGGTTCTCGATCACACAAGGTGGATATAGTTCTTTCTTTTGGTTCTCGATCACACGAGGTGAACATAGTTCTTTCTTTCGGTTCTCGATCACACAAGGTGGACATACTTCTTTCTTTTGGTTCTCGATCACACAAGGTGGACATACTTCTTTCTTTTGGTTCTAGATCACACAAGGTGGATATAGTTCTTTCTTTTGGTTCTCGATCACACAAGGTGAATATAGTTCTTTCTTTTGGTTCTCTATCATACAAGGTGGATATAGTTCTTTCTTTTGGTTCTCGATCACACAAGGTGGATATAGTTCTTTCTTTTGGTTCTCGATCACACGAGGTGGACATAGTTCTTTCTTTTGGTTCTAGATCACACAAGGTGGACATAGTTCTTTCTTTTGGTTCTAGATCACACAAGGTGGACATAGTTCTTTCTTTTAGTTCTTGATCACACAAGGTGGACATAGTTCTTTCTTTTGGTTCTAGATCACACAAGGTGGACATAGTTCTTTCTTCTGGTTCTCGATCACACGAGGTGGATATACTTCTTTCTTTTGGTTCTCGATCACACGAGGTGGATATAGTTCTTTCTTTTGGTTCTTGATCACACAAGGTGGATATAGTTCTTTCTTTTGGTTCTCGATCACACAAGGTGGATATAGTTCTTTCTTTTGGTTCTCGATCACACAAGGTGGATATAGTTCCTTCTTTTGGTTCTCGATCACACGAGGTGAACATAGTTCTTTCTTTTGGTTCTCGATCACACACGGTGGACATAGTTCTTTCTTTTCGTTCTCGATCACACAAGGTGGACAAAGGTCTTTCTTTTGGTTCTCAATCACACAAGGTGGATATAGTTCTTTCTTTTGGTTCTCGATCACACAAGGTGGACATAGTTCTTTCTTTTGGTTCTCGATCACACAAGGTGGATATAGTTCTTGAATATATTACACTTACCATAAATGTTTTCATCCTCCAGTTCTTGATCCCAGTCTTCAGCCTCTACCTCTGTCACTGCCTGCACATGGTTCACACGTCGTCACTCTCATCCTCCTCAGAGCTACCCGCATCCAAGTCCTCATCTGATGTTAGTTCTCCTTCCTCTTTCTCCTCTGAAAACATGTAGTATTTATGCACCAGTTATGATTTTACAATTTGAAGGATCAAAGTATTAGACATATATTGGTAACATACTGAAAATGCAGAAATTAGTGGATTCCATACACAACATCTGTATTGATAGTGATGATAAAGGGAAAATTAAATATCTATACCCAACTTCTATGTTTTTCTTTCTTCATGACAATTATAATGTTCAACTTTTCACTCAGGTAACAACATTCAACTTTCCCCTCCCATCCCCTACCACCCCCTTGCTGGCACTTTTGGCAAACATAATTCAATTGTCACCACAATATTGAACATACTGGTTGAATGAAAATCATATGCAAAATTGCATTTAATTAAACTTTCATTTCCCATTGTCCTGAACAGTCTACCCATGCCACAGACAGTCTACCCAATGACCCAAACATTCTACCCAAAGACCAAAACATCCAACACAATGGCCCAAACATTCTACCCACTGACCCAAAAATGAAGCCAATAACCCACACATGCAAGCCAAAGACCCAAACAATTTACTAATGGTCTAAACATTATACCTAATGACCTAAAAATTCCACTCACTGACCTAAACATTCTACACAATGACCCAAACAGTGTACCCAATGGCCTAAAAATTCTACACAATGACCCAAACAGTTTACCAATGGCTTAAACAGTTTACAAACAGTTTACCAACGGTCTAAACATTCTACCTAATGATCTAAGCATTCCATCTACTGACCCAAAAATTCAACCAATGACCCAAACAGTGTACCCAATGGCCTAAACATTCTACACAATGACCCAAACAAGTTCACCAATAGCCTACACATTCTACCCAATGGCCTAAACAGTGTACCCAATGGCCTAAACCTTCAACCAATGACCCAAACAGTTCACCAATGGCCTAAACATTCTACACAATGACCCAAACATTCAACCAACGGCCTAAACATTCTACCCAATGGCCTAAACCTTCAACCAATGACCCAAACAGTTCACCAATGGCCTAAACATTCTACACAATGACCCAAACATTCAACCAACGGCCTAAACATTCTACCCAATGGCCTAAACCTTCAACCAATGACCTAAACAGTTCACCAATGGCCTAAACATTCTACACAATGACCCAAATATTCTACACAATGACCCAAACATTCTACACAATGACCAAAATATTCTACACAATGACCCAAACATTCTACACAATGACCCAAACACTCAACCAATGGCCTAAACAGTCTACCCAATGGCCTAAACCTTCAACCAATGACCCAAACAGTTCACCAATGGCCTAAACATTCTACACAATGACCCAAATATTCTACACAATGACCCAAACATTCTACACAATGACCCAAACACTCAACCAATGGCCTAAACAGTCTACCCAATGGCCTAAACCTTCAACCAATGACCCATACAGTTCACCAATGGCCTAAACATTCTACACAATGACCAAAATATTCTACACAATGACCCAAACATTCTACACAATGACCCAAACACTCAACCAATGGCCTAAACAGTCTACCCAATGGCCTAAACCTTCAACCAATGACCCATACAGTTCACCAATGGCCTAAACATTCTACACAATGACCCAAATATTCTACACAATGACCCAAACATTCTACACAATGACCCAAACACTAAACCAATGGCCTAAACAGTCTACCCAATGGCCTAAACCTTCAACCAATGACCCATACAGTTCACCAATGGCCTAAACATTCTACACAATGACCAAAATATTCTACACAATGACCCAAACATTCTACACAATGACCCAAACATTCAACCAATGACCTAAACATTCTACCCAATGGCCTAAACAGTCTACCCAATGGCCTAAACATTCAACCAATGACCCAAACAGTCTACCCAATGGCTTAAACATTCTACACACTGACCCAAACAGTTCACCAATCGCCTAAACATATCTAATGACCTAAACATTCCATCCACTGATCCAAACATTCGACCAATGACCCAAACACTCAACCCAATGATCTGAACATTCTATCCAATGACCCAATCATTCAATTCAACCCAATGACCCAAAAATTCAAGCTAATGACCCAAAAAAATTCACCCATTGACCCAAATCATCCACACAATGACCCAAACATTTAAACCAATGACTCTAACATTCCACCCAATGACCCCAACATTGTACTATACATACCATCATCAGTACCACCTGACTTGTTGTGCTTGTTTGTCATGTGGTTCTTGGTTCTCCTATTCTCCACCCCTTTGGACCTAAATCCAGACTGACCATGAGCTGCCCAAAGCTGCTTCTTGTTCTGCAAAGCCTGTTTGAGCACTGATAACCCTTCCTGGGGGAATCCTGCAAAGGAAAATAAAATAGTCATAATGAAAATTTTGTAAATGTCACTAGTTTTAGGATATTTTTCCTCTTAAAAGGAACATTAAATTCTGACAAAGACAACCTTTGAAATGTTGAAAAAATGTTCTTCAAATTAATCAAAGGAATATTTAGGATCCACAATTCCTACCAAATTTGTGATTCCATATACAGTTATTTAGGGAATACGAAAGATCCAAATAATCTTTTGCAGGAAATTGATGCTCTCCTTTAAACAACGTTTAAAAAACAATAGCTTTACATGAAAACAATAGCTTTACATAAAAACAATAGCTTTACATAAAAATATCAGCTTTACATAAAAACAATAAAAACAAGCTTTACATAAAAACAATAGCTTTACATAAAAACATCAGCTTTACATAAAAACAATCAGCTTTACATAAAAACAATAGCTTAAAATAAAAACATTAGCTTTACATAAAAACAATAGCTTTACATAAAAACAATAGCTTTACATATAAACAATAGCTTTACATAAAAAGAATAGCTTTACATAAAAACAATAGCTTTACATGAAAACAATAGCTATTACATAAAAACAATAGCTTTACATGAAAACAAGGTGTTTACGGAGGTCTGCATGTTCATACATCAATAACTTGCATCAAATCAAAAAAACCTGTAGAACAGTTCATTTTCATCAATTTTTAAAAACTATTTTGCAATATACTGGACAAGCTTTTTTGAGTTTTAAAACAATTTAGCTTTGCCTAATGCATCTGCCTTGCTATCAACTTTTGAACAATGTCTTAGATGGCATTGCAATTGAAGTGCTCCTTTCTCCATTCAATTTCTCGTAGACCTTCATTTAGCAATGGACAAAACCGAACTCCTAAGTTAACTTTTTCAGAGGTATGTACCAAGCTGCTCTTATTTTCATCTACCCTGCCCCTGATTATCTCCTCCTAGCTACGTTTTTAATCAGCCATTTTTACAAATTGTTCAAAAAAACATTATTTTGGAACATGATTTACCTCATTGTCATGCTATTTGCAGTTTCCCCAATATAAAAAGGATACAGGTACACTGCTTTTTTATTTTTTATTGATTCATTTTCATCTACATTTGAAATGCCTCCTACTTTCATGGTCCTTGTTACATTGTTATTGTCTCTTTCAGTCACTCGCACCCTGCCTTTTTGTAAATCAAGCCTCCTACTTTCATGGTCCTTGTTACATTGTTATTGTCTCTTTCAGTCACTCGCACCCTGCCTTTTTGTAAATCAAGCCTCATACTGCATGGTCCTTGCTACATTGTTAATGTCTCTTTCAGTCACTCGCATCCTGCCTTTTTGTAAATCAAGCCTCATACTGCATGGTCCTTGCTACATTGTTGATGTCTCTTTCAGTCACTCGCATCCTGCCTTTTTGTAAATCAAGCCTCATACTGCATGGTCCTTGCTACACTGTTAATGTCTCTTTCAGTCACTCGCATCCTGCCTTTTGTAAATCAAGCCTCATACTGCATGGTCCTTGCTACATTGTTAATGTCTCTTTCAGTCACTCGCATCCTGCCTTTTTGTAAATCAAGCCTCATACTGCATGGTCCTTGCTACATTGTTAATGTCTCTTTCAGTCACTCGCATCCTGCCTTTTTGTAAATCAAGCCTCATACTGCATGGTCCTTGCTACATTGTTAATGTCTCTTTCAGTCACTCGCACCCTGCCTTTTTGTAAATCAAGCCTCATACTGCATGGTCCTTGCTACATTGTTAATGTCTCTTTCAGTCACTCGCATCCTGCCTTTTTGTAAATCAAGCCTCATACTGCATGGTCCTTGCTACATTGTTAATGTCTCTTTCAGTCACTCGCATCCTGCCTTTTTGTAAATCAAGCCTCATACTGCATGGTCCTTGCTACACTGTTAATGTCTCTTTCAGTCACTCGCACCCTGCCTTTTTGTAAATCAAGCCTCATACTGCATGGTCCTTGTTACATTGTTATTGTCTCTTTCAGTCACTCGCACCCTGCCTTTTGTAAATCAAGCTAGGGTTGGGAAGACTTGATCACTTAACGTGATCCATAATTATTTCCATCTTTATAAACAAACAAACCCTTACCTTTTCCTCTTGACCACCCTGGGCTCTTGGTCCATAGTCCCTGCGAGATTCTGAGTAATAAATCTTTATATTGAAACATGGTACATCCATTGGGTCCATACCCAGATCATTCTGCAGATAAGAGAACAACATAAGAGTACAATACACAGGCCTCCCAGCCACTTTTTATCAATTTTATTTACAATTTTATGCCATTTATTGTAAAATTTATGCTTTTTATGCTACTGGCTATAAAAACAATCATGCCTTTAAATGCTTTATCAGTTTCTTTATGTATACCATGATGAACATGGAAATAAAGTGGAGCTTCCACTTAGAACTTCAATTCAATATTCTTTTGTTCCCTATCATGATCAGATCATAGGATTGTAAACCTGTGCTACACGATATCCATCAATTCTACAAAGTTCTTTTTCACATTGTGCAGTGTGCAATAAGTGAGTCCCCAATAAGTGGTAAAATATGATTAACTGAAATATGAAATATATCATACAAAACAGATGTCAACTTGGCTTTTTTTGTTTTTTGTATTAACTGAATTATCATTAATTTTGAACCAACATTTTCCATTTTGCACCAAAACTCTTTGATTTCGGTACCTAAAATCTCTAATTTGGGACTAAAATCTCTCCCTTTGAACCACATCTGAAATTTTTGACCATAAATCCTCAATTTGGGACCAAAAACCCACAATGTTTGAAATAAAATCCTCAATTGTTGGAAAAATTTTTTAATTTAGGGCCAATAATCTTCAATTCAGGACCAAGATATCTTAGGGGCTAAAACCCCCACTCCCCAAACTAAAAGCTAGACACTCCCCTGGTTGGTCATTCTTTACAGGCTTGAACCATGGGAATTCTTCTCCCAAGATTTACAGTGAGTGGTTATGCCCATTTGTTCTTTCACCTTGTAATTCTTCCTGATGATATAACACCTCTACTCCTTCTCCCACAATGCACCACTCATTGAAGGAATATTCCATGACTCACACCCTGGAGGACACTAAAAAAAACCTAACTGTAAAGAAACCATACTGATATTTTATTCATACAGGGAGTTATTCAAGTTGAAAGATTCCCCTTCCATGACAGTATGTCATAAAAAAATAAAATTACTTCTTTGTATATTGGAAACATTAAAAAAAAAAATTGAGATTCGGTATGTGATATATACACAGAGTAATGTGTTGGTTGTTGGTTGTCTGCATGGTGTTGTTTTTAATAAGCACACTATAAAACTTCCTCCCTCCCCTTTTCAATATGTCCATAATTTTAATTACTTCTTCCTACAAGTGATAACAAAACCACACACCAATCAACATCAAATCATCAGTTCGTGAGATATATTGATGACAGACAATGCACCCCAAATCATCCCCACCCCTCAATTTTTGCCCTTCCACTATTCCAATATGACCCAAATTTAATCACTTCTTCATTAAGCAGTGAAAAATCACACATCAAATTTAATCAAAATCCAATCATTTGTTCTTGAGATATGTTGATGACAAACGGAGGTGAAAACCTAACCTCTGGAGGTAACGAGGGGAAGGGTTGAGGTCCATTGTACCTTTCTTTAGCAGCTTTGTGTGCTCAAACATTTCCAGGGATACCTACAGTATATGACTTGGCATCCAGCCGGAAATAAAAATTTCCTACTAACATATTTATAAAATACTGTACTAAAGATTATTGGGTTGTCACACTTTTGGTCTTGAATGTCTGGGAGAACAGATTTAGATGGTTTGGTTTGGTTTAATGATATTTAACGGCACCGCGACAGTCAGAGTCAAATGTGCCAAGAGGGTGTTAATAAATTATGGTGTAAGAGTTAGGATAGTGAGGAGATGAAAGGTTTGTAAGGGAGATAAGGGGGAAAGCAGAAATAGAAAAAAAGAGGAGGTAAGTAAGGTTAGGTGTAGGGAGGGGGGGAAGTTAAATGTGGTGGAAGAGGTTGTGAGGAAGTTGATGATGTTTGAGAAAGAATTGTTTTTGAAAAGGTCTGAACCAGAAAAAATGGCAAAAAGGTTATAGAAAGAATAATCTATGAAATTAGTGAAGAAGGATGGCATTAAGTTTCAATAGAGAAAATGGATCTCTAAAACATTATACATTAAACAATGAATGTAGGCTATGTTAATAATGTATTTATAATATAATGAGCTACAGTATGCAGAAAATAACTTTAAAAGTCATGTGCCAGTGCCACAATGTTCATGAATATGCAAATGTATTTACTTGCCACTGTACAAATAGGTGTTTAGTACAACTACAATTTCAGCCCATGATATGAACTTTGTATGGTCACTTTTTGGTCTGCAATATCAAATTTTCTAATCCATTTCAGGGCTTGATGCCCTTGTGACAATATGACAGTTCTTGTAGATGGGATTGGTGTACAACAGTTGATGTAATATACATACAGAATTAATGATTTCATGGATTTGATTTTGTTTCAATTTTTTTTTTTAATATTTCGTTTCCTTTTTTTATATATGCTATTTTATGCTCTTTGTCAATTTTAATCAGAATTGTATGATTTTATGCCAGTCTGGGAAGCCTGAGTACATGGCAGTTTTGATGCAGAACAGTACAATAAATCGCAACTAGGGCCAAAGCTACCTAAAAATTATGAAAGAGAAATATTTGAGCAAAGTAAGAGTCAAGTACAATATGTCTACGCTCATTGAGGTTGGCTCAACTTTGGGTACTGCACTTTTTCTTTAACAGTGTGAAGGACAAAACAATACTTGTTCACCCCCAACCTTCACCCACAAAAAAATAATAATGACCACTGATGATGATGATGATGATGATGATGATGATGATGATGATGATGATGATAATAATAATAATAAAATACAAATAAAAATAAAAACAAATATGATAATAATAATGATAATAATAATAATAATAATAATAATAATAAGAAGAAGATGATGATGATGATGATGATGATGATATGATGATGATGATAATGATGATGATGATGATGATAATAATAATGATGATAATGATGATAATGATGATGATGATATCAATAAATGATGATGAATGAAACAAAATAAAATAAAATAAAAATGATGATGATAACTGATGATGAATAAATGATGATGATGATGATGATGATGATGATGATGATGAGATGATGATTAACATAATAATAAGAAGAAGAATTTGAAGAAAACAATTCTAAAGTTATTTTGTTCCCTTCCTCTAAATGACCTTAAAATCACATACAGGATGCAAGATACTGTGCCATACTTACATCGTCAAGGTCCAGAGCTGTTAAATTGGTCAAGCAAGACAAAAAATCTGGGACTTCTTTGAAAAAGTTGTCAAACAAATCCAGGATTTTTACATTCACACAGTTCTTCAGTGACTTTGGAAGTTCTGTCAGCTATAATGGAATGAAAATATGTAAAATATTACAAGAAACAATTTAAGAAACAATTTATCTGAAATAAATCTGTTTTTTTAATGACTTCTGATTACAATAACCATTATCAACATACACTAAATTCAAGTGTTTAATTTTTCCACATTTTGTTGTTATTTGCCCCCATTAAAAACAAATCAATATTTTCAAACAGTATAAATTTTAGTATTTTGCAAATTTAATGTTTGTTTGTTTGTTTGATGAGGTTTAACGCATGAAGGTCAAATTGTGCCTGAGAGGTCAGATCAATTTAGAGGTAGTTATGAATTCAAGAACAAAAGCCAGAAAGCTGTGATTCAGAGAGGAGGTGCATGGGTAAAACAAAACAAAGTAGAGAGGGGGTGGAAGAGGAGAATTAAATATGGTTGTAGAGGGATGCATGCTGAATGAAAATCGTTTCTAAGAATAATTCCACACTTCGTTGTCGAGGTGCCGTTAACCCTCATTAAAAAAAAAAACAAACTTTGACCTTCACTTCATTCTTAACTATAACATATATGAGTTTACAGTAAAGCAGCCAACACTCAATTTGACCATCACTGAATGTCCTTTTTATTCTAATGTGCAGATAAATTTAAAGGATTAGTTCAGTTATGAAGCATGTCCTTCTTATGTTAAAGAGGATGTCAAAATAAACAAAAAAATATAAAAAAATTGATAAACAAAATGGTAAAGAAAATGTTCAAAAATCTCATTCCATTACTTGGAGATATTAAAGTTTAAAGCTTTGTCTTATCTATGTAGAAATGACTAGCATAGCAAAGTCTACTATGGAAAGTTGGAACTTCGTCCTCACATTCTTAACAATTGTTAATGTATTTTAAAGAAAGTTAATTTAATTTTTTCACTTTTTAAATTATTTTCCCTCTAACTTTCTTCAGGTGGTATATTTATAAAGTTAATTTAATTTTTTCACTTTTTAAATTATTTTCCCTCTAACTTTTTTTAGGTGGTATATTATAAATACCCTTCTTAGATTCAGTTTTACTACTTTTTTTGACATATTCCATGGTTTTTAACCCTTACTCTACCAGCACCTTTTTGAAAACGCGCTTGGGAGGCAGGGTCAAAGATAGGGCATCCAAACTGCCGATAATATCGCCGCGTGATAGGGTAAGGGTTAAGCACAGGCTGATTATTGAAGGGTCCTTTGTCTTCCGTGTAGCAGTTGGGCTCGTTCCGCTTCAGTAACCCAGTGGGCCGCCCACCGGGACCATGCTGCACACTTTTAGCTGGCACACTTGTCGCGGGTTGATTAACCCTTACTCTACCATACTTTTTGAAAACGTGCTAGGGAGGCAGGGTCAAAGATGGGGCATCCAAAACAGAGGTAAAATCGCCGCGTGGTAGAGTAAGGATTAAGCCACAAAATATCAGGACAAAATATGATAGAATATATAAAAACTTTGAGGAATCTGAGGCTATGACATCACAACTAGTCTAAATTCAGTCTTTCCAAAAAAAATGATACCAAACTTTAAACTTGAATATCTCCTTAATGGAATAAGATTTTTGAATGCTCTCTTCACTATTTTGTTACTTTTGAAGTCGTCTTTCATAAAAGACAGGCTTGCTTGACCCTTGAACTAATCCTTTAAAGAATAGCAGCCAACACTCACAATAGATTTTTTTATTTGATGTACCCCTATAAACATATACCTGGGAAAAAAAACTTTCTCAAAATCATCAATGGCTGGATTTGAAGCACAAATTTAAAGGATTAGTGGTCAAGCAAGTTTATCTTATAATATGAAAAGAGGACTTTACAACATACACAATGGTGAAGAAAGAAGTCTTTTATACAAATAACTGATGTAGTAAGTCTACTATAGAAGGTTGGTGCCCTCATCCTCACATTCTTAACAATTGTTAATATATTTCAAAGAAAATATATTTAAATGTTTTACTCTCTGACTTATTTTTTCTTGACCTTTCTTCAAGTGTTCAATTATAATTACTGTACCCTTACCAGAATCTGTTTCACTACTTTCCTGACATATCCAATGGCTGTTAAACCACAAAGTATGATAGAATACATAAAAGACTTTTAGGAATCTAAAGCTGTGTTGTCACAACCAGTCTGATTTCAGTCATTTATACACAAATGATATTACACCTTAAAACTTCAATATTTCATTAACAAAATAGCATTTTTTCATGCTTTCTTCACCATTTCATTTCTTTTGAAGTCCTCTTTCTTATGATATCGACTTTCTTGACCCTTGAACTAATCCTTTAAAGAACTACAGAACACATTTGGACTGCATTTTCCATCATACAGCAGATGGATTTAATATTTAGATAATAAAGAAACTAACTTGATTTGAATCTAGCTTCAATTCTTCCATTTTTCTCAAGTTTCCAAATTCTTCAGGAAGCTCTCTGATCCGGTTCTTGGACAGCACACAAACTTTTAACGATCTCAAATCACAGAAACTATCCGGAAGGAGGACAGATAATTCTGACCAAGATCTAAGAACTCCAAATTAACTAGATTTCCAATGTTTTCAGGGAGACAAGTCAACTGATTCTCATCCAACCGTGCTCGTGTCAAGTTCCGCATGTTTCCAAAAGAGGCCGGCAGCTCTCTTAACCAATTGCCATTCTGAAAGTTTGCTCGTTCAATTTCAGGCAGGACGCTGCCTAAGTGTATAAATTCCAGGGAATCAAGTTCACCCAAATTATCTGGCAAATTCTCGATGAAATTTCCACCAACATGTAGAGACTTTAAAGTTCCTCTTAAATTTTCTGAAAATTCATCCGGGAAAGGGTTGCTAACGATGTGATTGTTCTTTAAGCACAAGACTTGGACACATTTCATATCACTGAACCAATTTGGAAGTGATTCCAAGATGTTATCTCCTGCGAATAACTTTTGTATGCCATGTGCAGATTTTAATGTGTCAGGAAGGTTTTTTAACTCGTTGTGAGATACATCTAGTAATTTTAAATTACTAAGATCTCTAAAAGAAGACGGAAGTATATGGAGATCATTTCTACTAAGATTGAGTATTTCTAACTTGTGTAATCTTCCAATATTTTGCGGCAATTTTCTAAGTTATTTTCCGAAACCTCTAGCAATTTTAAATTTTCCAGGTCACATATACAATCTGGTAATGAAGAGATCTGATTCTCATCAAGAACCAACTTCTCAAGACTTATTAACGATCGGATGCGATCACTTAATTCGTTAAGTTTATTTCCGACAAGCAAAATTTCCTTTAAGTTCCTGAGTTGAAGGAGAGAAAGAGAAATACTCGAAAGCTGGTTTTCACTGGCATTGAGAACTTCTAAAGTGTTGAGTTGATCGATACAAGACGGTAAGGTTGAAAACTGATTTCCTGATATATCTAGCTTTCTTAATTGAGGGAAACTTATGCTCAGGTCATCAGGAAGAGATGAGAGTTCATTGAATGCTAAATTCAGGTCAGTAATTGACCTGCCAACTGACACGGGGTCAGGGATGTAGCATTCAAAGTCTCTTGAAGAAAGATCCAGGATTGAGCATTCTCCAGGAGTTTCATCTGCTGGGTCGGACATCTTGGAAGTAACTTACACCAGCAACTCTTCTACCAAAGTCACATATTTATGAGCTGAAAAGATAACACAGTGTATGAAATAATGAACCATCTATGAAAATATAGGAATAAGTCTCCCTACTGTATATTGCTATGACTAGTTTAATCAAACCTGAGAAAAACAATCAAATAATAATTAACCAAAGAATTGATAATTTTACAAAACAATCATTTTTAAATTTGAAAGATATGAAAATGTACTGACAAATGTACCAATACCTTGTTTGGATTTGATCTTCCCAGGTGTGTTTTAAATACATGTTTTATTTGTCTGCACAGAAACATTGCTAGTAATATAGGGCACACTTGAAATGGCAACCATAGGGGTCATTAATTAGGCTGCATAGGGAAAACCTCAATTTTTATATATTTTTTATTCTAATTTAAAAACCTTCGCATCCCTGGTCATGGAAACTCCTAAAAATGGCAAAATAAATTCGTTAGCAATTCACCCCCTACAAAAAATATTCAAAAAGTTACATCCTTGGGTGTGAGATCAGAAAAAATTGAGACACTTTTTGAAGCCGTAAAAATGATATTCCAGTCGTTTTTTATTACTAAAATCAAGTTAAATCACACTATTTACATTTGATCAAGAACAAATTCAAAATTTGTGAAGAAAATACCCTTCCAAAAATGTATTACCTTTTATTTAGTCATTTACTAATTAGTTATGTCAATGAATTTGATAGAGGCTTCAAACAAACAGCTGTATTAAATCTAACATGGCTTTCAGAATAGCTTCAAATTTCCCCCGATTTTGCACCTAAATTTTGTACAAGATTTTGTACCATGTACAGAAAAAAACGTACAAGCTATCATGTTGAAACTTGGTGGGAGGGTCACTGTAGGGTGAGGTGAACTTGGGTCCTGCACAAGTTGAGTCATGTACCTTTCAGGTCAAAGGTTAGAAGTCCAGGGTTTGCACTAGCTTCTGATTTTTGGAGGGAAATTTCCTCTTTCAAATTATTTATGGTAGGGATTTCAAAATTTTGGTAGGAATTTCAGAATTTTGGTAGGGAATTTACACAAGTAAAATTATTTTACCAAAAAAATAACCTTTTACTTTTTTTGTATACTTAAAACTAAAGGTAAAACTCTTGTTACTTGGTGGGTTGATGGAGGATGATGAAAGGTTGTGTCTTGGGAAAGATATAGCCTATCGCTTAAACGTCAAATCATTGTAACAATTGCTGAATTGGTTGAAGGTAACGCTGCACGGTACTGGTGAAAATGAGCGCCTACGCAAATGGTACTTGTAATATCGAAGTACCATTATTTTTACAGGTGACAAACCAAAAGTGGCAAATATGAAATATAACTTACAGTACGTACCATGAATTGTACACCAAAAGAAATTCCCACATTTTAAGGGGCTTCCGTTTAAAACATTAAAACATAAAATAAACATAAATATACACCTGATCTCTAAGTTAATAAGATCAAACTAATTTCCCTATTACACTCACAGAATCTCTGACATTTGTTTGTTAACACAAGTTTGCAACTTGCGCTAAGTTTATTCAACTCTAAAGTGACACAATTTTTTTTTCTATTCAGACACATACATTTGTTACAGGGGGTAAATATAATTTTTCAACACTAATCACGTCCGTATATTAAGAGAATTTACCCCATCGTAATAATATGCAAGTCTTACAGTGACTTGCGCATGTGCATAATTGGCCGAAAGTTTTCTATTTTCAATCATCAGTATTTTCCAAATGAGCAAGAACAACAAAGTGTATGTAGGCCTAGGCCTACTCTTGCAAAACTTTCTGAAAAGTTACGGGGCAAAATGAAATAAAAAATACTGATTGATTTCCCAACATTATTTTCTAAATTCTTAGTTTGGTCATGCCTTTTGGGGCTTCTAATATAAAGTACAATAAACATCATTAATGAAATCCCCAATGGGCCGAAAACCTCTGTGATTCTGTTCACAACTGACTTGGGACTGTTTTGTACACAAATTAAACTGTTCTGTACACATTGCAGCTTGTACACTCCAGTAGCAATGTGTTACGGAGAAGTCAAATGAAACTTAAAAACTCATCTTAAATGAGGTTAAAACATAAACAAATGGATGGAAATTCCACATCCAAATGGCACATATATTTCTAAAAAAGATTTTTTTTTGCAGATTTCTACATGATTTAAAGGTATCTTTTATAACTTATTCTTGCAAGTACCGATACTGACAGTACTCGGCAGTACTTCGTTATTTTTCATTTGGTGGTATCATACCGTACCGGCACCGTAAACTACCTTTACTTTTCTTAGTACCAGTATACCGTGCAACGTTAGTGGAAGGGGCCGGGGCCGGGGCCGATGTAACGTTAGTGTTGTCTCACACATAATGTTGGTCAAATGTCAGAGGTCAAGTAATTGATATGAAATGATCCATATTATGTTGTTTCCTGGAAAAATATTAAATCATTTTACAAATCAGCCTAACATTAGGCTACGAGGCAGAGGTGATTAAAGGCCTGCAACTTCGTGGATTGCCATCTTGTTTATTTCTTTAATACCTATGATACCTAATACCTATGATGAATTCTGGATGAAAGGCTTGCTGCATAAAGGTCCAGATCGTAGTAAATCTGAGCTTGAGAGCTCATTTGTGTCACTGTCATAATGAAAGCGGAATGTTCGCTTGCACCAGTGCTAATCAAGTCTATTTTTAAAAAGGTTCAGGTTATCAGCATCCATCACAACAACTGGTAGAGAGTTCCAAAGTTTACAAACATTAGAAAAGAATTTGTGACGAACACTTGTGTGACAATATGGTTGTAGAATCTTTTGGGATTTTGAGCCTCTATTTATAGTGTTATGCCTGAAACAAAGAACTTGGTCACAGCTGGATCATAGATGTTGGAGATGATCTTATATGCTTCAATCATATCACCCCTGGCCCTCCTACTATTTATGTCAATGTTTGTAGGCTTAGCTTAGCAAGTCGCTCTGGATTTGATAGATGCAATAATGATGGAATTAATTTAGTCGCTCTCCTCTGAACGCTCTCAATCATGCTAAAATGCTTTTTCATGTGTAGAGACCAAATACAGTTTGAAAATTCAATGTGTGGCCTGACAAAGGCCTTATATAGTTGTATGAGCAATATATCAACAAGAAAGGTAAACGTTCTCCTGATAAATCCTAACATTTTGCTTACTTTGTTGACTTTCTCATTAATATGTGCATTGAAGGATAGGCTAGAGTCAAAAAGGAGCACCAAGATCATTCACAGTGGAGACAAAATCTAAAGTATGGTTTAGCATAGAATAGGTAAACATTGGATGGTTGTGCCTTGAGATGTCAAGGACTACATTTGTCTGGGTGGGACTTCAATAGCCAGTCAGAAGACCATCTACTCAAACTATCAAGATCCTCTTGAAGAATATCACGGTCATGCGTTGAATTAAGACATTTATAAAGCTTGGTGTCATCCGCAAAAAGATATACAGTCGAGTTAATTATGTCAGGCAGATCATTAATATAAATAACAAAGAGTAATGGACCCAGGACGCTGCCTTGGGGTATGCCACTGGTAACTGAAACTGGTTCTTATTTGTAATTATTAACCATGGCACATTGAGATCTATTAGTTAAAAAGGATCTTATCCAGCCATGTAGAGGATTTTTATACCACATCTACTGAGTTTATACAACAAATGCTAATGAGATTCAGTACATTGCCAAATTTCATAAAGGGCTCATTACTCTCCCAGGCTTCTGTAAAATCATTCAAAATGTTTAGTGGTTGTAGTGCAATAGACCTTTCTCCCATAAAATTAAACTGCTTTGAGCTTATCAGATCATTGTCTAATAACATAACATAACAAGATAACAGGCTAAGAAGGGTGAATCACCCCTTATAAAAAGCCCAAACTAACACCATCACCACAAAAAAATTCTAAAATCAAAGACGTCCAGACTTAATAAAGAACTTATCAATGTTGACTTTGAAATTGTGAACAGAATTGGAGCTAACTACCCACTCAGGCAAACCCTTCCACTCATTAACAACTCTTTGCGAAAAGCTAAAATGCCGAATATCTATCCGTGAAAACTCTTTGGTCAACTTGAAACTATTACCATGTGTCACATGAGGATTAGCTGAAACATGCAAGAAATTACAGGAAGTCAAAGCATCACTACCAGATTAGAATTTAAAAAACCTCAATCATATCGCCACATACTCTTCTCATCTCAAGCGTGGTCAAACCAAGAATTCGCAACCTAGATTCATAAAAGAGATTAGTTACTTCGGAAATAAGTCTAGTGGCTTTTCGCTGAACCTGCTCCAAAATGAATTTATCCTTCTCATAAAAGGGATGCCAAGCCTGAATAGCATACTCAAGGTGAGGCCTGACTAACAGCTTATACAAATTAAGGACAACCTCTCTACTAAGAAAACAAAAATTTCTTCTAATCAAACCAAGCATCATATTTTCCCTTGGAGCTGCTAAAGCACACTATTTAGACGGCTTCAAGTTACTAGTAATGACAACACCTAGATCTCTCTCTTGATCAACACAACCAAGATTTGAACAATTCATGCAGTAATCAAAAGCCAAATTGCTCAGATCAAAATGAATAACTTTGCATTTATCAACATTGAATGACATCTGCCACGTTTGGGACCAAGAAACTTACTTACCAGATCAGTTTGCAACAGTAAAGAATCCCTAGCATCATCAACAATCATGTACAGCTTAGTGTCATCAGCAAATTAACAAATCCTGGAGCCAAGGGAAACATCAATATTATTAATGAAGATTAAGAAAGGAAGCGGACCCAATACAGAACCCTGAGGAACACCACTTGTAACCTTCTTCCATGGAGATACTTCACCATTAACAACAACTCTTTGTGACCTGTCAACTAACCAAGAATTTATCCAACTGGCACACTTTCCCTCCACACCAAGCACTCTTGTTTTCAACATGAGCCTGCCTAATGGAACCTTATCAAATGTTTTTTGGAAGTCTAAATAGATAACATCCACATTATGACCAGGTATGACACAAGATTATCTCTGATGATGGATTCAAATAGTTTACAAATGACGTTAGGTAGGCTTATAGGATGATAATTTGAAACAATAGATTTGTCACCCTTTTTAAAGATGGCTGAAATATTTGCAACTTTCCAGTCCGAAGGAACATACATATCGGAAAGAGGCCTCCTAAATAGCTTCAATAAAGATGGGGTCAAAACAACGGCACATTCCTTTAACACGCGCGGGTGAATTCCATCAAGCCCTGGTGATTTGCTTATTATTCAGGTTATTTAACTTTCTAAGAACTGTTTCTTCAGATATATTTACTGTATCAATAAAGGAGTTATGGCATTTTAAGGCAAGTATAGGGATGTTGGATGTATCTTCAACTGTAAAAACACTTTTAAAGAAGTCAGAAAGAACTTGGGCTTTTTAAAGTCAGTTGTAGTAAGCACATTCTTACTATTCTCATCGGATGATCCAGTTTGCAAAAGTACAATACACTGCTTATAGCTGGTCTTACTCTTGGCATAACTCCAAAATTTCTTGGGATTGGTTTTTGCATTACCTGCAATATTTTGTTCAAATAAAACTTTTGCTCTTCTTGTCATTGCTCTAACTTGGTTCTGACTCTACAATAATTTGTGTACTTCTGTAGATTTTTGGTCTCAATATATCTCTGCCACCATTTTTGCTTTTTCCTAATCAGTATCTCTTTACTGTTAGTATCATGATTTTAATACCTGATTACATAGTATAAACATGATTCATGTGATGTAGTATGGATCAATCAAAAAAATCATCCATACCATCATAATTACCTTTGTCATATAAGTACCACTTAAAATTGCACAAACCTCTGATCGGTTGAATTGAAATCAAAAGTTACAATACCATCCCTCCCGCCCCGTCACCGGAATCCCAACACCAGTTCACGGACCCTCCCCCCAAATCCCAATCCCAATTCACTGACCCCTGAATCCCAATACCGCTGAAACATCCCCCCACTCCTCCCCCAACTCTGTTCCCAAAATCCCAATACCAGTTCACGGACCCCTCCCCCGAATCCCAATACACTGACCCCAAATCCCATATGTCACTGATTCCCCCTCCCCCCCTGTACACATATTTTTGGAACTGCCCAATATGCCAAAAAATGCAAACTTAGGCCCTAGGCTATCAGCATTTAACGCTCGTTTCTGAGGTTTGACTCACTTTCTGGGACATTGAATAGGATGGCATTCAACTTTCTTTCTTCACTTAAGTTATGGAGCCATGACTTGGACTGATACTCCCTGGATCTCTTTTTTGACCTCTTTTATAATTTCGTCCTTGAGGCAAAGCAGCCTTGGACTCAAGGGATACCCTACAATCTGGTAGCAAAGTCATTTAAAAACTCTTTTTTACACATGGCCTCGACGATTTTTCAGTTCTATTGTTACAGTAACGTTAGGCCTAACGTTAAGGCCTATATAGGGCCTAGGCCTATTTGGACTCGGGATATCAGGAACACAATTCCCTGACCGGAGTTTAAAACAATATAACAGTATAAACTTACCAAAGTTTTAACATAATCTTCAATGTTCTGAAAACAAGGTTTCTATGATGATATTTTTTATTCAATAGGCCTAGCCTAGGCCCTATCTGTTTTCGCTTAAAAATTAAACTTTCTTGAAATTGACGTCCAGGTAATTCGTGGCGCTCGTCATAAATTAGAATATGTTCATAAATTTGTTGTGTTTATGTTGCGGAATGGAAACTTATTATTATTATTATTTTTAATATATATATTTTTTTTAACTAAGGATAGTAAAAAACACTGCTTTTATAACATCTTTTGGCGTAATTTTGATGCAAAAATCTAAATGTACCTAGGGGCGTAACTAGACTTCGAGCGCGACGAAATTTTGTATTTGCCCGACTTAACTACTATCTATAAACGATATCAATATGTCCATAATTACACAATATAGATCAATTGCCATTGGGAGAGACCCCCTCCCCTACTACCAATGGCGTCGACAAATATTTTGGCTTGGGGCATAGTACTCAAATGCATTGCGTAACAGCCTGGCCGCTTAAAGGTCCATGGTGGGGTACAGATGCGAAGCCTTGGGGTGGTTCCAGGGGTGAGGTCTCCGGAAATTTGCATGTCTTTCATGCCCAAGATGCGGGAGATTTCTTGTGTGACACAGTGCAAAAGATGAAAAGACACATCTCTTTTAAGTTGTTCCATTATCTTGTCATATGGTTGAAACAAAGAAATAAACCTGGAGACCAAAAAATGATACAAAACTGTCAGAGTAAATTAAATTAACCAAACTATCCTACTATATTGCTTCAAGTCTTACTATCACACCACCAGTGAGAACGCATCCTTCATCCCACAAAACATATCCATGTTCATACCAACCCACATATCAAAGAGGATTATCAAGCCAGCTCTGTTCTCTCAAATGAAAAACAGTTGAGCATAAAACAGCCTCAATTGACAGTGTTTCAGAACAATTGTTTCTCAAATGGGTGTTTCAAAAAAAAAAAAATCTCAAATGAGGAGTGTCAGAAAGGGTCTTCTCAAATTATTCACGTTTTCAAAAAATCTTTGCTCAAATTTTGCTCCCTGTGCAAAGTCAATGGGATTTGAAAATAAGATTTCGTTCTCAATTCGTAAACGTTTAAAAAATATCGCCGCTCAAATCACACCGTTTGAAAAATATCGCCGCTTAAATCTTACCTATTTTCAAAAACATGGTCTCAAACATGACAAGTTTCCTGTTTCTCGAATGACGTGACTCGGTAAATTGTGACGATATTATCCCAAAATTATCGATAATCGTGATATGGTGATTTATCTATATTATTTGTACAGTTTAAACTCTTTGACAAATCTAAGCTTCTAATCAACAGACTATCAGGGTGTATTGTTTTGAAATGGGCGACAATGAATACCATGATACCCCCACCTGACACACCCAGTCAGGAAAAGCTATACACTTTGTTAAAAAAGACTTTATGGAACAATTCAGAATATCTTGTGACGCAATCCGATGACCCAGAGGAAAAAATCTCAGAGGTCACTATACAGACGGGCCCCGACCAATCAGAAGCCAGCATTGCAAATGAACTATACACCTCGTTAAAAGGACTCTGCGGAACAAGGCATTGGTCCATTACACGCGTAATAGAATTATGTCATTTTTTTACCAATCAGATTGGTCAATTAATAGTAGTGTGATGACCATATATGGCAACAGTATTGAATGGAAAAAATATGGGCTTGGGACGATGATGAAGAAGTCATCGTTCCCGTCCACTACTCTCACCGCATCCAGAAAGACGGTCCCAGTAAAGTTCTCACCAGAGCCATATCCAAGGAATATCGACTGATCTAAACAAAACGCGTCATTCAACCCGATCTCACAACTCTCCCGTACGAGTATTAAACCTTTCATCCCACAAGTCCTCTTACATGAAACGGAAAGGTTCGTATACGACAATCGGGTGATTCAATTAGACCACACTGCTGAATGCCAACATTCGTAACTCAAGTTCTGATGAAACCCTAATGAGGGCGGAAGGAGGGAAAAAGAGCTACCATGGCTTGCCTCCTACGGTATCCTGCGTTGGTTGGGGCAGGTACACCTGACACACCCAGTCAGGAAAAGCTATACACCTCGTTATAGGGACTCTGCAGAACAATCGATACTATCATGTGACGGCAATCCGATGACCCAGAGGAAAAAATCTCATGGCCGCTATACAGGTAGTGGCCAATCAGAAGCCAGCAAAGGATTCTATGGAACAGTCGAGGATATCTTGTGACGGCAAACGATGGTCCAGAGGAAAAATCTCATGGGCCGCTATACAGGTAGTGACCAATCCGAAGCTCCGTCGTCGAGACTATCTTGTGACGCAATTCGATGACCCAGAGGGAATATGTCAGGGGCCGCTATACAGACCCCGACCAATCCGAAGTTAGCATTAAGTATATGCAAATGAATACAAATCTCATGGGCCGCTATACAGACCCGGACTGTCGAAAGTCAGCATTAAGTATATGCAAATGAATATGAATCTCAGAGGTCACTATACAGACCCCGACCAATCCGATGACCAAGAGGGAAAATCTAAGGGAACGCTATACAGGTAGTGATTGGGAAAATCTCAGGGGCCGCTATACAGGTAGTGACCAATCCGAAGCTCCGTCGTCGAGAATATCTTGTGACGGCAATCCGATGACCCAGAAGAAAAAATCTCAGAGATTATTATACAGGTAGTGACCGATCAGAAGTCAGCATTAAGTATATGCAAACGAATAAAAATCTTAGGGGCCGCTATACAGGTAGTAATTTGGAAAAACTCAGGGGCCGCTATACAGGTAGGGATTGGCTGGAAAATCTTAGGGGCCGCTATACAGGTAGTGATTGGAAAAATCTCAGTGGCTGCTATACAGGTAGTGGCCAATCAGAAGCTCCGTTGTCGAGACTATCTTGTGACGGCAATCCGATGACCAAGAGGGAAAATCTCAGAGGCCGCTATACAGGTAGTGGCCAATCAGAAGCTCCATCGTCGAGAATATCCTGTGACATCAATCCGATGACCCAAAGGGAAAATCTCAGGGGCCGCTTTACAGACCCGGACCAATCCGATGACCAAGATGAACAATTTTTAGGGAGGGAAAATCTCAGGGGCCGCTATACAGACCCGGACTAATCCGAAGTTAGCATTAAGTATATGCAAATGAATAAAAATCTCAGAGGTCACTATACAGACCCCGACCAATCCGATGCCCCAGAGGGAAAATCTCAGGGGACACTATACATGCGAGTATATCAAACCATCGGCACTGACTCCCATCAGTGGCATAGCGTAGCCAAACGTGGGGATCTAATCCAGGAAGGAAGGGGGGGTCACTTCATACTAAAAGTGGTAAGGGTGTGCAGCCCACCAACCGAAAAACTTACCCGCAGTATGATATATTTTTTGGTTACTGCAGTGTAAAATTATACATTTTTGATACCCGCAGTATGAAAGAAGTCAATTTTGATACCTGCAGTATGAGTATTCAACGAAATTATTGTAAAATTGACCAGCAGTACTAAATTTACACAGTAAAACCTCATTTTTAGGACCTGCACTACGAGACTAATGAAATAAAAAAAGACAATTTTTTCACTATAGAATTTTTTTATACTATATATATATATATATATATATATATATATATATATATATATATATATATATATATATATATATATATATATATATATATATATATATATATATATATATATATATATATATATATATATATATATATATATATATATATATATATATATATATATATATATATATATATATATATATATATATATATATATATATATATATATATATATATATATATATATATATATATATATAAATATACATATATATATATATATATAAATATTTTTAGTATACCTTCTTTTTTTTTTTTTATAGTGAAAAAAAAGACACCTGCACTACGAAAATGATGCAAAAAGGCACCTGCTTGGGCTGCACGTATACATATATCTCACATATAGAAATGCCCCCGTCCCCCACCCCCCCCTCCCCCTCCGGGATCTAATGAACCTTGATTACGTAAATCCTGAAAAAGATGGGGAAGGGGTTAAGGAACTTTGCTTATGCCCTTTCTGACAAAGGGGTGGATGGGAAAGACCCCTCATTCCACCCCGTGGACACGTTGCTGACTACGATCCCCTAAGTGACATCGCCACTGTCTAGCCCAATGGGTGTTTAACTTCTTCTCCATCTCTGGGTCCTATCCAGCTATTTGATGGCACCAAAGATCAGGACCCCCTGATGCATCCCAGTCCAACTCTTCTAAATCGGCTTATTTATCTTATATGTACATGCTACATAGTAAACAATACATTAACATTTCAGCCTAATCTATATTTTTTCTTTCCTCCACGATTTGCACAAATGGCCCATTCCGAAATATAACTTACCGTGATTTACAAACAAACAAAATTGTTTTGTTGGAACAAGCTCTGAAGATGAGTGTGTCGACCCATTTTCTTCTTAATTTATTATGTATGCAGTTTACTTCCCGTGGGGGAAAAGAAGGGGGGAGGGAAGGGGCACTTCCATATTAAAGTGGTAGGTATGTGCCGCCCAGAATTTTACAATTGGACTGCAGTATGAGATATCTTAATTGTAACTGCAGTGTGACAGATTTTGGTACCTGCAATATAAAAATAAGTGATTTTTTATACCTGCAGTATGAAAATAGGTGATTTTTTTTTATACCTGCAGTACGGTAATAAGTGATTTTTGATATCTGCAGTATGAAAATATGCAATTTGTTTTAGACCAGCGGTATGGGAGATTGGATTGTTGATACCTGCACTACGAAAATTCTGAAAAAAAAGGCAACTGCTCGGGCGGCAAATGTATCTCCCTACGTATAAGGTTATTGGACATGTAAAGGCAACATTGGGAGCTAAATTGCAAAAACTTTTATAAACTTTCATCAAAATCGATTAAACACTTTATGTAAAGTTTGTGACGTATTACAGGGTGACCTTGGTATTTTCTTTTGTATATCCTTTGTTCCTTTAATATCTATCATAATTCATTGAAGTGATGCATCAAATTCTGGCCAAAAGTTTCTTGAATCTTTGACATTCCCCCAATAAAATTCTAGCAGGAATATAATTTGCCTTTATTTGCAGTGACTACGTGAAAGAAATTTAAAGAATTATGCAAAGATTTTGAGCTGTATGCCCTGAGTCATACATCCCAACGTTTTCATGATTTAAACACTGATCAAATTTTGATCAGCCTGATACCAAAACCAAAAAGAATCTTATCAATGATACTCTTTCAACTGTTGAACCAATATGTACATTTTACATGTTCATTGACCTTGGATATTATTAAAGAAACATGTCACGTCAATGTTTTTTTGCATAATTAGCTTATTTGTCACGTGGTTGAGAGATCTGCACAGAAAGAAAAAAAATATTCAAAATAATCGAATGAAAGAATCAACTACAACATTTCTCTCACGTCATAAAAATGTCATTTCTGGAAATTCAACAAGATACAAATGATGAGAGTTGCTGCATTTTGACTCCTATTTATCTTTGACAGTTTGATTGATCGGCCCATTACACAAGATCACCAATACACGCATCCCCTTTGCATTGTGGGAAAGGTAAAGTGTCCGGAATGATATTCACTTCAGAACTAAATCTCATTGTATATCCTCTTGGTGCTGGGTACTCTGCCTGCATTGAAACAATATGAATATATGAATATGAATATATATGGTTATAATATGACATAGTACATAAACTCTAAGAAATGTTTGGCACTTATCAGGCACGTAGCCAGGAAATTGAAAGGGGGGAGCTGACGTGTATTAAAAAGAATGTTGGTTGCCAGAAATGTACACTGCGTACGCTTTGCGTGCGCCAAACGGCATGGGGTCCAGGGGCCTGCTTAAGGGCCCTGCTTAAGGCCCCTGGTGGGTTCCAGAGGCGAAGCCCTGGTGGGAAATCGGGGGCGAAGCCCCTGGAAGCTCTGCGTTTTTCGTGCTTTTGGTCATAGGAGATTGCGTAAAGGAGACATAAAGTCTGATATAATCATTATTTCATATGATAGAGGATACAAATCTTAACCAACTACCAAAAACAGCAAGTCAAAACCTTATTTGTCCTGTTCCTAAGATATGTTTTCAGCAGTCGCAATGATGAAAATGATCTTTCAACTGTTGCAATTGATATTGGTAGAACAGCTTTTAATAATGCATGAATGCGGGGGGAAATATGGATTTCACATTCTTTTACTGTGGACACATGGTCAGTGGGGAATTTGTCCGAGAACTCCCTTTACCATCTGAATACCCACTGCTAGTAATGCGCAAGGGCGAGAATTCCTGTTGTATCATCTGATCATAAGAGCTATTGTCACAAGCAGTATTTGACAGGATTTCTTAAAGTACCTAAAGCAGACAAACTTAGAAGCATAACCGTTACAATAACTAAAAAAGACGCCCCAAAAAAATTAAGGGTCAGCAAGGGGGAAGAGTCGTCCCCCCCCCCCCCTCCCTTCTCCCTCCGACCACGTGCCTGGCACTTATTGACCAATATTTCGCTCATTGTTGGAGAGGAAAAGCACGTGCCAAAAATTGGGCACGTTTTGCTAAACAGTGTTAAGCACAGTTGTTTACTAAACAGTTGGGCAATGATATTGCCAAGTAATTGAGCAATCTCAGGTCTGCTCATGGCTGAGCACAATTGATTTTGCTATAAAGTTTAAGCACAAAGTATTAACTATTTTAGTGTAATTTATTTTATTCATACATGATATCACAAGTTAATAATACGATCATGTGATAATTTTTCACCAGCAGTCAAAATATATGTTTAAATTCTAACAATCATGTCATTCCAAACCCTTAGCTTTATGGGGGTATAAAAGGGCTAGGAATACGAGAGTCGGACTCGAAGACAAGGTGGCGGCATACTAATATTTGCTTTATCTCTGCTTGAGAGATGGTCGTTGGTAGCATATCCTTAGACTGGTGGCTCTTTTTAGTACATAGGTGTAGGAACGGGAAGGAAGGGGGGGGGGGGGCCTGGAGCCACGTTCCAACCACTTTTTGAAAAATGACAAAAGTGACCCTTTTGAAAACGAAAAGTGCCCCTCAATTACTGTTTAGGTGCAAGAATTGGCAGAATATGCGCACACTTTTTACACAAATATTACACAAGTGGCCAAGTGGGCTTCTCAAAATAAAATGTCCCTTAATTACTGACCAAATTGTAGGAAACATACGAAATTGTCAGTCCCATATACGGGGGAATGTGTGAAATTCCTATTAATTGGAAAGGTACGGTACCTCTATCTCAAAGTGAAGAGGCCCTTTTACTTTACTTTATCATATATAGACAGGCTGACAGGGGCGGACATATGCATATTACTTGAGAAGTACACCCTAAGAGGTCTTGCCCCCCACTTTTCGAAACCCCTCGTTGAGAGCTTGGCTGACGGTGGTCAGATGGTAGATTGTGCAAGAAATGGATGGTGACTGCATGAGGTTGTTGGTAGACAGGTAGAGTTCAATGGTTTGAGTGGCAAAGGTCTCCCAAGTGGAGTAGAAGATCCATACAGATACGGTGACATTCTCTTGAACTTGGTTGTGTCTATGATGGTAGTTGTGACAATAGATGGTGCAGATATGTGTATTTTGTAAATATGGACGTGACATCTGGCAAAGGGAAGAAGTTGTAGGAGCATTTATCGATAGTTTGAGGTAGTTCTTCGAAGAAATATTCAACAAGGTGAATAAAACTAAAGGAGGGATGCTTTGTTAGCTGGTCGAGGCAAACTGCCATGCTTCCCGTGTTGTTCTTTTTCATTGTTGACTGCAATGTCTACTAAAGGTTTGCTTGCTTCGGCAGTTTGGTTGCGATTTTGGCGGCACTGGTCTGTGCTTCGTTGCTTTTTGTCCCATGCGTGAATATTGTGGTGTGTTGGTTGGTGTTTGGTTGTTTGCTGTTGGTTGTTTGACAATGAGGGATGCGCTTTGCTTGTAGGACATAGAAAACGGATACCATGCTGGTAGGGGCTTATTGGCAAGAGAGGATTCTGTTGATGGTGGTGAGATTGTACTAGAGGTTGGAGATGAGTTGAAATTGTGTTTAGATCCATAGTAACTGGCACCTCCTTTATAACGAAGGAGTAGTTATCTGATGCTTTTCTATTTTCTACTGTATGCTGACATAATGTTGTCAGAAAATACGCGTTGCTGATTCAGTGTCTAAAACGCGAGCTAATTGATGGAGAAAATTACCAATATTTGAATTAATTTGTCCCTACTGCTTCTCACTTATAATCAGGATGTATGCAGTTCCTAAATATATGGTCTTTGGGAGCCGTAAGTAATGTGGCATTCGGCATCCCATCAGAAACAGTGATATTGCTCGAACTCTAACTATCTGTTTTTAGACCCGTGGGGTTTACCCACCCTATTGTTGCGCCCATACATACATATAATGTAGTCTTTACAGTTATATTTGCAGATATACTTACAACAAAGAAAAAGCACTTCCAACCAAGAACAGGCATGGTGACTTCTGCATAATATTGACCTTCGGCCTGAAAAACAAAGCCAATCAACTAATTGATAAAAACAAATTGTAAATTGTCATTGGTAAAATGATTTCGGGATATCAAGGCTCATATTTTAAATGGGTTTTTGTTTAGGCCTCACAGATATATGCGGTGTAAAACTTCTTTTAACCCTTATTTCCGAAACTTGTCATTTTTGTTTTGGTGGCAAACCTACAAGTTTTTACGCGTTTGTACGTGGTATTGATATGTGTATTCATCACATTAGAAACAATGCCTTCTTCAGTTCATCAATTATAGTCAACCAATTTAGAAGGGGCAAGGGGGAAATTGTCCTCCAATAACTTTCCTTAGTTTTACTTGTCTTTAATCGAAAAATCTTGTGTATTCCCTCATCCCTCTGTTAGATACAATATTATCAATTATTGTCGCTCGTTGTATGAATGAAATTTGTACTACATAATTTTTCTGCACTTGTCGGGTTGAACAAAGGGGAAAGTAGAATGTGTAATTTATTACGTATCATTTTTTTTATCATTTTTAATGGCAAATGGTGGATATTTTCGGCCATGGCATGCAATCGAACGTTTTAGCCAAACGTGATTACTTCAGTACTTCGACCAATCAACTACAGGGAAAATTTTCCCTTTGTATATCCAATCAATCAGCTCTAGTTGGTGGAGCAAGAGTAAGCAAAAACGCCCGCGCGTGCGTGCGTGTGTGCGTGCGTCCGTGCGTGCGTCCGTGCGTGCGTAGTATGACGAGTATTTAAAAGCATTTTTCATCCGCTTGATCTCTACCCTGGCGAAATTGTGCAGACGGTCAAGAATCCCTAGCATTTGATTGGTCGATAAGATCCCCCGATTGGTCGATTATGGGCACGTGAGTTGCGTCCACGAAACATTATTTAAATGTTTTCCGGAAATTGCCGATCAGATTTGAAATGGTCTAAGACAAATGTTCCACGCCCGCCGCTATAGAGCGGTTGCCTGACAAGAGACACAATGTTGCTAATTCATGTTTTAAAATTGAAAATAAAAGATTTTACCTCCTTAACCGGGTCAAATGGTTTGTAGAATATAGGTTGAAGAACACCATCTGATGAGTTTATGGCAACACCTCGAGCCAAGCGAAAGTCTCTCCTGTATGAAAAGAAATACAGACGATAACAAGATAGGCCTAATTCCATTCATGAAATAACAAGATGATCCCATTCATAAAATACAGACGATAACAAGATCATCGCATTCATGAAATGCTATTGCTATTCTGAACTATGGGCGGGATTTGCCTACTGAAAGTGGGGGGGGGGAGGGGGCAATGTCAAAAGAGAGGGTGGGGGAAACGAAAAATCATGCTAATAAGCACAAAATTTCCATACAAAAGTTACATATTCGGAAAGAAGTTGGGGTAATTGCCCCCTTCAAATTCCGCCTATGTTCTTAAACATATTTCTTTCTTTTCACATGCACTGCTATATCAAACAGTCAAAAAGGATTACACAGCTAGTGCTACTCATTGTAGTAGTCACCTAATTGCCTGCAGCACAGAAAATTGAAGAATATGTCATTTCAAGTTCGCCATCTCTAAAGCTACCTGAACCAAACGATGCGTTTGCATTGGGGAATATGAAAATATGTTGAAAACATCTATTATCTTCTTACTCGTGGGGGAAACCAGATGAATGAATCAGTGGCGTGGCCATATGGGACCAGCGTCCACACCTCAACCTTTTCAGAAGTAACGTTATAAACCCCAACAGGAGAAACTCAGCCGTGGCCTGGCTATACGCCCTTCAGGTGAGTCAGATTAAATCTCCCCCTTTCCCGTATAATAGCAAACCTAGTAACGCTAATCAAAAAGCATGCAAAAATCAATACTATATACAAAATATCAATATTGCTGTAAAATCTCATACAGATATTTAAAGAATAATCTCAAACCTTAAGGATGAAATTGTTGTGGCTTCGTATACTTTTATTGTTGACGGTTCCAAATCGGTGTGAAATCGTATCCACGCATGAGAAGAGTTCTGGAATATAAGAAAAGTATGGCTTATTACTATATTCTATATGCAAACACCTTTAACAAAATATATATGGATTCAAATATATCCAACAAGAGAGAGGAGGTGAGTACGTTTCATAGAGGTGTAGAGATCTGAGGACATGGGGTCCTGATATATACTGATAAACCGAGCAGCGAAAACAAGACCTGTCAACTAAAACATTTGCCCCGAAGGACGAGGATGCTAATTCGAATAAAGATTGCAGGAATAAGGGTTTAGGAATGAGGGTGTGGCGTATCGATCTCTTCGACGGACGTGCAGATATGACGGCCGAACTGGCCAAAATACGAAGAAGAAAAAAATCCATTTACAACCTCGATTAAGAAAGCGACTTCAAAAGCATTACTTAACCAACATTAGTGATATAATGATTGAAACACAAATACCACTTGCCTTTGAAAACTTACCTGGCCTCTTTGCCAAGTCAGAGTAGGCATTTTCACTTTCTGATAAAAGACGAATGAACAAAAAATTATTAGTTTGTCCTACAAGAGAATCGAATGCATAAATATCTTCGTTAATATAAAACTCGACTTTAATTTTGAATTTACTTAGAAATACTTTTTATGATGAATATTCCCAGAACTAACGAAATAATTGAGAATTGTAACGTCTGCTATGAAATTATAAGCCCTAATTCAGGACAGAGTGTAAATTTCGTTTTTGTTTTGTAAACAAGCTTTTCATAACTCTTGGAAGCACAACATTATCAAAGTATCACATAATCATGATTCAATGGCTGATTAACATTGTTTTAATTTTTAGAGCTTTTGGCGTACCTCGATTATAACTCGAAGCCTCGTATAAACAATTACAAGGGCCCTGGACAAATTGCGCCAGGGGCAAAGACATGAACAATATTTGGAACTATGAGGTAATTTTTCCCGTTTTGTTTACGAATCATGATCTACCCTCTTGCGATTTTTCGAATAACGACATAACGCTTTCTGAATCATAACAAAATTTCAAACAGAAAAAAAGAACTTGGTCATTTGAGATTTTTTGACCAATCTTTCTTCATAAGGCTTAACATTTTCTAAGGAAATCTATTAAAATGCTCCTGATAATAATTTACAGTTATCATAATATCCGATTTGTTCGAAATTTCAGGCCGGGTTGAGACAGTGATGTACCCATGTGGATATGGGGGTCCAGACCACCCCACTTTTTTTCAGAAATAATGTTAACAAAAACCCTTGCACCCACATTGAACTTTAACATTAAAAGTCGCTGTTGGACTCCCCCGCCGTCGACACATTTTGTGAACGACCTGCAGTAGGGGAAATCTATCTACTGTGCCAGGCTCCATTGTTACACTATTTACATACAACCTATCCTAGTTCCCCTCTTTGCCAAGATTGAAATGATTTATAAATTAACTGCGACAGAAAATTTCTTACATCCAGAATGCTGATGACAAAAGCGGCCAATTCCTCGGTTAAGCCCATTCGATGCATTTTCATTGTATGCTCAGCATTAGGATGGATTCTGTCAAATTAACAGTAATTAACCATGTAGGTAATAATAGCAACAAAAGAAATACATTTCATTTGCATATCACTAATGAAAATATGAAGGAAAAGAGCATTTTGGTTTTAATGTAAATAATATACACGTCAACATTAGCATTGTATATTCAGAGTTTGGGCAAAAACATGGCTAAAATAGTTAACTTTGCAATATTGTGGTAAAACTTTTCTCTTCGCCATTTTTTACCACGTACTTTTCTTACTATCGTGATGAAAAAAGGTAGTTCGTCATATTCGGGCAACTTTGCGGGATGACACGAGGCTCATCCGTAAATAGGCTTGTCTTATAATGCCTGCCTAATAAGGGTCTGAATGTCCCCCAGTGCAAAGATGACTTGAACACCCGTATAGTAATTGTGAACTAAATATAACAATCATTCATTTGAGCCATTTCAATTTATACGGTTCTAACTTTACCCCCTTGTCTTCTTTTTCTGTCATCAAGCCCCTTTCAGGCAATATTTCCCGCCTTGCACGTCTCAGGTAAGTAAAGAAAAGGTTGATCACAGTTGCAGGGTCGTAAATTAATTGAGGGGCCGAGCTCTAGCTTTCGCTTTAATGGCCTTATAAGGCATAATTTATCTTACACATGTGATATACATGCGAATTTACTGAGAATACCACTATATGCAAATAATGGAAGGGGTGGGGGTATGAGGGGAGGGGGGGTGGGGTGCTCTTTCCCTATAGGATCATACGACCTCAATGTGTGACTCACCTGAGCCAGGTTGGCCCTTTCATGTCATCGTAATAGTAATGTGAGTCATCGGGGAAGAAGAATTCATCTCCGCCAGCTGTGACAATGTATTTAGGCATGATGAGACGATCCTTGTAAGCTGAGGAGACAAAAACACTTGTTGTGACGTCATACTTAGACTGTGGCTCGAAAGTCTCTATTCTGCAGTTTCGTTGGGGCAACACAAATGCTTTCAGAAATTTTGCAATATTATTTATTCTACATATAAACAGATAAATCTCGGAAGTTGCACATTTGTATTACACAATAAACTGACAGTAGCGTAGGACCAGGGACCAAGGCTCCCCCCAAAATGTTATTGGGGCCAAGTATCATTTTGGTCGCCAATAATGTAGGTCTGACGAATTGATTTTGAAGAGTCAGATTCTCTTCACATCTTTTCTTTATTTTCTTATTTCAATATTCGGGAAATTTCCTTAATTTCGTAAATGTTTTGTTAATTATCTGGTAATGTTGCCAATATTTTCCAAATTTCCCAATAATTGTCTTCCTATCATTCCCTTTAAAAACGGTTTTTGCATATAAGAAGCTCGTACACATTTGTGTAGATTTGTTGGAACAAAAATCATTTTTTTCTCGGCATAAGTCATAAAATAATATGAATGATCAGTTTTTGTTCATAACTTACCGAAAGGATCAATTAGACTGGCCATCTCATCTAGCCCTGGATTATCAAGATATCGCGTGATCTGTTCATTCCAATATGGTTCAAATTCGAAGGTCCACCCACCAAGGGCGCGGTAAAAATGATGAAAATTCTAAAATTGATGCAATGAAATGTATTGGTGTTCATTAGGCTTGCGCAATCATCTCAATAATTGAAATTCATATTAGACAAATATATGTATAAATATTTATGTCAACAAATATGATGTAGGGGCGGAGCTGAGGGGCTTAGTTCGCATTGAATAGATATATATTGAATAGGAAATAATTGTTGACAATTATTTTACAGAAATTTTGACCAACATTTTTTTGCCAACTCTATGGCAGAATAAGGTTTAAACAATTACTTGTTTCTTCTATAAAATTTTTTGTAAATACTTGGTTTTTGGATTTGACAAACTTTATGACTTTACCAACTTTTAAATATATTTTGAAATGGCGCCACACGCATAGAACTCATTTTACAGTAAACAACGGCAAATTTCATTTTACGTTTGTTAACAAGTTTAGACTAATAAATTAAGTTAGATATGGGTGGGGCGAGATTTAGGGGTGAAGGACCGGGATCCACAACGCTAAAAATACATCATTAATCAGGCAACATCCGTTGTTTTTTTCTTTTTCAGAAGAGCAAAACACGATCTATAGAGGTCGAAAAGTGTGGAAAAACATCAATTAAAAATCCATGGTGAAAATCTGTTGCAATAGCTTTTCAGTCCAAAATCCTCAAAGCCTACAAGGTTGAACAAAAACATCACTTAAAATTACTCATCAATAAACAAACAAAACTCTCACTGCTAAGTACCACCCTATTTGTAAATTATTACTTTAAGCCAGACACATTGACCACAGGGGAATACTTTTGTCCTTGTGTTAAGCGTGAAAGTCAGTGCAGCTGCAGTGAAATTAGTTTAATATCAATGCCATTATGACCATGGAAAGTGAGGTGAAGTTTGTGGAAATTCCTGGTGTAATTGCTAATTGCTTGTGCTGAATTGTGGTTTCTGTTGTGAGCAATATAGGCCCCGACAGATTT
>JAIGNY010001930.1:2012500-2035000 GCA_020152595.1 Chiridota heheva | reverse complement strand
AGATACAACATAACATTTTTAATCATTCCGACTGGCCCTGAAGATACTTACAAAAAAGTGGCATGGCTGATTGGGAACCTGCCTCAAAAATCCTGCTGTTCTAAAATTTATTTGGTGAACAAGAAATATAGAAAGTCATATTTACAATTATCCACCGAGAGACATTGACTACCGTGACAAAATAAGCATATGCTTATAGTTACATCTTATACAGAAAGTAACGTAAAAAATAAGCATGAACCGAAAGTGAGAAATATAATAAAATCATTTAACAGTTTAGAAATTAGCAAGGGAAAATCTAATCGTTATGTGATGTGTGGTATTCAAACGGTTATAATTGTTACAAAGTAAGTATAGGATAGCCATCGATTACTCATCTACGTGTAGTGATTTACTAATAGTGGTGGAGATTCGTGTGGTAAGTAGAGTTAATATTAAGATGCATGTAACAGACGTTTGCAAACATCTAAATGTTATTAAAATGTGGTAATGATGACTCTTAACTATTTCATATAAATCATTAGGTTGTATTTTATACAAAACATAAGTTAAAGAATCTGAAATACAATCGCAAGAAACGCTTTGAACAGAGAATCCATGGAAAAAGAATAAAAACTTAATAGCCCTTAAAAATTGGCGAAAACAACAATAAAAGGCGAATTCCAGTTATGACGTCATATATGTATACTCACTGTCCAGTCATTTGAACGATCTTCCCGACCAATGACGTCTGTCCATCTTTAAGTGGATCTGGAGGCAATGAGCTAAAAAATGTAATTGAATACGCAAAATGATTAATTCTTCTAATTTTACGTAGGACTATATTATGGTGATTGGACTGGTCTCTCGCTTCCTCCCCTTCACTTTGGTCTGTTTAGCGAAATATAAGCTACGGAGGTAGTGACGTTACTGTGTGATATCACTCTAGTGTAGACTTCTACACCAGTCAAAGTTACGGAATCTTCAATACGCATCATGCGGCCCTATCTATAGAGGAAATGACAATTTCTTCAAAATTCTGAAGACTTCTCTTGTTTTCCCCTATTACTCTGCCATACCTTATGCACATTTGTGAGCACTATCTGATATTTTAGCTGTAATATTAAGTCATGTCTCAAAGGCAAGTACAAGTTATTTCCGCAGTTACCATAATCAATTTTGTAATCAGAAATAAGATCTTTTGTCTTTTGTAGTAATGCTTGGGCTCTGCTTTTGAAAAGTAAGTCGGTAAGATCAATCTGGCGTTAATTATTAACACGTTTTATACAAATGGTTCGTACTTTTTGGAAATATACCTTTATATAAGGGTGTTTCAGCTGACGTCAGAAGGTCAGATGACTTTGTTTACATCGCCAATTTGTCGGTCAAAAACACTGTCGTCTGATGTACACCTAATTAGACCTACATACGTTTGCATGTTGTTATATACTTTTTGTAAGATAATTATGCTGGAATCTGGCTGAGCCGTTGGTTGCACTAATAGATGTGTGCGGGGGAATAAAAAACGTTTTTTCGATTTCCATCTGATCGTGATCGACGTTCGAAGTCGTTTTCTGTTGTACGACGCGACGGCTTTCAATCTACGGTTCTCACTAGGATCTGCAGCGAGCACTTTATATCAGGTATGTAGGCTTTGTCTGAGTAAACGAACAATCAGCTGGCGTTAACATTAAAGTTACTCTTCGTATACCCAATATATAAAACTTAAGGAAAATATGAAATAAAATTGGAAGCGAACAAAAAATGGAATCCAGTTGAGTTAGAGTCACGTGTTGAAATCTCTCTATTGGAAAGTGAATATCTATAAATACTTACTTCGGGTTGTTACTACCACCTGATATGTATAGCAATGAGCTGTCTGGATATCTCAGGGTGTTGGGTACCATGATTGTCAGGTAATGCCACCATAAATAAGTTGTAGAAATTTGAGCTGAAAGGAAAAGAACAGACGTTTATGTTCCAAACATAGAATATACGTAACAATGTAAGATATGTAAATATGAATTTTATCAAGCTATGGTTGAATCACAGTTTTTATTTCAGTTAATTGAGCAGCCAATTGCTCAGGTTGTCACGTGGATGGCGAACATTATGTAGGAGTCAAATAGGTTTTCTAGCAGTGATTACCGTTTCGAGTAATTGCTGAAGATAGACTCTCGGGAAAAAACCTTCATTTAAAAGATTATGACTTACAGTGTCACACCATGATGAACTGGAACGCGGCAGTGTATGTGATCTAAACATACTAAAGAATAAGGTTTAAGGGATTTTAAAACAAAAAAGTCTCTGATTAGTAAAAAATGTAACCAACAATCTTAATAGTATACTATGTAAACTTCATGCAAAGGATATTCTGGTATTTTGTATTCATTCATACAATAAATGGTACCATGCCACATCTAAATCTACAATTCACCTCTATGTAGGTATTTCGGGGATCCTCCATTACTTTAACACAAGTTGCACATATGATTTCAACGAAAGCATGATACCCTGTTAAAGGTGTCTTCTTAGCATGTATATATTCATCGAATAAGTCTTTCAAATTAAAATCATTACAAGCGCAAGTAGACATACTAAAGAGGATACAAACAATGCTAAGATGTATGTACTATCTGTTCGAAGAATTTTGGAACCTTGAAGTTTCACTACCTTAACTCTTACCTTCTTTCTTTCAACAAACATTCGACTTGTACAGACCATTCTAAAAACTTTGGTCATCAACCACTACAAGATAAGTGGTCTGGCTGCACCCCTGGAGTCTCAAATGTTTATTGTATATTTTCAAACGGTGTCAGAAGCACTTTCTTTTATTCATTTAAAAAAACAAAATAATTTCGATAAAAGTAGACCCTGTTGAAGGTGTTGTTAGTACGTATACTTTTATAGAAGTGCAAGTGAGTGCAAGTATAGACAATACTGATGAGGATGCATACAGTTTTAAGATGTACTAACATCGGTCTGAAGAAGTTTGGGACGTTACGTTTTAAAACTTTCATTCTTTCTTTCAACAAAAACCCTGGCTGGTTTTGGAAGCTTGCACTTAAAGTCTTGTTACAGACAAGTCTGAAACACTTCCGTCATCAACCACTCTAAGATAAACGCTTTGGCTGCAGTTTCAAATGTCAGACTGTTGTGCAGATTTCTGTATATTTTCACAAAATGGACGTAGATTCATTTGTCCTCGAAGACGAAATGGGGTTATGCAATAATTTGTACTGTGGATTCATTTTGAATTTGAATTAAGACACATTTTTCAAGATATTCATGCTTTTAATGTAAAGATGGATCGGATGAAAAAAAAGTTTGGAGAAACTTACGAGTTAACCATGTTTGGGATGTCATGTTTAGTACAAACGCAGTGTATCCATCGGGCCCTTCGATTTTTCGAGTCATCTCCGGGAGAACACGGTAAGTATACACGGGATCCGGCTTGTAGACATAATCATCCAGAGCATTCGATTTCACCCTCATAAACTGATTGGCACAACAGGCCAGAAGAAGAAAGGGGACGATGGATTTCATCTTGAAAATAGCATACTAGCTAACTGTATACGACAACAGTGAAACTTTTTTATATTTTGCAGCGAACACAAGGTCTACCCTGGTGTAATTAATCTGGTATATCATGAACATTGCACTTTGATTTAAAGATAAGTACCGGTAGTTTTCATACGATTAGATCTCATCCTATCCCTGGGAATTTATTAAAACAATTTCGAAGTAAATATTGGTTGTGATTAGAGATACATAGATGGTTTGAATGTTTGAGGGGTTTTATTTTTCATAAAAAAACAACAATTGGGTTACAATTTTACTGAATAGACAAAAGAACCATGAATGATAACCTCATATAATCTTATTACATTTCTATTGGTGATGGAGAAAATATGAAAAAATATGAACTGGTATACAAACGTTTTATATCTGTGTATAACATCTATCTATAAGGAAGGATTCATACTACGTTTTCAAGAGCGAAAAGGGAAAATATGCAAACAATATTTCTAAATAGTGGTTCAGCAATGTATTGTCACATCGCAAGAAAAAAACTAAACTTCTAAATGTTGGCTATTATTTGTTTACCAAAGCTTGGATAAAATCAACAATCCCTGAAAAAGCAAATGGAGCAAAATCTTCCCCCTCTTCAATGCTGACATTTTCTTTGTGGAGTGGATTTGCTTCGCAGAGGGCTCAACATTAAATAGTGTGTGTGTGTGGAGGGGGGAAGGGGTTGTATGTGGGAGGGGGAGGGGTTGTATGCGCTTTTAAACTTATATGAATAAAACATGAATCGTTAGCTTTATTTAATTTATTTGTCAGGAATTGTACACCTGAAGATTTGAGGCTTAGTTTACAATACGACTATACGACATGAAAAATGATGATCATGTTTGGTACATGTTCTTATTTAAGGTTTTTTAGAGAGAATTCATAGTTTAATTCAAGGTGTTTTAGAGAGTATTCATATTCTTATTTAAAGTGTTTTAGAAAATTATCTTAAAGTGGATATTAAACCTTCAATTGCCATCATCACACAAAGTTTTTACATAACATCGATATTACCTTGTGCATTAATATTGCCCTATTTTGGAATCAACAAAACAAAGGTTACCTTCATTTCTAAATTCTTTCAAATAACAATACTTCATAATTTGGAAGATAATCTCTATTTGACTACAAATTCGAGGTTTGTTTTGTTTATCAAAGACCAGATAACCAAAGGTAAGGATCACGAGTAACATATGTCGACAGCTGCTCGACGATCTTAGGACTTTGATAGTCTCTTGGCTTTTATTATAGATAAGAATAGATAGGGCACCGCCGTCTTATTTTTGTTTTAAAATAACTCTAAACAATACTTGAAAAACATAATTTATTTGATTGACTAGTAGAATGTAGCATCCTTTGATAGCAAGTATGCTGTTTGCAAAATGGCAAAGCAAAACTTCTGAAACTCCTTAAAATATGCCGCCGAGTAACCAAAAGATTACGCTCTCATAAACCCAGAAAAACTATTTCAAAATGAGCGGAATAAACAAAAGAAAATATAAATCATAACATATGTACAATTTTTCTGATACATTGATAGCTCATATTTAGTAATAAGTGGTTTTAGGACTTTGAATAAGAATACAATTGAAAATTGGCAGAATGGAAGTAATTTAGCTCTCCAAGTTATGATAAGTAGTATTCATGACTGTAATTATAAGTGCAAGACATATATATTTAAGTTCAGGAAAATTGTAGGTTATATACGTTAAATAAACGCTAGTGTTATGAAAAGTAGGTGTTGTCTTCATTGAAAACTGGTCATGTGAACGAAATAAGCTTTTCATAATCCTCCATTTACCGGTAAAGCGTCTACTGCAAATCTGATGTTTCTTGTTGAATTGTTTTTAAAGAGAATATTAGTTTATCCCTACCGAATATGAAGCTGCTGTTACTTTTTAAATTGCGAGCAGGACTAGTTTCGTCATTGTTTATCAAACCAGTGCCTCCACTTTCAACGTGTCTTTGCAATTTGGATGTTTGGGGAAAATATTTCGGGAATAAAAACAAATCGAGAAATGAACGATATATGACAGCGTAAATTGTATGTCGAATTGTAAATCCTTATGGTAGAGCAAGGAAAATATATTTGAAAGGTATTTTTTTATTTTACAGTAATTTTGGTTCAGCCAGTACTCTTTATTTCGTATTAGTCTGTTATTCAAATTGACATTAAAATCTCTCGATGTAGCCAGTCAAGCGTTGGTATGCATTCAATGCCGGAGAAGGGAGGGGTGGAAGGAGGGGGGGTACTTTCATATGTGAGGTATATATATATATATATATATATATATATATATATATATATATATATATATATATATATATATATATATATATATATATATATATATATATATATATATATATATATATATATATATATATATATATATATATATATATATATATATATATATATATATATATATATATATATATATATATATATATATATATATATATATATATATATATATATATATATATATATATATATATATATATATATATATATATATATATATATATATATATATATATATATATATATATATATATATATATATATATATATATATATATATATATATATATATATATATGTATATATACATACATATATATATATATATATATATATATATATATATATATATATATATATATATATATATATATATATATATATATATATATATATATATATATATATATATATATATATATATATATATATATATATATATATATATATATATATATATATGTGTGTGTGTGTGATGGAGGGTGTGTCTGTATGTGTGTGTGGTTGTGTGTGTGTGTGCCGCCGAGCAGGTGCCTTTTTGCACCATTTTTGTAATGCAGGTGTCGTTTTTATTATAACAAATATTATACTAAATCATTATTATTTTTTTTAGTTATAATTTTTTTTTACTGTGTTAATTTTGTACTGCTGGTCCATCGTTACAATATTTTCGTAGAATACTACTGCAGGTATCAAAATTGTCTTCTTTTATACTGCAGGTATCAAAATTGTATAACTTCATACTGCAGTTACTAAAAAATCTGTTATACTGCGGGTATGTTTTTCGGTTGGTGGGCTGCACTCTCCTACCACTTTTAGTATGAAGTGTACCCCCTCCCAGGATCCATTAATAACCAACTTCAATTATAGTCTGATTGTAAACAATGCAACTGAGCAAAGGGCAAGACAACACAGCGCTGAATCAAAGATTTGCACTGAAAGAAACATCAATCGGCCTATATGGATTTATACACATTTTGTTACAATTAATATACATAGCAGTATTCCAGTGAGAGAATTTACTTTATAATTTCCTTTCCACTTATATTTCGGATTCGATTTATGCAAAAGCATATTGTAGAGATGTTGAAGAATCTGTGGTTTGTACTTTTTGTTGGGGTCATGTTTCAGTTGCTGGAGGAACTCCGTTGGATGACTACGTAAAGATGCCAGACTCAACATACTCATATAGGGTCTTGCCGGACGCCACCAGGAGGGTCGAGGGGCAGTTTACGGCTTTTGTTTTAAATATGACATCTCAAACGTGGCTAACGCGTAAGTTCGATTTTCATTTTTTTGCAATGTCAGATCTGTACATTAATTCAATTCTATGAACATGTCATGTGGGTTTTGCAGGAAGTGACATTTACCAGGATTACCAGGACAACCACTTTCACTTATTTCTGGGCTTCTGCGGCCAACGGTAAGGAAGCCTTCCGGCCCATATTATACCCTTTAAAATCATTGTTGGCGCTGTAACAGTCGTATTTCATTTTAAACTGCAAGAGAGATTTTGCTTCTACAACATAGAGCATTCCAATTATTAACAACTCGCGAACTAAGAAGTGTATTTTGACGTATCTTGAAATATAAGGATTGCCAAGTTCCAGATAGCCCAAATAAAGAGAAGCTCCATGACTCCTATGCTTATAAAATCGACACACCTACAATTCCCGACAAAAGTAAATGAAACATCCCGGTGGGTTTGCAACCAGTAAGTTCACAACTGGTTATCAGAGGCCGTGGCCGTCTTGATATAATGTCCAGCACTGGATGCTTTCGGGACCTTAAGCCTTGCTATGCTATGTTAAACAAACTACGCTGCCTTCATCAACATTGTCATTTTTGTATCTGCCAAAAACGGGGAGGGTGGGGAGGGGTTGTGAGTGGTATGCGCTTGTAAAATTGTGAGATAAGACGTAAATCTCTAGAGTTTTGTTTCATTAAGTTCGTCAAAGATTGTATCAACCAATTACACCAAGGTGTTCTTGCCTCAAATGTACAAACAAGTCATTGCTTACGGAAATGTGGTGGCAAGAGGTAATATATGAAGGCTCCGCAACAGCACAAAAGGCTATCACCGTCAGCAAGAATACTTAATATTAATTTTCGCTCCGAAAATGTTTAGTATGTGTTTAGTAAATATCACCGGAAATTTTAAGGTAGACATGTATATTGTGAAAACACGGTGAGAAATTGTTGGGCCTGGTAGATGAAACGGGTATACGAATCGTAAGTTAAAGACCAGTTGTCTTACTAACGTGAAAATGAATATAAAATACATTATTTACAACAATTACTGACAAACTAATCAATAACAGCCGCGGAATTGATGTCAGCAGTAAATATCAGATTTACTGATAACGTGTCAAGCAATTTTCAAGGGACGAGAAAATGCAGAAAATTTAAAAAGTTGCAATGATCCTGATTTGCTCTCCTCTCCACAGCTGAGGACTCAAGCCAACCAGTGTGGTGGCACTTTCTGACTATCGTCATCCCCGATAACGTGAAGTACGTAGATACTGCATTTTTGTTCATCGATGGCGGAGGAAATAATATACACAGGTGAGTTTGTACCTAAAACGAACAAAGATTTTTATTCGAATTTGATGGAATTATTTCATACTTTCTAAAATTACGTTTCTGCACGACAATATAGCTTGACAATAAGTGTGGCAATGAGTAGAATAAGTCAGAACACCAATTTGATTTTGTTATTATTTGTGTCACATTGATTATTATCTCATCACCCACATATACGTATATGTGGGGATGAGATATTGTAGTCATTTTGCTGTATAGGCAAAGAATTGTATGTACTTCTTACACTACATGGCCAACTCCCCACCCCCGCCCCCTTGATATTGGGGGTTCCATATTAAGACCTCATATTAAAAGGTTAGGGGTCATAAGTTTTGGAACGGAACAACATTTTGTGATTTTTGCGTCTATCCGTGTGTGTGTGTGTGGGGGGGAGATGTGGGAGTGGGGGTGGAGTTTGGGAGGGAGTGGGGAGGGTGTAACTCAAACATCGTAATACACACATGAAGCAAAATTGATGGACGGATACAACTGTCTCGAAACTTTTATCTCCAAGGTTTTCGGGTACAAAGGTCAAATGAGACAACTTTGTTATGATGGCTGTATCTTCTGAAGGAATTACTTGGTATCTTTACAAATTGCATAGATTGGCATGGTTTAACATTCTAACAAAACTGGAGATCAAAAGGTCAAATAAGTGTTTTTTATGCAAAATTATGCGGATTCCTAAACTCAAAAAGTACAAGACCTATTTCAACCCTATGTTGTGCCATGACACCTTGGGACATAAATTTGTGTCCCGTATAGACTATGGGGTCAAAAGATCAAAGATCACAGAGCTATTTACCTTTTTCACCGTTTCCCCCTAAATTTATAGAACGGTACGTGTGAAGTGAGCATGAATGGTGTCATACAGTAGTGTACGATGAATGTGAAAAATTTCAGAAGTTATTTTAGTGATTAGGGTCAAGAATCAGAGGTCAAACATGTGATTTTTGGGGTAATTATGTACCATTTTGTACATTTTTGCAGCACTTTAAACTCAAAAAGTACAAGACTTATCCCAACGCTATGTTGTACTATATCACCTTGGTACATGAATTTGTGTCCCGTAGATTCTTAGGTCAAAAGGTTGAATGTCACAGAGCTGTTAACCTTTTTTCACCATATTCCCCTATAGTGATGAAATGGTAAGTGTGACGTGAGCATGAATGATGTCATACAGTAGGGTACGATAAATGTCACAAATTTCATAAGTTATTTGAGTAATTAGGGTCAAGGGTAAGAAGTCAGAGGGCAAATATGTGATTTTAGGGGTAATTATGTACTAATTTGTACATTTTTGTGCCATTTTAACTAAAAAGTACAAAATCTCTACCAACCCTATGTTGTACCATGATACCTTGGTACATGAATTAGTAACTACTTCTCCCACTATGTTGTGCGCTTAAGGTGATGAGATCAGCAACTCCGTGAATATATTCATATATATATATATATATATACATATATATATATATATATATATATATATATATATATATATATATATATATATATATATATATATATATATATATATATATATATATATATATATATATATATATATATATATATATATGTATATATATATATATATATATATATATATATATATATATATATATATATATATATATATATATATATATATATATACATATATATATATATATATATATATATATATATATATATATATATATATATATATATATATATATATATATATATATATATATACACACATATATACACACACACACACACATATATATATATATATATATATATATATATATATATATATATATATATATATATATATATATATATATATATATATATATATATATATATATATATATATATATATATATATATATATATATATGTACATACATATATATATATACATATATATATATATATACATATATATATATATATACATATATATTTATACATATATATATATATATATATATATTTGTGTGTATATATATATATATATATATATATATATATATATATATATATATATATATATATATATATATATATATATATATATATATATATATATATATATATAGAGAGAAAAAAGAGAGAGAGAGAGAGAGAGAGAGAAACAAACATTACTTTCAAAATCATTCAGACTGTGATCACTTCTCTTTACATATGTAAGAAGTTTGTATATTAAATCATAAAATGATAATGTGCACACGGTTTTATACAATAACGAGATTATCCAGAAAATACATTTCACATTTATGCTATTTATAACTTCAGTGCATCATTTTGCCTCTATGTTACTCTTCTAGATCTCCGCCGGATCCGCTTAAAGATGACGTGGTTGTTTTGATCACAAAGTCAGCTTTGAAGATAGGAATGTAAGTTGATTACGTCTTTCATTCTTTACAATTCTTCATAAACTTCTTTTCAATTGATACTAAACAAATGAAGAGTATATATTTTATCATGCTTCTTTTTCCAAGGAAATTTACTTTTCTGATTCTATCAAACAAGATGTCTAGCTTATTCTCAGAGTTTTTAGAATTATCTTATTATCTGAAACATATACTGATTTTCCCAAAAAGTGATCTAGGCCACACCCACCCTCTGCTCATATTACACCAGTTTTGTGTAAACTTCACTGGTTACCAGTTGAACAGCGTATTGTATTTAAAGTAGCCTTGTTCGTTTACAAAATTTTACATGGCTCTGCGCAATCTTACCTGTGTGAGCTCGTTGACCTATATGTTCCAGCACGTGAGAACTTGCGTTCATCGTCTCAGGTTTTGCTTCAGGAAAGAGTCGCGAGAAACCAGTGGGGATCAAGATCATTTTATGTCGCAGCGACCAAAGTGTGGAATGGTCTCCAACAAACTGTTAGATCCGCTAGGTACCTGGACAGTTTCAAAACTGGTTTAAAAACATTCCTTTTCAAAAAACTTTCTTGTTAATGTTATACTGTTATGTTTATTCCAGCCTGGAATGAGTTTGAACTGTTTTACTAGTTTGTTTTTTGCAAAGCGCCATGAGCACCTTTTGGCGGATACCGGCGCTTTATCAAGTATACATTATTAGTATTACCCACCATAGCAATGCGGTAACTAGGTGGAGCAAACAAATCCCAAATCTGAAATCATGCATGACCAGTGCATTGATATTTATTTAAATGTTCATGTGGCCTGCGACAGCTTAGATCCATTTATGGCAATTCTCTGGATCTTTAGACTTATCAGCAAAAAGAATAAACAAAATTCCGTTTGCTGATCGTTCTGGATAACAGGAATCGGATTTACAAAGCCCGCAGCGGGCCCGTAGGCGCAATAATTGTGCACTATCTTGTCGTTACTCACGTCCGTGTGCTGTAGAAATTTGTTTTGTGCCTTATATTTATATATTACATTAACAGCATGAGCGCGCACCGCTAGCTAGCTGTACGGTACCAGTAGCGCGTAGGAATTTTGCCCCACTTAGGCTACGCAGATTTTGTTGCTAAGTAAATTCCTGCGGTGAATGGTTGAAAAAGCTGTTAATCAACTAACTCAGAGAGGTCACTTGAAACATCACAAAGTAAGGGAGACCAAACTGTATATGCCAATATCAAGAAAGTCAATTTGAATATATTAATCTGTCCAATTACATGTGTAGAAAACCATTTTCTCTATTTTCTTCAAATTCAGCGTTGGTGCTGTCCTTCAGCAAGTTCCTAATCAACCAATTGTTTTCCCGGTAAGTTGCTCAAAAGAGGGAATCATAATTAACTTATTCTAATTGATAAATCCCTATCACAGAGATCAGTCGGTGAGAAAGATAATAAAATAGGTAATCACACAGCATTCTCTACAAATGCTCTAAATTTTGTTATAATTTCAGTGGATCGATATTATTGGTATAAATGATATAAAATAATCATTATTTTTAGCAAAATCCATGAAGTTGATATGTATACGGTTTGAATTTGTTAGTTATAGAACTTTTTGACAGGTAGCAACAGTTTCAACTTAATTGGAAAAGAATATGCCGTAAACCATGAAATTAGCACAAAAAAGTTATGATCAAAATCTGTTACTATTTACAGTTTTACAATATTTTGAAAATAATGCTTTTTTTACTAAACCATGTAAATTTTATTGAAATTTGGTGACATCACAACAAAAAAACCTATGAATTCCCTTATGTTAACTTATTGATTTTCAATCCTCCATCTATTTCATTTGAATGGGAGAGGTTGAATTTCACGAAGAAGGTTTGAATCTCCATCACACTCTCAATAAATATACATATTTTATTAATTTTAAGGGCGATCCCCGAAACAAGAGTCGTTCAGAGGACGACATCATCGCATACACTTGGCGCCATTTTGTTGAAGGTCATAGTGATGAACCATACTGGCTTTTACGAATGCCAATGACAAAGGTTAGTGCAATATGTATGTTATCTATTCTTTCAAACATGAAGTCACGCTCTTGCATTGTCTTATAGTGAATTTTGATTCACTTAAGATATTCAGATGTTTGGGTATGTCCTCGGGAAAGAAAATGAATGAAAAATTAAAGATCGGTAAGTTCATAACATGAATGAAAAATTAAAAATTGGTAAGTTCATAACCATCTAGATGACCATAGGTTAGGTATAGGAAAAGTTTGAAGTAAGGTAATGTTGCGCCTTCTACCAGATCAGAAATAGCTTTAAGTTTGAACGTTTTTGAGTTTTAAAAACCACACTTTTTGTTTAAGAATTCTTAAATCGCCGAGATAATACAGTAATGCTTGGCGTAGAAGACGAAGGTTTCACCAAAAACATGTACAAAAGCTAGTGAGTGGTTATACAAGTTAGTTGTGTATCATCTTTATGAATTTCTTTTTATAAAGGCGGCTGTGAGAGCAATGGATACTATAACAGATTTTGCGAATCCTGGAATCAAGAAATTTTTTGTAGCGGGTGCTTCGAAGGTACTTATATTTTTCATCATTGTCTCGAAACAAACAAATATTTTACGAATATATGATTTCCAAATGTCTTAAATAAATCTATTTTCTCTATGTAGATAGACAAATGTATAATCAACTTAATAAACTGTTAAGGGGAGTATGTAGCTATAAGTTGTATGTGATAGATAGGGAGCCGTGTTCAATGCACACAATTTTTTAATGCTCTCGAACAGTGATTGAAAAATTCGTTGATATCTTTCTTAAATAAGGAAGAAATATAAGATGTTGTAAAACCTAAGATATTGAAAATAAGTTAAAGGATAAGTTAAGGGGTAAACCAAGTCTATCCGATATAAAGAGCACTTCAAAAGAAACAAAATAGTGAAGAAAGCATTCAAAAATCTTATTCCATTAAGGAGATATCTATGTTTAAGTTTGGTCCCATTTGTGTAGAAACAGCTAAATTCAGACTAGTTGTGATGTCATATCCTCAAATTCTTCAAAGTCTTTTATGTATTCTATCATAATTTGTCCTGTGATTTTGTGGCTTAAAAACCATGGGATATGTCAAAAAAGTCGTAAAACTGAATCTAGGAAGGGTATTTTTAATATACCCCCTGAAGAAAATTTGAGATAAAATAATCTAAATAGTGAGAAAATTAAATAAACTTTCTTTAAAATACATTAACAATTGTTAAGAATGGGAGGATGAAGATGCCTATTTTCCATAATAAACTTACTACACCAGTCATTTTTACACAAATAAGACAGAGCTTTAAACTTGAATATCTTCTTAACGGAATAAGATATTTGAGTGCTTTTTTCACCAATTTGTTTCTTTTGAAGTTCTCTTTCATATAAGAGGGACATGTTTGACCATTGAACTAATCCTTTATGGTATCAGCCTACGATCCTTCACTTTTCTTCCTATGGCGTAAAGACAATTTCGTTGTTAGTGGAGATTCCATAGATTAAATAGGTGATACGATACTTATGAAGGATTCATCTTATTAATTGAAGTGTTGAACAATAAATCAATTCTTATATAATCCCCAAACTTTTCTGCTAGCGTGGATGGACGACATGGACAACAGCTGCAGTTGATAAACGCGTCATTGGTATTGCACCCATAGTGCTGGATTGTCTTAATATGAATGCTGTAAGTTTATGTAGGTTTCCTTCAACACCAGTCATTTTATACAAAATTGGAACATCTTTTATACTCCATCTTATAAACGGAAAAAGACATAAAAGCAGTTTCATAAATAGTTTATCTTGTTTTTATAATAGAATATTGAAATGTCAGACCATTACTAGTAAACTAATCATTTATCTATTCGAAAATTACATTTTTATTTAAAAAGTAACAAGTCTTTTCCATAAGTAACGATTTTTTTTTTTAGTAACGATTTTTTCAAAAAGTGACCAATTTTTTTCAAAAAAGTGACATTTTTTTCAAAAAGTGAGAAATTTTTCAAAAAGTGACCAATTTTTTCAAAGTGACAATTTTTTGAAAAAGTTACCATTTTTTTAAAAAAAGTACCAAAAAAAAGTTTTTCTTTTTTCAAAAGTTCAAAAATTCATTTTCAAAAATGAAATTTTTTGTTGTCAATAGCTTATTTTTCTTCAAAACGTAACAAATTTAAGCATACGTGTACACGTTATTTTATAATCGACGAAGTTTTGTTGAATTTGTTTCTTTGTTGTTCCGGCAGAACCTTCATCATTTTTACCGATCACTCGGAGGCTGGACGTTCGCTTTTGAACCCTATTGGTCCGAAGACACCACAAAATTTATTGACGATCCTAATTTCTTCCTAATGGCAGACATTGTAGATCCTTTTGGTACGTGAAAGAGAAAAACATGCATTTAAAGACATTGTAAGAGTGGCAAAATGGTGCCGGAAGTGGGGGACAGAGGTCCATGTGTCCTCATTTTTTAGGAAGTCCATATTTGACCTACTCAGCTTTTCAGGCAGTAACATTAAATTATTAACCATTTGATTTTTGTATAATAGCAACAAAGCATGTTAAGATGAAGAAACTTAATTATTTGAAGGTCCCCCTCCCCCCCCCCTCCCCTCCCACCTTTTAAACATCCATTTTTTGAAAAGTTGTGTATATAATGTGTTATTTGATGGTTAGCTCATATGTCACTTGTTGCTAGGCTGTAGAACCATTTTTGACTCACTGTAAAATATGCAGAATATATACTCTTTGAGTAAATTGTCATGAGACTGAACGAAACAGTTTGCAATATGATTTTGTGTGTGAATGTGACTAAATCTTATTGCCTTATTTCTTCGTACGTGTGTGTGTGGATGGGGGAGGGGGGTGTTCTAATATTAGTGTTCAAGAATATCGAAAACTTGAGAATCATTATTAGAACAAAAGTTGTATAAAAAAAATTAGGTTCATAAGTCGGACAAATTTCCGACACGGTATCAATATTCCGACTAATTTCGTGTCGGGGTTTGGTGGTGGTTGTGGCGTATGTGTGTGTGATTGTGTGTGTGTGCGGGGGGGCCTTAACACACCACTGTATGCATGGGTATACACAGATACAGATTTATTCTTCTCGATTAATTCATTAACAGCATACAGGGACCGTCTAACAATGCCAAAATACATCGTAACGATGGGAGGGGACGAGTTTTTCTTGCCAGATGACTCCCACTATTACTATGACAAGATGGAAGGACCAACTTATCTCAGGTAAGCGTCGCCATTTCTCTTAGATGAAGGAAATATCCCTTTCGACCGTTAGAACTAACACTTCAATTGAAATCACTGGCAAAATTGAGCATAGGGGTGGGGTGGCAAAGTAAAAAAAATCAAACTAAGATACAAATTCACAATAAAGAATTTAAGTAAGGGGTATAAATAGCGGAAAATTGCCCTTTATCCCATCAACGTCAGGCCCTTTCTATGATTGGAATTCTTTTTTTGTTCCCACCAGAATTCATCCAAATGGTGAGCACAACCTTATTTTGCACCATCTTGGAATCATGGATGAAATATCCGCGTTTTTTCTTTCAGTGTTAGAGGTAAGAATTTTAATTTCAGCCGTATGTTATTTTATCGCTTGGACATTCCTCGCAAAATCCTTTCATCTCTCTTAACTGTTACGTGGTTAGAAAATGCACTTACCATTTTAGATTGTATTACTGTATTGCAATGTGTATTTGTTGAATTTACATTGTAAATGCGCAGCCTTCTGTTTTGAGCATCAACAAAACTGGCGGCAAATGGATAATATTAGATATAATATATTATAATAAAGTAATAATATATAAATCATAATTAATAACTATAGTAAATGATACAATTTCAATCAATATGAAAATTATAACCTATGCGTAAAAACGGCGTCCAGTGGTTGGAATCAGAAACTATCTAAAAGTATATCAGTCAGTATATCAATCAGTTCAATCAGTATAGAGAGATTTCATCACGTGACTCTAACTCAACTGGATTCCATTTTGTAGCGCAGCGGCGTCGTTGCGTTTCACACGTCTTTACACGGTCCAGTCACATCACACGTACAACAGACATACTGCATGCTAACCAACCAGTACCAGTTCAGCGAATTTTACTATTGCAATGTTTTGTTTGCTTCCGGATTTACTTCATATTTTCCTTAAGTTTGATATACTCACCGGGTATACGAAGAGTAACTTTAATGTTAACGACATCTGATTGTTCGTTATACTCAAACAAAGCCTACAAGTGCTCGCTGCAAATCATATGAGTCGTACAAAGCCGTTGCGTCGTACAGCAGAAACCTACTTTGAACGTCGATCAGGATTAGATGGAACTCGAGAAAATGTCTTTTTTATTCCCCCGCACACATCTATTAGTGCAACCAACGGTACAACAAGTTTCCGGCAGAATTATTTTACAAAATATAATCTTATTTACAACATGCAAACGTATGCAAGTCTAATCATGTGTACAGCAGACGACAGTGTTTTAGACCGACAAAATGGCGATGTAAACAAAGTCAGGTGACCTCATGACATCAGCTGAAACACCCTAATAGGAAGGGTGGGTAAATCTATGGGCCCTGAGCAAATTTGCAATTTAGGTGCCACAATTTAGCTGTGGATACACAAACACGAGCCGCGAAAGCCAATTTCCCCATGGTCCCAAATACCCTAATTGCCCCACTGCACTATGAGACTGAGACATATTGGTCAGTGTCGGAAAAAGACAAACGTGAAACCCTTGTTTTATCAGTGAAGAAATGTAGATAAAAAGTATCTTAACATTTTGTTTTTGCAGTGATCGTTGCCAGTGTTATCATTATGGGGGTAGGGGAAATTCAAAGTGCCTATCAAAAGTGTATAAAGGCCACAATTGCCTGTAATCATAACTAATAGTGTAAAAATGATCATAGTATGAGATATATTTAGATGAGTCAGTGGTGCTGCCAAACTTAGAAAACAGACATTTGTTATGGAAATGCAGTTACGTTTCCCTTGTTACGTTTTGTTTGACTTTTCTATCAATATTGATTATATTTAATGCCATTATAACAAGTTTTAAAATTAGCCTGGCCAATGCACTGATCTTATCTTTGTCTCCTCCCCCTTTTAACAGAAAGTACGGACTCCAATACTCACGTGGGATCGTTATGAGGTAACTATGACTTACAACTTTAATATTTTTTAAAAAATGCTAACAAAACATGATTTTGTTTGTCATTAAGGTCCCACATCATTGATAGAAAAAGTCGTGTAAGAGGTTTTGAAACCAGTCAAGGAACTTGGTGAAGGCCACTTCATTGCGGGATAGGTTGTAGAGGCGTGGTGCCACGTGCGGTTGACAAAGAGTGCCATAAATTTAAAACAAATTTCTATAATATAGCTCTCTCAATTAAAGACGACGGGGATTCGTAAAATCCGCCGCCGCTTTTCATCACTTTTTGAGACAACATTTCTGAGGCAAAAATATAATTAGGCCTATCTGGGATAATTTTGACCAATGATTGACTTGTTCCAATAATGTCCGCATACACGAAAATGCATCGACTTTTTTTCCACCAGCGTTATAGGTATTTCGAGGGTGAACCATCCTACTGGCGGATCCATGAGGATGGTTCTGGGGCAATGTGTTCCAGGAATTTGATGCTGGATAATCTACAACATGTGCGAAGCATCTGGCTCGTCAATTAACAGATTAAGGCATATGATTTTGGTAGATCATTTGTGTGTATGTGTGTGTGTTGGAGGGGTGGGGTGGGTGTGTGTGTGTGTGGGGGGGGGGATCAATAAATTTCTCTTCCACCCCTATCTGAGATGCCATTATTGTGATAATGTAGCTATAGTTTTGGTGAAGTTGTGAAATGTTTTGATAGAGGAACGAACGTAGTAGAGCAAAGCTAACTGGTTATAAGATTTCGCCACCATGATGCCCGATTGCAAATAATACAGATGATCAACTTATAGTTTCTACCATTCATATAATTTCTCTTTATTAGAATGCAACGCATGGCACCATAATATTTAACACCGATATGACACCCAGCATGATCAAAGGTTACGAGGCATCCACCCTTACAGCTGATAGGTATGTTGAAATTCAATTAAAAATCAGCAAACTGGTGAAGTTCAGTCGTTAGAAATGCGAAGTTTCCAACTTTGTAATTATTTGAAGCGCATGCATAAAAAATATTCTCACGATGTGTCAGTTTTCCATGGAAATGTTTAGATACCACAAAGAGAAAACTGATCAATTTCTTCTTGTAAGCCTTTTCTCATCTCCATCAATCCTCAATAAAAGTATTAAGCGAGAAATAGCAGCCTGTTGACTTTTAGTGACTAAAATATAGGCCAAAATGAAGAAAAAAATATTACATGAAAGATTTTGAGCCATTTCTCTTTCATACAAAATCTTAAATTTTCTTAAAACTTTGATTAGGAATAAGTCAGAAACTTACAACTGCTATTGATGTAATGTCAAGACTTTTCTGTTTAGAATTTATAGTTATTTGATAGAATTGTTGATAATCTAAATATTGATGAATATTCCCGAAATATCACTTTGCACATTTACTTTGACGCAGGAGAGATTTCCGTCTAGCCAAAGCAAAAGAGATTAACTCTAGTGAGCCTGTGCTTCAACCAGTTTTGTACCGAGCATTTGATCCACGACAAACTGTAAGTCTTGAAGCATAGTTAAAGAATACTCTTTATTTGAATGCAAGTAGATTTCAAGTAAATGAGATATACATAAACATCTGTAGGACAGCCTGTAAACCATGAAAACAGCAAAAAGCTTTAATCAAAACCTGAGAATGGATCATTTGAAAGCATTTTGCATTTTAAAGGATTAGTTTAGTGGTTCATCGTATTTATCGTATATTGAAGAGGACTTTAAAAGAGACAAAATGGTAAAAAAAAAACATTCAAAAATCTTATTCTGTTAAGGAGATATTCAGATGTAAAGCTCTGTCTTATCTTTGTAGAAGTGACTGGTGTGGTCCTACTATGAAAGGTTGGCGCCCTTATCCTCACATTCTGAACAATTGTTAATAAAGTTTAAAGAAAATTTAATTAAGTTTTGTACTATTCGAATCATTTTTCCTCGAACTTTCTTCAGATGATTAATATACATACTTATTAGATTCTGTTTTACTACTTTTCTGACATCTGGATATATCCAATGTTTTTAGCTACAAAATCGCAGGACAAAATATGATAGAATACATAACGACTTTAAGGAGTCTGAGGTCAGTGACAGCACAACTAGTCTGATTTCAGTCGTTTCGACACAAATGATAACAAACTTTTTCTTGACCCTGAACTAATCCAAAAGACAACCTAAAAATTTGTTAAATTAGTTTTTTAATTCAAATGGTTAAATGGCATGCTGCCTCTCATGAACAAATCCGTCATTGGGTTTGCTGGGTTTTATCTTTTAAAGGATTATTCCCATGGTTTTTGTAAATTTTACTTGAAAGAGCAACATCTAGCGCCAATTTGGTACAAAAATCAGGTTGATATCATATTCCGTTTAAAGATTTCTTAATTGCAATTTAAACGTTTTTGTGCAGTATAATGAATTCGTGTTTGATGATGTCAGAGGCAATTTTAATGCAAATGTTGATGTATTTTTTTGAACGTTAATTGGTTGTTTCTGTATGATTAGAACCAATTTTCCAAAAGTTATTGAAGTAGGGTAAGTAGGAGAGTGTATTTAAGTACCTTACTTTCATTTTTATTTTTCTAGCAGGTTTTACTAATAAAAAAAGGATGATAGATTTTAATGAAATACATAGACTTTGTGGGAGAATGTGTTGCTGTGATGTCATACTGAGCCTTTTCCTATTCGTTTATTGGCATTTTTTGTGAACCTTTAAATGTGAATAACTCCTGGTAAGAATAACATATCAACATGTTTTTGTACTAAATTGCTTATAAAATTGTTTTTCTTTTTTGTGAAAGGTTACGAAAAAACATGTGAATATTTTTTAACACAACGCCACTTATTTAAAATATCATTACTTCCATATATCCTTCCAAATAATATCTTCTTGATCACATAAAAGCAGTTTTCTGACTTTTTGATTGTATTTATTGCTGTTTGATTGACTTTTGCACTTATAATAATGCCAATTAACCGGGAAAATTGTATTAAAAAGTTGTTTTCATGTTTTAAGTATTTCATAATTTTCCATTTCACAGCTATTAATTATCTTGTTAATGTTTCTTTAATTAGTCACCTACACAGTACGTAGCGGAGGCTGCGATGCCTGTCATTGGTTGGAAATGTTTTTTCATTGTTGTAAGTATCTCAAATTTGAAAAGAGGGTCTGACACCGGGGGCCGTGGACCATGACCCCTCAATAATTTCCAAATCAATAATTTTAAGATATGGTTTTACCGCTTTGTCTGATGGCTAATTGTCAACATTGGTCTTGACCCCTTCCCCATCCTCCCGCCACTCCCATCCCCACCCCGCCACCCCCTCTTACACACCTCTCCCCACATACATCCCCCACCACCCCCACCCCCAAAGTCACTTTCATCTCAATCCTGTTTCGGGAGCTCTGCATTATGGTGAATAAATATTTCCGTTTGTAGGGCGATCCCGAAGAATATCCCCTAATGATTCATAACCGTTCAAAAAAATTACTAACTGTAATTCATTTAAAAATTTATCTACAGACATTGTGTTTTCCTTCTTTGGCACAAAAATAAAGATTTTGGTACCCTAAAAGATTTCCAGGATAACACTCCCGGTCGGTAATTTCGAAACAAATCGGAAATTGTATTATTGCTAAGAAACATTTTAGTTGTTCATGTGATAATTGTGTTACTTTTGATACAAAATGACCAAAATCACCCAAAACTGGTTATAAATTGTCTATATTGTCACTAGCATAATGCCCCTTCACGTGAAAAAGTTTTGTGAAATATATATATATATATATACATATATAATATATATATATATATATATATATATATATATAATATATATATATATAAATTGTATATATATATATATATATATATATATATATATAGTTGAATTTATATATATATATATACATATATATATATATATATATATATATATATATATATATATATATATATATATATATATATATATATATATATATATATATATATATATATATATATATATATATATATATATATATATATATATATATATATATATATATATATATATATGTATATATGTATGTATATATATATATATATATATATATATATATATATATATATATATATATATATATATATATATATATATATATATATATATATATATATAGATATATATATATATATATATATATATATATATATATATATATATATATATATATATATATATATATATATATATATATATATATATATATATATAGATATATATATGTATAAATATATATATATATATATATATATATATATATATATATATATATATATATATATATATATATATATATATATATATATATATATATATATATATATATATATATATATATATATATATATATATATATATATATATATATATATATATATATATATATATATATATATATATATATATATATATATATAT
>JAIGNY010001930.1:1990000-2002500 GCA_020152595.1 Chiridota heheva | reverse complement strand
GGGATACTGTGCCAATGGCCCAAGAGACCAATGCTCCGAGCCTCCGAGTGGGCATATTCTCACATCTCTAATATGCATTCATGAGCCCCTCTCCAGCCCGTCTCTATTTTCTAAAAATGCACATATTGATCGGTAGATATAGTTTGCTAGACCTAATCAATGTTACACCAATTGCCAATAACACAAGGGTAGCTGGGATCCGTTTTATTTGCTTTACGCTAAATAAACTTCTTAACTAACAACGACATGAAAAAAAAATCATCTGATCAAAAGGGCAATTGATTGTGATAACCGTCATTATTTATAGATTCCTCACGTGAATATTTGACTGTAATGCAAGATTCATTAAACCTATCTAGTTTTCATTCACGCAAGATCGGTATTCCGTTTAAATTTCAGCTCGGTGGTGCAACGTTTGAATTCTGTTTTTATATCATACAATCAGACAATAACGATCTTCTAATCAGAGCAAAACAATGTCGCTAAAGCTATGGTTGATTTTTGTCGTCGGCATCGCCTGTCGACTTTCTGTCGTCGAGGGTACGCCGTTGGACGATTACGTAAGAATGCCGGACTCGACGTACTCTTATAAGGTTCTGCCCGGCTCCACAAAGAGGGTAGAGGGACAATTCACGGCGTTCGTGTTGAATATGACGTCACAGACATGGCTTACACGTGAGTACACCTTGGCAAATAAATTGTTAAGAAGTACAAGTACGTGGAGGAATAACGAGGCTATAAGAATCTTACACGACTATTTTCTTACTTCTTTGATTTGAGGTTCTGCAGTTTTGGGATGAACCCAATAAGGGTACCACAATGAACAGGGAGAGAACCACACCATCACTTTTTGTTATTTAAATTATTAATATCCCCTGGACCAAATTGTTTTGGACTTTGATCCCGAAATCACAGTTAGACCCACCCTCCTCCCCTCCCTTCCTACCCTACCCCTTTACACCTTTGAACCAGGTTGAACGGTAATTAGTATGAATTAGTTGTATAGGTTTTACTAGTTTACAAAAATGTATATGTAACTTAAGATGATGACTCATATTCCTGAGTTGTTACCCAGTGTCCTCCTTTGACGAGTTACCCCTTCCTCCATAAGCACGTTTAGAGACCTTTTGGCTACATGTACGTGAAGGAATTACTTCACTAATGGATTTAAAATTGAACACAGTGCAGTATGCAATCATGAATATGAAATATAAAAAAAACACTTGATTAAAATGACATGGATCTGTTCATTTCTGAACAATTTCGACCTCTGTTAAAAAGAATTTTGAGAGGTTATATAAGCTATTCAATATCAACGACACCGGAATTGTTACAAAACCTTCAAATATTTACCGTATAGACGTATTAAGCAGTTAAGAGCCACTGTTCTACGCAACATTATTTGGCTGAAAACAATTTCTTTGACTATAGCATTATAATTTGAAGATTTAAAAGAAGTTTTGTTACATTTTTTTGTTTACTTTGCGTCTGACGTTCACAATGTTTTGTGGTGCACTGTGGGGCTAGTAAAGTACCACCACACGGTTCGAATAGCCTACTGTACGCGGTCCCGGAGCATGGACGCTTACTAGGAAGCAACTTTGGGCCTAACATGTGGTGCAATTCTATTTTCGTAAACGCGCTGGGCGCTTATTACGTCAAATATGGTACTGTAACTTTTGCTGTTTTTTACGCAAAGTTTCTGAGGCCAACCCGGACTTACTTGATATTGCGGGCATGGGTTGGCCCCCCACCTTCAATCCTTAGGTCATCCATCCTATCCTAACAGCTATACATCCGTTAATGAATACAGTGTATATCCGTTAACATTGTTTATGATAAGCGATACCGTGTCATATTCTTTTTGTATTTTCTATTTCCGAGTATTGATTTACATTTTCTTTGAAATGTTGTCTTACTTCCTGTCCCGCGTCAGTGTATTATGATTGATGGTGCACTAGACCACACAAGAGAGTTATTATTTTCATATTTGTTTAACGGATTTTACGACGGTTGGAGATTAAGAATTTAAATATGCATATAACCTTCATAGGAATCATTCAAAAAACTTAAATTAATGGCGTGTGACCTTCCGGGTTACAAGAACTGGGCCGTAGGACACCTCAAATTATTGAGGGCCAAAACGGTTACGTAACGAATATGATCGGTACATACATAATGATATGAATTGTCAGTTTACCTATATATCTTACTGTTATAGTTCCCCACCACCACTTTTCTTCCCACCACCACCACCACAACCCCAATACAGAGACGGGTCTAGCTTTTCATTTCTAGGGGGCTTAAGCCCCTATAAAACTATTCAGGGCCCCTGACACAGGTTTAAGATTAGCGAGCCAGAACATAAGTGTAGGAAGTTGGGGGCATCCCTTCTCCTCAAATGGTTCTTCTTTTCGGTCTGTCGGTTGCATGCTTATTTCTTAGTTGGGAGGATAAGTTATTATATTTCACGAAAATGAAGGAAATTTCACGAAAAGTTAAGGAGAATACCCAAAATGTAACGAAGATTTCCTGAAAATTGATGAAAAATTAATGGAATTTGAAGCAAATTTCTGAAAATGAAGACAATTCCTGAAAATTCAAGGAATTGTTTTGAAAATTAACCTGTAGGCCTACAATTTGTATAACCAGTGATAAATTTCGAGTTTCAGGTAGAATTTCAAGTTCTTTAACCTCCGTGAGATGACCCTTTCTACACCTTTTGTGCTAAGACATTGGACATTGCCCATCAGACAAAAAGATAAAGACCTTTATATTGTTTTAAAAGTTGTTTTCTTTTTTTGGTGGGGGAGGCTAGGCACCTACTTCTCTATCTTAAGGCTTTTAGTTTGTAGATTCAGATATTAAAATCCAAATTTGAAAATTTTGGGGTCAATATTAAATTTAAGATATTTGGTCCAAAATGAAGAATATTTGTTCAAAAATTAAAGACAATTCAGTCGATACGATTATAAAACATTGCCAACATCTGTTTTCTGTATATGGTTCATTTGATATTTCAGTTAATTATATTTATGGCCTTTGACATTTTTTTTTAAGGGGGAGCTACGGCACTTTTTAGGGGCCCTTATAGTCCCCTTAGACCATCTACTGCCCCAATACACACACTGATATAAATTCATAAATGAACCAACATGTTAACAAGAAAACATTGTGGTGATTGTAATATATACATTTGATTAAGTTGACAATAAACTTTATTTGTACTTCAAACATCATTGATGACTACTTTGTTTACACAGTTTGCCTTGACTTTGAATATAAATGTAGATTTTTGTTGCAGGTCTCAGTTGGGGAACTTTTCAAATGTGCGTTCCCTGGATTCTATATTGCCCATAAATGTATTTGCAATATAAACCAAATCCAAAATGCCTGTCATTTCTTTATGAACGTGCATCGCCATTAGATGATTCAATCTGCAGTCACTTGTTGTTTAACATAGGTACGGAGAGCGGAAAATGATCTCTCACTCAAAACATTTGTAGCAGGCATTTAAACAACGACTAGCTTTGCCACGATAACAACTTCTGACAAAAGTAGGCAGCAAAAACCATCGAGAAGATTGAAAAAAAGCTCATAAAATCTGTCATATCAAGTTGACTTGGCTCTGCCTCGCACGGCTCACACCGGATAGATTTGAATGATAATTGCTGAAGATCTTTGTATCTCTTGAAAACCGGTTGTCCAAATTTGTCCTTGATACGCTGGGTTATATTGTGTCAAATGTTATGAAATATAATGTAGATAGTGTTTTTGGCATCGATTGGGTAGTGATATGAAGATGACGAGCCTTCCGCTTCCTTGGCAGTTTTGGTTCATCAGCCTCAAGATCTTTTATCTTCTTCAAGGTGCGCGCCTAAAAAAGTTCAAAAGATGAATTTTCAAAAATGAAACTCGGCAAAACGGTTTTTAAAGTACAATCGTTTGAATCGCTTTTATTTTGTGAGCGCGATTTATGTGACCTAATTGATTTAGATACAGGAGCGTCACCAAAAGGAAAAAGGTAGAGGGGAGGGGGGAGGGGGGAGGGGAGGGGCGGTTGGGGGTCCAACCAGGTTTTCCACATGTCGGATATATTCTCGTTTGTCCGGTTTGGCGGGAAAGAATTAGCAGTATCGTTCTAGTAAAGCTGATTTTCCGAAAAATTTGTGGGAATCTTTTTTTGTTTAGATGATTTTCTTAAAGAGTGATGTAAATTCGAACATTGGCAGTAGTGGAATTGTTTCCAATTAATTCACAAATTGTTTTGGTTTTTTGAAACATAAAGACGTCAGTTAGATTAGATCACTAAGCCATAAGCATGTATAAGAACAAGTACAGTGGCGTGTCTAGGGCTTATTCCCCTTCAAAAATGTTGTAGCCCTAAAATTTTCTTATCAAAACCACAATTATAATTAAGTGAAATATTAAATTAATTATAGAAAACAGAGATATTGGAATTTTGTATTTGTATTAACAAAATTATTTAGTTTTGGTATTTAGCAGTTTTGGACCTTAATTTGCAGTTCGAGATTGCTCCAGAAATCCTCAATTTTGGACCAAACAGTTTGAAGTTTTTACCAAAATTCTTCAATTTTGGACCAAAAATCTTCCAATTTTAAACCAAACTTTTTCAATTTTAGACCAAAAATGACCAATTTTAGACCAAAAATCTTCAAGCATTTCAAGATATACCCTTTAATCACACTCAATTTGTGGTTTGCAGAATTGTATCCATAGTATGTAGCAGGAGCTTTTATGGGACTTAGGTTGAGTCTGTTTTCATGAAATGACTTTTATTGAGAATCTAATATCATGTTCTGATAAGTAAACCCTATCTATAAATTTCATTGTGTCTTTTTACTTCTCTTTTTTAATAGAGATTTTTAGAGCATGCACTTTCACTTTGTACACCTAATTTTAACGCCCCCTGCAAGACCCCGGCCTTAGACTTAAGACTATGCAGCCTATAGGGATATCAAACCCTGGTATGAAGGAAAAGGTGACAAAATGACCAACCCTCGTTTGAACAAATCCATTATCCAATTTGTCTGTATGACTTTAAATATGATTACACAACGTTACATAATGCACACGATATGCCTTTAAAAAGTAATGACCTTGGCTGGTGCTCTGCTTGCCAGTGACATATATACAGAGCACGTCACGTGGTCCAAAGGATGGATCTTGAAATACATGTGCCAAAAATCTTTAAGTATGGACCAAACCTTATAGGTAGAATTCTCTATAGGTTTGCATACAAAATCTTCAATTTTTTGGCCCATAAATTTTCAAGTTTTGTACCAGACCCTAAAAAAAAATCGGTTACAATCAGAAAAATTGCACTGATGTCAATTAAATTTCCATAAAAAGTTACTTCTAGCTTTCCACCAATTTTTGGGAAATCTCCTATTTTCAAGGAACATCCTTTAATTTTCTGGAAATGTCCTTCAATTTTCGGAAACTTTTTTCAATTTCCCATTTTTACGTCCCAACCGGCAGTCCGGTAGCATTCCATTTATAGGAACATAAATGTTCTTATTAATGGGAACATTTTGCTACATGGAAGCAGCCATTTTGTGATATTCCCTAAGATCCTTTGCTATCCTTACGTAAAGCCTTGTGCAATGTTACATTTTTCAAATTTGAAAAACGTCTGGGAAAAATATCTTTGTTAGGGAAAACTTTAAACGTATGAAATGACCTTCATTACTGTCGTGGTCACAACATTTCCACTCCCATTTAATATGTTCATCACGCTGTTTTCGAAATATTAGATAAAATAGACAATAGTGCTAGGCTTTTAGGGGCAACACGGCCATTTGGAAAGTTCAAATGTTTTTCAACACAATGATTTCTAACATTTCAAGTACATGAATTAGAAACTATGACATCTTATCGCAACATCTGAACAATATGGCTGAATGACTTTAATATTCTCGTATGTTATAAGTGTTCCTATTAATATGCATGCTTCTGGACTGACCGGGCAGAAAAGTATGCAACCGGGCAGGTGAAATCCTCTAGATCCCCAGCTCCCCCCCTCCACTCTACCCCCTCCCTTTTCTTTCATACGCCTCTGCTTATGGCATCAGGAGATTTAACTTTCTGTCAGGACAATCATAGATTTTTGTCGGGTGAAATGTCAGCAGCTCCAGTCGTCGGACCTTAGTAACGCCCCTGAGCATGACGCTTTGGTATACATTGCAAACTAAACATAAATTTCTTAGTCAAAAGCGGTTGTTAATATCGAGGAAATGATCAAAAAACAACAATGAACAGATCTAGTGAGAAATAGTATACGTGTCTTTAAAAAAAAAATTCATGTTTTATGTTTTCTTCTAACTTAATGCACAAATATTGTCATTTCATATTTAGTATACTGTTTACAAATTTGTGATGTCTCAAAAGGTCTAAATATAAACCAATTGTGATCAGAGTTACTTTTCATAGAATTAAATAAGTAGGTGTTTTTTGGTGTCATGGTGCATGGGATCACCATATCTTCATAGGTTTGTAAAGCACTTCCATTTGCTTAAACGAATTGAAAAAATAAGCATCGTATGTACAAGAGCGCATGCACAACAGACGCAACTGCATGGGGAAATCTCAACTATATATACCCTTTACCGCAGGGGTAGTAATATGGTGTCATCCATTAATCTAAACCACCCGGAAAAATACCCATTTTTGAATTCCAAAACTCTTTTATGAAACGAAGAGTTTTGTCCTGACCATGCCCATATACACGCGTTTCGATCAGTGACGGGCCAGGATTTTGATGCCGGGGGAAAAGAGAGGGGCAACTTTGTCTCATGGGAGACAAATGCCTACCGGACAAAATATGTCGCCCGTACAATCATTTCTGGGGAAAGGGAGAGGGGGGAACAGGGGAAAAATGATCTCCGATTGTCATTCAAATGACATCTTATAAGTGCCATTCTCATAATTTCGTCCTTCCCCTTGCAGTATCAGCCATTTTTAGTCCACATTCTTTATTTTATATTGTAGTGATTTACAGCAGAACAAAACAGTTAACAAACAAATAAAAGTGTTTAATTACAAGGGGTGAAGTTTTCATATTTACATATCTGTGCAATTTCTTACCAAAATATAAACACGAGATTCACGGTGACTTTGAAACCAAGATTAACGTGCAGGAAAATACTGTACAGTTTTTGAATGTGTCCTGCTTGGTTGTGGAATAAAGAAACGGAGAAAGTAGACAAATTAAGGGGGACGAATTATTCGAAAATGATCATCCGACGAAAAACGAAACAGTAATGGCAAGGATTTTCCAACGGAAGTTTGTGTGTGGGCGGGGTGCAGCACAAATTAAAATTTGCCTACCGATAGTGGGGAATAAAGTCATTCTTGCACCCGTATTAATCCTTTCTATGAGTATGAGTAGATTTAATTAAATGTTCAATATATGTTTTCTCATCTTTTAGCTCAAGACTCCAGTCAACCTGTCTGGTGGCATTATTTGACCATCATCGTTCCAGATAAGATCACTTACGTCGATGCCGCGTTTATGTACATCACTGGAGGAGGGAACAGCCCTGGCACGTGAGTATTAATCGTGAAAACAAGAAAACAATCAATTAAAGACAGCTCTAAAGAATCAGAAAATGATAGAGACGCTGCGGGAAGGGAAGGTGGTTATCTGCGGGATTTTGGGGCGCAAGAGGGTTGTTTATATGAATTTTTGTATTTTAGGGTAATTTGATTATTCTGCCCTCACTTTCGGTGTGCAAATCCCGATTATGATGATAATGGTGCTGGTAGGCGGGGGTGAGGGGTTGGGGAGGAAGCGGCGTTTTCCCCACCAGAATGCTTTTTCCCGACCATGAAAATGTGCATGACAAAAATTTGACAGGTTGATGTTATAGGACCTTACACAACAAGGGACTATCCTCCTTGGTAAGAAGCTCGAGACATTGCAACTTGCATTTAACATTTCTTTCTCGGGCAGATGTGACGGTGGGGAGGTTGTAGGTTCCGATATCCCACTCTGACGCCACCCTTGAAACAAAAATGACCAAGATTTGGTTTACATACTTATTCTTTTGCATTTTTATTAATTCTTTATGCCTAGGCAACCACCCGATCCACTTCAGGATGCAGAAATCGTGTTACTCACAAGTCGGCTGTCAAAACTGGAATGTAAGTAGAATTGATTGTCATAAAAAGGTTCTTAAACATTTTAAAGAATAGTACTCATAACTAAATGTTCGTTCTAAAAAGTATTCAAAAAGGCTACAGCCATTGCCACAGCCAAACAAACATACAAAACATTTAGATCAATTTTTACTACCCTGTTCTTTTTACTTTTGTACAGACGTATGCGAAATATAATTTCATCAGTTCATTGAACACCAAAACTTCATTCAAATATCGTTCCGTCATGTTCATATATGTTGGTCTTTTAAACATTGTTTCCGAGTTATAATTTTATTTGTAATAAATACAAAAGTTGTGATGTTTAACAGTTCAAAATGCTAAAATTCAGTTACGGAAATCATTATACTTTTTTTTCCTGCTAAGGTTTTTTATATAATGTTGAAAATTGTAATGTCATTCAAAACAGAGCCCGTTGCAATAAACTTTGCAACATAATTTATCATAACATGTCAGGCAATAAACCTTGAAATTCAAAATGCTGTAAAATGGCCAACTTTTTATTTACCGATTTTGATGAGATTTTTGATATTATCATGGTGTGTGGACATATTTCTTCCAAGAAATTGTTGTTGCTACCTGTCCTGGGGCGTAGGAACCGTGGGAGGGAAGGGGCCAAGGTCTCCCAATAATTTTGTTAAGGAGGGGGAGAAGCAGGGCCCTTCCAGTAATTATATTGGGGGGGGGGAGCACTATTTTGGCTACCAATAATGATGGTCTGACAAATTAATTTTAAAAAGTTAGATTCCCTTTACAACGTTTTCATTCCAAAGAGATAATTTTCAAGGAAATTCCTTCATTTTAATAAAATTGTCTGAAATTTCCAAAAAAAGTTTATGAATTACAAAATTACAATAGATTTACGTAAATTTCTTCCTACCCCCTCCCCCTCACTCCTGTCATATTACAAATGATATTTGGATATAAGAGGTTTCGTATGCATTTTTATAGGTTTTGTCAGAACAAAAATCAAATCTGGCCCCCATATGAAATGTCTTCATATACGCCGCTGTATTTCCTCATAGATCTTCAAACGTCGTATCATAGATACTGCTATATTACTATTATCATATTTCATAATGCATGATGACCTTAATTTCTCATTCATAAAACATTATTGTATTCAATTTTTGTTTAGGGTCGGTGGCATCCTAAAGCAAGTTCCTAATCAGCCCATTGTGTTTCCGGTAAGTAAAAGTATATACATATTCAGGGCAGTAAAGGATTGTATGGAATGTTTCAGGTAAAAACATGTTTTCGTAGTGAATCAAACAGTCAGATACATATAAGTTTGGTATAATGAATTACACAACAGATGCGCTATCTTGAACGATGTCACATGCAGGGGAAGAGCCAGGGAACCAGGTTGGTCAGTCCTATTCACTGTTAGACTGTACGTGTATCCTTCATCTGTTTATGGAAAGAAATTTCACAAGAATACTATTTTGAGGGAAAATCGTACGCGATAGAATCGCATGTGATTTGTAGTGTTTAAAATTTAAAAACATTTTTTGAATGAATATTTCAAGGATGAAATTGTGAGAAGCAATAATCATGGTATTTACTTATCTGTTTGTGCTAAACCTTTAACTTTTGAACTGGTTTGGGAACAAATTGCACAGAAAAACCATTTGCAACAAATAAAATAAAATTCATACCTGGCATTTATGCATGTATTAGCCTCATACTCTTATATAGGCCTACAGTAAATGATGTAGATAAACTACCTTTTTATATTCATATACAGTTTTGGATGAAGACGGGAGGGAGCGATTAAAGACATATAATTTTAAATTATAATGCAATTTCAAATACCTTATTTATACCAATTTGGTGGAGAATTTTTTCTTGAAACTTTTTCCAGGGAGACCCCAAAAATAAGAGTCGGTCAGAAGATTCCATCATTGCTTACACTTGGCGCCATTTTGTTGAGGGTCATCCCGATGAGCCATACTGGCTTTTACGAATGCCAATGACCAAGGTAAGGGAATTTGAGTAATGAACTGAATCTGGTATTTACTCCATATCAGACCTACCAGAAAATAATGCAAATTACATCTTTTAAATTTACATATATGAATAAATTATGTAAATGAGAATGGAGTATATACCCTGAATATTTCCAATCGCAAATGGCACTGTTCACATTGTAGCAGATTTAAATCCGCAAGTTTCTGGTCTGTGCTAGGCTGCTCACAAGCACTTTACAATGAAAGCTTCACCTGGGATGTTGATGCGACAAAATTCAGACTTCAAAATGTTGAATAAATAAATGTGTCTTTAGAGCACGTTTGAAGCCATTAAGATTATTGTTGGATCGGATGGATGCAGGGAGACTGTTCCAGAGGTGGGAATTAGGCCAGGAGAAACACTTTTCACCATACGATGTTTTGATTCGTTAAACAGTCCGTGTCAAAGTTTTTTGGGTTCTAAACGACCTGGTTATGGGTCCCTCCCACCTCCCCCCCCCAAAGTGGATCAATTGCTTGAAATTTGGCTAGTTTTGCTGGGTTTTTGCTTTATTTTGCATTGTTGATCTCTTCGAGTTTTCATGCAATTAAGGTACACAAAAATTAAATGAATAATGCATATGAATCCGAGAAGTTAAACAATTCAAATGAACTTTTTTGTGTGTTTAATTCAGGCGGCTGTACGAGCCATGGATACAATCACAGATTTTGCCAACCCTGCAATTAAGAGATTCTTTATCGCAGGTGGGTCGAAGGTAAGTTACATAGGCTATTTACTGTTTCATGAGTTTGAGGTCAAATGCAATTTAGGATTTTGTTAGTGCTCACTTGAAATAAGGGCGTTTTTTTTAAAGGAATTTTGACAGGTAGGCCAATTGACTATGCAAAACGGCATCGGTAAACAGTGAAACTTTAAAGCAGAAATGGCGCCACCGGATTGGGAGGGGCTCTTGTAGCTGAGAGACAGAGCATCCAGTCTTTTTATTTTTATAACAAAATAATGACAACAAAACTTAGTTTAAACAAAAATCATATAGCCTTTGAGAATATCATACATCATATGCAGAACTGTTATTAGGAAAAGAATGATAACCTATAAATATCAAGTCTATTATAGTCAGTGGCGTAGATACGAGGGAGGGGGAGGCATAGGGGGTCCGGCCCCCACTTTTTGGAGGTAATTTTCAAAAATTGGGATAAACTTTGCTGAAGGGTAAAATATTTGTAAAATTTAAGGTTAATTACATATGAAGACAGCAAAGTTACTTTTTTTTTTCTCAGCGTGGATGGACGACATGGACGACAGCTGCAGTTGATAAACGCGTCATTGGTATTGCACCAATAGTGCTGGATTGTCTTAATATGAATGCTGTAAGTTCCAAAAAATCCTAACATTTTTTATTTTTTAGAGTCATATGTGTTGTGTTTACAATATTATTTTTGTTGTTTTTGTGATAACGAAAAGATTCCCTATATAAAGGAAAAATTAAACTCGGTTAATTAAAAAATGATATAAATGTTTTCCACAACATAACACGTGTATTTTGTTTTGGGACACCCATGTTCTGGTAGATTGTGGTCCACTTAGATATTTGATGAGGAATATGGATCTAACTGGTGATCTAAAAGAACGACTGTTTGGCTCAGTTGTAGAGCGTCTGCCTTTTAGCCGGGAGGTCTCGGGTTCTACTCTCGATCAAAGACTTTGAAAATAGAACCTGCTGCTTCTTCGTCTGGCGCTCGGCATTAAGAGGCAGAGCAGAGTAATAAACATGGATGGTGGCTTGTCGCGCCATTATTTAGTTATTGGTTGCACCGGCTGAAGCCCTGCTTACCATAGCCATGAGGACTTGAGAACGATCTTGGTTTGTACTCTTAGAAGTTTAAAGTTTCTTTTTCTTAAAAAAAAACACATATCTATATAAAAAAGAAAATTACCTTTACAGTCAATGAAACAATAATGAATAATGGCACAGTCTACAGTATAGAGTGAATTAGATAGAGGTCACAATAAGACAGTACGAGAAGGCAACGGTGCATGAGCAGGTAGGACAACAGTTTTAAAGTAGGCCAGACTGCCAGGTCGCAATCATTCTGTCTATAGCACGCTGATTTACTTGTGTGTGGATGATGACTAAGGAGGAAGAGGGAGAACAACGGAATTGTTCAATCACCCAACCCATTAAACGCGACAGTGATCGTATATTTTTACATTAGCTAAGCAAAAATGAAAATATTTCAAAATACGTATATCAACGGATGGCTTTTGTAACGTGACAACTATCTAAGTTTAGTATTGCTCTTCTCTCCAAATAGAATCTTCATCATTTCTATCGGTCTCTTGGAGGC
>JAIGNY010001930.1:1817500-1985000 GCA_020152595.1 Chiridota heheva | reverse complement strand
GTACGAGACTCATGCCTATGTAAATCAAATATCTTCCTACGACGTAGATAATTCATATTGTAAAATAAGAATTGGAACAATAATCAGATAGTACAATGTGTCTTTCATGGATGTATTTGTGCTTGACGTGGGAGAGGGATAATATGACTACATGGATGTATTTGTGCTTGACGTGGCAGAGGTGATAATATGATTACATGAATGTATTTGTGCTTGACGAGGGAGAGAGGGGATAATATGATTACATGGATGTATTTGTGCTTGACGTGGAAGAGGGATAATATGACTACATGGATGTATTTGTGCTTGACGAGGGAGAGAGGGGATAATATGATTACATGGATGTAATTGTGCTTGACGTGGGAGAGGTGATAATATGATTACGTGGATGTATTTGTGCTTGGCGTGGGAGAGGGATAATATGACTACATGGATGTATTTGTGCTTGACGTGGGAGAGGGGATAATATGATTACATGGATGTATTTGTACTTGACGTAGGAGAGGGATAATATGACTACATGGATGTATTTGTGCTTGACGTGGGAGAGGGATAATATGATTACATGGATGTATTTGTGCTTGACGTGGGAGAGGTGATAATATGATTACATGGATGTATTTGTGCTTGACGTGGGAGAGGTGATAATATGATTACATGGATGTATTTGTGCTTGACGTGGGAGAGGAGATAATATGATTACATGGATGTATTTGTGCTTGACGTGGGAGAGGGATAATATGATTACATGGATGTATTTGTGCTTGACGTGGGAGAGGTGATAATATGATTACATGGATGTATTTGTGCTTGACGTGGGAGAGGTGATAATATGATTACATGGATGTATTTGTACTTGACGTAGGAGAGGGATAATATGACTACATGGATGTATTTGTGCTTGACGTGGGAGAGGGATAATATGATTACATGGATGTATTTGTGCTTGACGTGGGAGAGGGACAATATGATTACATGGATGTATTTGTGCTTGACGTGGGAGAGGTGATAATATGATTACATGGATGTATTTGTGCTTGACGTGGGAGAGGTGATAATATGATTACATGGATGTATTTGTGCTTGACGTGGGAGAGGTGATAATATGATTACATGGATGTATTTGTGCTTGACGTGGGAGAGGAGATAATATGATTACATGGATGTATTTGTGCTTGACGTGGGAGAGGGAATAATATGATTACATGGATGTATTTGTGCTTGACGTGGGAGAGGTGATAATATAATTACATGGATGTATTTGTGCTTGACGTGGGAGAGGGATTATATGACTACATGGATGTATTTGTGCCTGACGTGGGAGAGGGATAATATGATTACATGGATGTATTTGTGCTTGACGTGGGAGAGGTGATAATATGATTACATGGATGTATTTGTGCTTGACGTGGGAGAGGTGATAATATAATTACATGGATGTATTTGTGCTTGACGTAGGAGAGGGATAATATGATTACATGGATGTATTTGTGCTTGACGTGGGAGAGGTGATAATATGATTACATGGATGTATTTGTGCTTGACGTGGGAGAGGGACAATATGATTACATGGATGTATTTGTGCTTGACGTGGGAGAGGGATAATATGATTACATGGATGTATTTGTGCTTGACGTGGGAGAGGGACAATATGATTACATGGATGTATTTGTGCTTGACGTGGGAGAGGGATAATATGATTACATGGATGTATTTGTGCTTGACGTGGGAGAGGTGATAATATGATTACATGGATGTATTTGTGCTTGACGTGGGAGAGGTGATAATATGATTACATGGATGTATTTGTGCTTGACGTGGGAGAGGAGATAATATGATTACATGGATGTATTTGTGCTTGACGTGGGAGAGGGATAATATGATTACATGGATGTATTTGTGCTTGACGTGGGAGAGGTGATAATATGATTACATGGATGTATTTGTGCTTGACGTGGGAGAGGTGATAATATGATTACATGGATGTATTTGTACTTGACGTAGGAGAGGGATAATATGACTACATGGATGTATTTGTGCTTGACGTGGGAGAGGGATAATATGATTACATGGATGTATTTGTGCTTGACGTGGTAGAGGGACAATATGATTACATGGATGTATTTGTGCTTGACGTGGGAGAGGTGATAATATGATTACATGGATGTATTTGTGCTTGACGTGGGAGAGGTGATAATATGATTACATGGATGTATTTGTGCTTGACGTGGGAGAGGTGATAATATGATTACATGGATGTATTTGTGCTTGACGTGGGAGAGGAGATAATATGATTACATGGATGTATTTGTGCTTGACGTGGGAGAGGGAATAATATGATTACATGGATGTATTTGTGCTTGACGTGGGAGAGGTGATAATATAATTACATGGATGTATTTGTGCTTGACGTGGGAAAGGGATTATATGACGACATGGATGTATTTGTGCCTGACGTGGGAGAGGGATAATATGATTACATGGATGTATTTGTCCTTGACGTGGGAGAGGTGATAATATAATTACATGGATGTATTTGTGCTTGACGTAGGAGAGGGATAATATGATTACATGGATGTATTTGTGCTTGACGTGGGAGAGGTGATAATATGATTACATGGATGTATTTGTGCTTGACGTGGGAGAGGGACAATATGATTACATGGATGTATTTGTGCTTGACGTAGGAGAGGGATAATATGATTACATGGATGTATTTGTGCTTGACGTGGGAGAGGTAATAATATAATTACATGGATGTATTTGTGCCTGACGTGGGAGAGGGGATAATATGATTGCATGGATGTATTTGTGCTTGACGTGGGAAAGGGATAATATGAAGGAAATTATCAATTAATCACTTTTGTCCGTGTGGATGTATTTCTTTCTTTTTTCCACCGAGGAGGTATTTGCCCTATAGATCTGTGCTGGTAGCAAACTCCCTTCATTCCACTACTACAATCTGACAATGGAGCTAAAAATGAGTGGACGATATATCTATATCTTCAGCTCTGTTAGTAAATACAATTGACGCAAACATGCTTTAACCAGGGAAATTTTTCCTTTGGTTAATACTCTTAGTGGGGATACAGGCTGCCGTAGCAACTTTCACTTTTGGGTAATGAAATGTATATTTGTAGAAGATTCAGAAGTAATTAATCAGTATGTAATACCTTGACTGTTCTCTAAAATAATATTTTCATCGTTTCTATCATTTTTGTTTTAGAATGCAACCCACGGTATTATTATTTTTAATACCGATATGCCACCCACTATGATAAAAGGCTACGAAGCCGTCACTCTATCAACTGAAAGGTAACTCATTACAGCTTTGTTGAACTTTAGAGCAAAATAAACAATTCACTTAAAGAGGTAAGTCTCGTTATAGAACACAGCAGACGATACCAGCAAGGTCACTTCCGCTATAATGTTTGATTGGTTTGTCAGTATTTGTATGAATATGATCTGTCAATTAAAACGTTAGATTGTATTCCATAGTTTTTTCCACATTGACACGGAAAGTGTATCATAGAACGCAAACATAGCAACAAGCATTGATAAAATATTAATCCTGTTAATGATCTTACGTCTAAAACATAAAAGAGAATGCTGGCATTTCAACCCACGTGGCTTTAACAGCTACAAGGGGGAGGGAATCTCCACCTAATACCAGTTGGATCTTCGCATAAACGATATTTTCGCATGTACCATATTGTAAAAGTATACAATTATCTATTCCCAGAAAAATGGCGCCTAGTCGGCCCCAGTATATCATGTATCAGTGTGTCATCATCTAATTATTTGCAATGACATGTAGTTGTATTTTGTGTGTCAGGAGGAAATTGTGCAAACAACATGAGTGTTAGCTAAAACTTATATCCCCAATTATGAAACACGGTTATCGTCATGGGTAAAGTAGTGAGGGTTGGCGTGGTGCGGGGATGCACCGATAAAGCTGAATAATTGTTATACTGTTATATATATGCCTTTCACCCTGTCACCCTACCAATTGTTAAACGTTCAACTTCTAATTACCGTGCCCAATTGGATATAAAGTATAGGCTTACCATACAAAACAACGTTTCTGAATGCATCGAGATATTTACACAAATAGTTACTAGCCATTTTAAAGCTGCCGCGGAAGTGACGTTATATTTTTTCCATAGTGACGTGGAAAACAAGACTACTAGAAACGTGTCAGGCAATTCTCTCGGGACAAGATTTCTGAATAACTTGTGACCATGGGCGGGATTTGCCTACTGAAAGTGGGGGCAAAGTCAAAAGTGGAGGAAAAATCACACTAAGATGCAAGAAATTACCATACGTATTACGTATTTCCATACGGACAACAAAGTGGGGGAGAGTGCCTCCTTTTCCCCCTTAAATCCCGCCTATGTTTGTGACGTGTTAAGCAATTTTTGTGGGTCACGATTCCCTCTTAGGGTAAAATCCATCGCTTGTTCCTGTAATAAAACACGATATGAAATGTTTCTACTTGTCGACCATTATGCATCTATTGATTCTTTTCTACGCAGGAGAGATTTTCGTCTGGTTAAAGCTAAGGAGGTCAACTCCACTGAGCCTGCTCTCCAACCTGTATTGTACAGAGCGTTTGAACCACGCAAAACGGTAATATTTTAATAAAAAAGCAGCAATGAGTAACTCAGTTATGGGGATTTAAGTTAACGAATGACATGTGGATGAAAGAATATGTTGTAAGGTAAGGTCGGGTAGTACCCAACAGTGTCGCACATAACCCATTTACTTGTGTCGGAACCCTGTAATACCGGATCGTATCCAGAGGTCGAGCATAACCTAAAATGCTGGCATAATATCGGTCAAAATCCATAATGCTGGACAGAACTCATTATGTCGGTCATTCGGGTAGAACCAGATGACGGCGGACAGAACCGATTATGTCGAGTAGAACCCGATAACGTCGGACAGAAGCGATTATGTCGGGCAAAACTTGATGACGACGGGCAGAACCCATAATATTGTAAAACCCGATGACGAGGAGCAGAACCCATCATTTCGAGCAGAACGCCATAGTATTGGATAGAATCTCGTTATGTATATAGCGGCACTCGTATAATGTCGGGAAGAACCATGATTTCGAGCAGATCGAAAGCCATAATGTCGAGAGGAACGCCCTGGTATTGTTCAGAACCCCATAATCAGATGATACTGTAATAACGGACATAATCCAATACTGTCAGACTGTCGAGAAGCACAGTACCCGCGTGTCAGAACTCTATTCACAAGGGAAATTGTGAGTCAGAGATGCATGATACACTTAATATTTACTCGAATATATACTCAAATTTGATTTGTAGCAAAGTTCAACGCTTTAATGCCAAGTTCTGGTAATCAATGTTTAAGTGTCGTCATCAAATTCATTCAACCATTGATAACTGCAAAATGCCTTTTCAACTGAACATTAATTTGGATTACTAGCTGATTTAAAGGTCGGTTGTCGTCTCTAACGTACGAGAAAAATGAAATACAAATTCTGTGTTTTGATTGGTCGAAACACAATGGTGCAGTGTGCACTTAGGTTGATAGGCCAATTAGTGTCGTTTTGGAATAAAATGTACGATGCCACACTTTAACCACGACAGATGGCCTTTAAAACAAATCTGCAAAATTTAACCACCAAAAAAACGGTGTTAAAATTTCCTTATGTTTACATCATATTCTATAATATGGTGTGCGAGGTGTGTGTTAAAAGACCTGGACAACTGACCACAGCTTAAACTTGATTAGAAAAAGTAATCTAGAAATGAAACATGGAGCAAATTCGAGACAGTCAGACTGTCCAGGTTCCTTATGTCCCTATGTGAACTTATTAACACCACAACTTTATCATATAATACAAGTGCGTTAAAATTAAAAAACTTATTATGTTAATTATTTAAATCACTTTCGGGTGAATATAAAATCCTTACCTATCCCTAATTTGAACGGAGGTGGAGTGGTTGTAAAGGTTGAAGTAAAGGGTACAGCCTGCCTAACTGCCTAAGAAATACTTTGGTCGCATCATGCATGATATAATTCCACCTATTTTAGAACCTTTGGTTTTTATAATGTGATTGGTTAATTAGTGCAAAAGAACAAATTTACACGATTTTATGTGAGTGCCACGGTTTTATGTTACGATCACATTTTCTTTTGTCCTGCAGTCACCAACCCAGTACACGGCTGAAGTACGGCTGCCCGTTGTTGGATGGAAATGTTTTTTTGTTGTTGTAAGTAGGCCTATGGCTGTTTTTTTGTTTTTTCTTTAAACTGTTTTAAATCTGGCAATAAGTGGCACCGTTAGAGTCTTTGGTACCCGTAAGTAAATTTACATTGGCGACACATAATTACGTACCCATGGTTACAGTACTCTGAGCTCCATCAATTCGAATTTTGCTTGGTACCGTTGGGGTTACTTTATTATTGTGCCACTGCATGCACGTGAGAAGCTCTTTCCTTTCTACAGTCAGCCAGTTATGATTTCATATTAGATGTTTATTACATGAACAAACTATAAATACTTCAATACATCATATCCAGACACGTACCCACGGGGTGCATGAGGGGGGACGTCCCCAAATTTTTGTCAAAAAGGGGGAAAATAAGGTACACTCTGCACTCCCATCCCAAACTTTTGAGGGCAGGGTGATATCCGCTTCATCCATCGCGAGGGTAATGGTATCATCGGTAACGTCCAAAACGAGTGTAATATTCCATCAGAGCTGTCGTCCAGGTGTGTCCATCCCTCACCCACCCACCCCACCACCCCCCCCTCCCCAAAAAGCGTTAGGTGTGACTACGTGCCTGCATCTATCCAGCATATCCATGTAAATTATATGTCATCGAAGCTATGCGGATTTTATTGTTTGCGTATATTATCATAGAGTACATACTTTTCTAGAAACATATATGCTGCTTGGTATTATATATATATTTCTTTCTTATGCTTATTAAATCCTCAGGCAAATTACCCAGGTCCAAGAAATACGACAGTAGCATTCACATCTGAAGTGAACATCATCCCTAACACGTTTCCGTTTCCAGAGTGCCATGGCGAAGGATGCAGTGGGAGTTTAGTTTAACCAAAGACTAACCAAGGACTTTCCACTGTTGGAAAGTCTTTTGTTTAACCATGGAGATACTATTTTCAAACAAATTTATATTATGAACCTCAAATGATGGTGGTACAGCTATCAGTGAAATAAAAACAACCAATCAGTAGCTTCCAAATTGTGCAATGAGTATAATGTTGACGACAATTAAATGATCCTTGGGTCAGAGGCATTGCGACACAGCATAGAAAGTCTGAGATGGGATCAGCTAATCAGCGCCTTCCAAATTGGACAATGCAAAGTTTCTTAGGTTGAGACATGGCGACATAGCAAAGAAAGTCTGAGATGGGATCAGCCAATCAGCGCCTTCCAAATTGGACAATGCAAAGTTTCTTAGGTTGAGACATGGCGACACAGCAAAGAAAATCTGAGATGGGATCAGCCCATCAGCGCCTTCCAAATTGTGCAATGCAAAGTTTCTTAGGTTGAGACATGGCGACACAGCATAGAAAGTCTGAGATGGGATCAGCCTATCAGCGCCTTCCAAATTGGACAATGCAATGTTTCTTAGGTTGAGACATGGCGACACAGCAAAGAAAGTCTGAGATGGGATTAACCAATCAGCACCTTCCAAATTGTACAATAGTATAATGTTGACAACAATTCAATGATTCTTGACATGGCGACCAGCAAAGGAAGGGTGACATGGGATTGGGATAGGTGTGATAGTAAATTTTGCCCCCGAAACTTTATTTCCTAAAGAATGTCTAGTAAATTTGGTCTTCTCCGGACTAATTTTACTAGGTAATTTACTGGTGTGTCTGTACGGTTCCTTCAATTAAAGGATGAATTCAGGGGTAATGCAAGTCTATCGTATATGAAATATGACTTTAAAAGAAACAAAATGGTGAAGAAAGCATTCCAAAATCTTATTCCGTTAAGAAGATATTTAAATTTAAACTTTGGTATCATTTGTATAGAAATGACTGAAATCAGACTAGTTGTGATGTCATAGCCTCAGATTTCTCAAAGTCTTTATGTATTCTATCATATTTTGTCCTGCGATTTTGTGGCTCATAAACCATGAGATATGCCAAAAAAAGTAATAAAACTGAATCTAGGAATGGTATTTATAATATACCACCTGAAGAAATTTTGAAGAAAAATAATTTAAAAAGTGAAAAAAGTAAATAACCTTTCTTTAAAATACATAAAGAATTTGAGAAGTCGGAGGCTCTGACGTCATAACTAGTCTAATTTCAGTCATTCTACAAAAATGATAATAAACTTTAAACTTGAATATCTCCTTAATGGAATACGATTTTAGAATGCTTTCTTCACCATTTGTTTCTTTTGAAGTCACCTTTCATATAAGATAAACATACTATGACCACTGTTAAATTTGTGTACTGAAGTGATAAGCTTAAACCGGAAATTAGTAATATTTATGTACTGAATACAGCGCCGTTGTGCTCATAGAATTTTCCCACGAACAGAAAATAGTTGCCGGTAAGCACTTCTGAAAAAGAAATATAATATTTCTCTCGATCTGGGCAGCACCCATTGGGATACACTAAAGAAAAAAACGTGCTTTACGCAAAACGGCAGTGAGATTTACTGTGAAGGGAAAAGAAGGGCTTTTTTTTTGCAAACGGGGGACAAGTTGTTGTCTCTAAGTTTCCTAAGAAAGAAGGGCCGGGGCCCCAAATTATCTAGCGGAACGTTTTTACTATGAAGGGGGACCAAATTTAATGGACGGCTACAGCTTAATTGTCAGGGGAGCAAATTTCGTAGGAAATAAGGGCCGGGAGACAAAATTTACTGGGGGGAGTGGGGGGAGGGGAATTTACTTTTACATCGGCCAATCAGTAACTTCCAAATTGTGTAATCCAATGATTCTTGGAAAGACATGATGACACAGCAAAGACAGTGTGAGATGAATTCCGCCAATCAGTGTCTTCCAAATTGTTCAATTATAGATATCGGTTCTTGTTTGAAACATACGATTTGAAGCATTCGATGATAAAATCTTACTACAATGCAAAATCTTATTTACCTTTAATTGAACTATGTAATGGATTGGCTGTATGTGTATGGAACTCTTTCATCGCACACATAAGTCAAACAGCACATGGAAACATTTGGGGTACAGCTTGGAATGTTTTACACGGTTAAATCATACAATTTGTATACATCATTGTTAAAGGTTTATAAAAGCTATTAACTTTTCCGAGATTAGTCAATATTGTATTTGCAGAATATAAAGTTTCTTCACGTTAGGTAGCTTGTTTAAACAACGTATGCATTGCTATAATATAGTTTAGTATCATCTGAAATTAATATTTGATATTTACTTCAGTTTACTGCTGACGCTTGTGCATTTTTCTTTTATTTCATTGCAATGTAATGGGGGAAAAATAAGATACAGCAGCGGTGGGCTGAGGCCGGCCTGAACATGTGGATGGTCATGTGGGGACAGACAAACGCACCTCAAAAATACCCCTTTCACGGAGCCCCAACTTTAACCTACACAACATGGTCCCATCTGATATGTTAGTGAGGCCCAGTGACGTAACGGACGTGAGTTATAATTGATGCAAACTTATAGGATCCGACCTCCAGGGGTCCCGATGAGGCCCCATCTGTCAAACATTACTACAGGCCCCGATTGTCTCTGTTACGCTATTTCTTTAGATTTCCGACAGCAAACTTATACGATGATAAGGGGATGAATTTGGAGCCAAGATAGTTCAATATTCGATTTCAGTCTTAACTGCCTAATAAGCAGTTAAGCGAGATTAAGCCCACTATTTTTTACGATTTGATACATTTTTATGACATTTAAAAAAAAATAGTTCATGATTCCCCTTCGTTTTGGTTTGATGACTCTGTCCCCTCCCCCTCCTTTATGCACTTTCGGATGGCAAATCCAGTCCATGATGTCAGTTTATAATTTTTAGATCCTTTGCTGTTTAAATTGATGAAGAAAAAATAAAAAAAAAAAAAAAAATATTTTTAAAAAGCTCTACAACTAACTCAGTCATCTTGTTCGGTCATTAATAAATATTGATAAAAAAGTTATCTGGTCGCTAAACGTAACCATAGACGTTCCAGCCAGGTATAATGGGTACAAAGAAATACTGCATTTAACAACCATAAATCAGCAGAGTTGTTGACTCGAGTCGCTGGCTTGGACTCGAGTCACATTTTTTTGACTTGACTTGCGAACAAATGACTTGTGACTTTTACTTGCCAACAAGTGACATGACTTGACTTTCAAAAATATGATCTGGTTACCGTCAAGTATGTAAATCAGAATGACATGCGAAGAACAGATATGGGGAGCAGGTCCCCTGTCCCAGGAATTACACCAGTTCCATGTCGAGAATTATTTGGTGGGTACACATACATTACATGGAGATGGTGGGCTGAAGAGTAAAGGCACTTTTTATGACGAATGCATAACCTAAAACGGTTTTTGAGTAAACCCCATTCCCACAAGTATTGTTATAGATTAAAATCAGGGGGTCTTCTATCAAGACAAATTAACGATATCACTTCTCGCTCCTGTGCAATATGGAGGGCACTTCTGGTCCTGCTACCCCGTACAGTGAAAAATAGGCAGACCCCCCACCCCCACCCCTCCATAAAAAGAGACCACAGGGTGTGGGCGTCTGTCAAAACAGTCGAATTCAAATGTGGAATGAAAATCCGAGAATTTTTGACCACCAAAATATTGGTAGTTTATCTGCATTTTTCATTAGCTTGCTGACACTGTTGTATTACATTTTTAATGTTCTTTGACATGTTTGAACAGGACCAGCAACGCCAAGTTTATATAAAACACTAATTTCTCTAAATCCTGCAAAATAAAATTCAAAATAAAATTTTACATCAGTTAAGCTTTAATAAGTTAAATTACAATTTTGTTGATCTAATAGAATTCTTCACGAATTTCCATTTTGCATCAAATTATCTTTGCTCTATTTCTAAATCAAGGCAGTAATTCCAGTTATTCCTAATTGAATCCACTTACAGATTCCAAATGCAACCAATAATACCGTGTGGGTCATTTTAAACTGGGTTGCTGTTGAATATTCATATTTCCCCTAACAACGTCAAGCTTCTCGACTGCGACAAAGGAAATAATCCATATCCATTTCAATAGGTTCTGAAAACGTCTTCTCGAAGTTATTCAGGCGTGGAGGAGTTCAAATAAAGTGTTTCACAAGAAAGGAAAATTTGGTGCACCAAGCTCGCAAGATGAAAACTCACTGCTATGTACTACAAAGTATTTAGCATTATTCAACACATGACCAAGTTTGTTTATTTTTCTAATTTGAAGATAGCGCAGTGCTTTCGTCTTATACAATCAGCACATGCATGGGAATTTTATATGGTCTAGACTATTGGAATATTTCAATACTTTTAATGGAGTGGATTTTAATAAAGATAACATACGATAGTTAACAAAACAATAAAGCTTGCAGAGAGCTTGCAGATATTTGAAGCTTACAAGCGGTGCAATTGAAACATCTTTATCGAAATGAGAAGTCCTGAACTTTATGTCGTTTTGCTAATCGGAGTCATTCGGTTTTCTTCTAAAGTATACGCTGTTGCAGGTAATTAATTTTCCTTGATTTTCGTTTTATATCTTACCATAATGTGGTATATTCAATTGTAATTTGCAAAGCTTGCAAGTTTAAAATCCCGTTTCCTTTAACAGAAACATAATGCATTGTGTAATAAATGGTTATGTCATGCATGTCGACATATGCACTGAAGTGATTCAACAGTTAGAGTATGTAGAATTAAAATCAAAACATTATCATTAAATTTAAATTTTGAAAATGTACCGAAGTAACAACCAGCTATATTAATTATTCATGAAAAATAAGAATGAAAACATACAAGAGTAGTAAATTTATTGTAAATCAAAAAATATTAAGCGAAACGAATTGGTAAACCATTTACTGCATGTAATGAAATTCGCACATGGTTATATCATTTAGTACAATGTATATATATATTTTTTTATGTATGTCTATATTTCATTAATTCTGTTCAGGTACAAATCAATTTAAGTAATTTAACGGGCGGGGAGGGAGGGGTGGGGTGGGGGGTGGAAGTCACACTTCTATATCATTGGTTCATGCTAAGACATTTTTTGGAAGGTTCATGTAGATATTTCGTTTTTAAAGCACTGAAGCTTGTCTGGTTTATGGTGTTGCGCTGCACATAGCAGCAAAACGCTGGTGTCGTCACTTATGTGGACGGGAGCTACCCCAGACTACCTTCCACCTGTTTGCCTATCAACATTCATGCATGTCCTTGAATTGCTAAGGGTTGAGAGTCAGTCCTTATCTGTAATTATAGTTATTAAACGAGCCAACTCCTATTGACGAGAAGAGTGGGAACTGTCTTAAGATTTTGCCTTTTAGCAACGCAATAAAAGTAGAGACGTAACAATGGGCAGGAACGCACCAAGAGGGTGAATAAACCTAGTGCAAGGACCCCCTACAGCAAAGTCTAAATTATGGGGCCATGACTCCCCGAGCAAAACTGCGATGTTTTATATATTTTTTGTATCGGGCTCCGAACACCATTCCACACGGGTCACAAAAGACATGCATGTTGCGTTTTAATACAGTTTTTCGTAGTTCTACTTAACTAGGTGTAATTGTATATAGTTATATGCATCAAAAGCGTCACAGACTTTGATACGGTACCACTTCCAAACACCTCAATATTTTAACCACAGGCGTACGACAAAAACATGGCCCGTCATATAGGTTTGAGATTGGGGCCTAGACGAATGTTAGCAATTACCCTCGTGCAAAGAGGTAGTGGTCTATTTGAAAATTACTAGAGGTCACGGCCCCTTCCCCATATTAGGACCCTGAAAAGTAGGCCCTGATTATACCAAATAGCTATCACATACTAAAATATTTACTTTTAGAATTGCTACTGGTATTTCAAAGCAGGACTGCAGGAACGCTGCGACAACGATAAACCATTTCTATAGTAAAATTTACATTGAGAAGTTAACTCTCCCTTGCGTAATCAAACATTACAAGTTAAAATTAAACCACCAGAACCAGTAGCTGTGCCAGCCTTCACATATGATATGAAAAGTTGGACTAATCTATCAGTAAACGAAGTACAAGCTCTAGAAAATCGACAAAAAATAAAGATTTTCCGCATCTTCAACTTGAATAGTTTAACATCATATTGGGGACTTTTAAAAGAAGCAGGTTTTTGGCCAATCTTACAAATTATTCATTACAAGAAACTAAAATCCCATTATTTACGCAACTCAGACGATAGACGACAAAAAATCTTCTTGAACAAAAAGATAAAGGCTATCCTGGATGTTGGTATCCTGAATCAAATACATAGGAGGAAAATACGTAATTGACATTGATATAAATAGTGTTCGGGAGAAGACAAAAAGCAAATTGAAGAAAGGAGTAAAAGCTAATTGCTGATGAAATAGAGAAAATGGATCAATGAAAGAAAACTAGCAAACTCAGATTTCAACTAGAACATGGTTTGAAAGACATAAATATATTGCAGATTTGAAAACAACGGAGACCCTTACTATAATCAAATTAAGACTGAATATGACTAAACTTAAAGCAAATCGCAAGAACAGCTACCCTAACCTGCTGACTGCCTAATATAGGCCTAAATTGTGATTTTTGTGACCATGAAGATATAACTGAACATATTTTAAACTGTTTTTACTTTAAGAACATTATTGGAATGAATATGAACAAAATTAACCTTTATGATACGGACAATATATAAACCTAAGGAAAATAGCCTGGTGCGCAGAGAGAGAGAGAGAGAGAGTAAATGAAATAGAATAAAGCTAACAATGAACAGATGAGCTTCCTCAATCTCCGTACAGTTTAAACCAATGTATGGTATATTTAGTCAACGGTATTTTACGAGTCTTGCACGTAATCTTCGAATTTATTCTTTTTTGACTGCTGCCCGGTTTTTTTTCCATCAGAGTGAACTCCGTGATGAACCATAAACATTATGATTATATAATGCATCAAGACCACTTTTATACCTGTCTACAGACCACGAGGCCCCGGGTTCAATCCTGGGGTGGGTAGACACGTCAGTGCACCACAACTGGTTATTAAAGGCCGTGGACATTGATTTGGTTGTCGATGTTATGTCTGTCCGTACGTCGTACCTGTGTTCACGTCCGGGTCGTATTAAGCGTTTCGTGATAGCATTTGTACTATCATAACCGAATACGCAGGCGACGACCCCGTCATTGTAATTGTGTGTTCAACTCTCTCTCTCTCTTTTATAAAGTATAAGGGCCTAAAGAGCAGACGAGCATGCTTCAGGCTTATGTCAAAACCTCTTTTACAAGACCAACTTTTTTATTTCAACCGTTTACCAATTTAGTTACCACGTTCAAACTCCACAAATTTTATCTTTCAGATAGTATATTAACACAATCAATATTTGTAGAAATGTTTTCGTTTTTTCCTCATTTTTTTTTTTTCTTCGCTAAATGAAGATAGAGCTGAAAGTCGAAAAGCAATTAGCGATTCAGGTGACGTGCAGTACTTATTGTTTACTTTTGAATAGGGGATCGATTTGTCCTATTGTAAAAAACGTTCAATGAAGAAGGTATATCTCTATTTCGTTTGTGTTGTGTAAGGGCGTTGTTGCCTAATATATATTCTTAATGAAGATCATTGAATGACTCAGTTATTCAATTACTTTATGAAAACTCTGGGTCTTTAGACATTGAATTACGTTAACCATGGAGTTTTTAATTAAGACAACTCCCTTCGTTGTGTACATTCGTTTCTTGGGGATATTATCATGTTGATAAGGTAATATAGCGCTATACCTAATTACACACATATCTGTAGTTATTTCTGATCTCCAGAGATAACTTATAATTTCTAAAAGCAGGGAGCTGTTACTTTGCTAAAAGTATTTTGAAATCTCCCGGTAACAAAAATTAACACAATATTTTAATCATGATGCATCAGTTAATTAATGAAGGACAATGAACGTCGTTTTAGACATTTTACACCAACATGCGTTTCAAAGTACTTATTGGTATATAATTTGTGATATGACTCATGCCAAGCTATTTCAATCAAGGAAGAAAATCCCTGCTTTTACTTAAAATTTTAAGGCCACTGAAAAGGTTGTGCACAAATACAATACATTTTCCTGCAGGGTTGACGCTCTTTTTGATAAAAACACAAATAGAGTCGAGAAACTAGGTCATGGGAGTATCGCACTTAAGGGGCGAATAGACAGGTAAAGGTGACAAAATTGTTTTTCTTAAAGGAATGGTTTTGTCCCATAAATCAGAGACCGCTGAACAATTATTGAAGTGGGGCGGTGGAGGGGGCTGAAGAAGTAAATGTCGAAAACAAAAAGCATCATTATATTTATATTTATATATACACTAACTCCCAATCATATTGGTAGGCATGGGCATAGGCAGGGTGACCTCTCGAGAAGAAGTGTGGGGAGTCAACTAAGTTTTATTACTGATGTTGCTGCTAGTCGGAAAATCTTCAATTTGGGGAAATTTTTCGGACATTTCCTAATATTTCGGTGAATTATTTGTCACTTTAAGCAGTTAAGGGAAATTACGTAAACTTCATTTTTATGCAATTTTCTTCAACTTTCCTCATAATTTATCTACAATTTTAGGACAATTCATAGGCCACGGAGCAATATTTCAACTGTAGGGGCACGCATGTTTGAAACGACTGATCTGAAAGACGAAAATGCAAAATAAGTGAATTCGTAGATAATTAATCTCTCCGGTTCCTTCCTAACTTAACCCCTTTATCACCCCCATCGAAAAGGAAGAAGATAGTTTTGACTTGATATTGCAACAAATGGTTTATGCTGTTCAGTTGTTATGAAACATGAAAACAAATACATGTGACTACGTCATCGACTTAGAGAAAGGTTTTTGACATTAGGAGGCCAGATTTTATTTTTGTCCCAAAAATTAAAAAAATGAATATCTTATTATGGTCCAAAACCTACCATTGTAAAGAGTGGGGTGAAGGATTCGTAACAAAATTGGAAATTTTGGTAAAATTTGGCAACATACACCGAAAATTGAAGCAAATGTCCTGAAAATGAAGGAAATTTCACAAAAAAGTGAAGCGTATCCAACGAAAATGAATGGAATCTGACTCTTCACAATCGATTCGTTTATTGGGTGGCAAAAATGATATTTTCCATAAATGAAATTATAGAGGGGTGGGGTGGAGAGTGGGGGAAGGGGCTTGCTCTGGCTCGACCGGTTTTTTTTGTTGTTAGTTTAGATATTAAAACGACGTTGAATTGTAGTAATTTATCAAAATATTTTGCCAACATTATTCACGTTTTCAGTTCTCGTGGACTTCTTTTAGAAATAATCGCGCCCTAACTGCATGCCTAACCATATGGGATATTTATTTTATTTTTTCTAAAAATTAGTTTTTAGTGGACATGATCCGTTGTTCCTATCTTTTGCAACTGTACAGTAATTCTTACAAAAATACAGGTCATCCTTCTTATGATTTGCAAAAAAGTTAGGGGAGGAGGGAACATGCAATTTCGTTCATTTTTGGGGAAATTTCAATCGTTTTTTAGAATATTTTCTTCATTTTCGGGCATTTTTATCAATTATTTAGGATTTTTTTTATAAATTTTCGGGAATTTGTAAAAAAGTTTGACCAAAATTTCAAATAATTATACCAAATTTTTCTTCTATTTCACCTTTCAGCCTTTATTTTCGGTAAGTTTGCTTTGAATTTACGAAAATATTTTTGGCACTTTCCTTATCATTTCGGTTAATTTTTTGTCAATATTAGGACAATTTTGTTCGTTTTTGGCAATTTTCGGGAAATTTTGTTCATTTGTAGGCAATTTTCTTTAATGTTGAGGAAAATTTGTCAATTTTCAAGAATTTTATTGACAAATTTGACCACTGCTTTATATAAATTAATCGATTGTTTCAATCTTATGTTAATAATTTCCCAATTTTAGCTCCCAAACAGGAAAAAAAAGCTTATATATCATTAATATCATTATTTTTTGTGGGCTAGCAAAAAATTTATTTCATATGATAGATTTAAAAATAATGAATTTTTCTGAGCAAGTTTCATACCCCTTTAGGCAATCTAAGATAATTTTCATAATTATCAAAAACTTTATTTCTACTACAAATAGTTCTATGGGAGCCGCCATTTTGATTTTAAAATATGCAGATTATGATGTCATCAGCCCAGCAGGATGTTGGATGTATTTCTTTATAATCTACCTCAAGATTTCTAGGTTATGAGAAAAAAAATCTTATGTAATTAGGGTCAAGGATTTTTTTATGTACACATGAAATTAACAAAACATTCCAGTAAATTTTGTGTCACTTTATTTTGGAATAAAATCATTAATCACATTTATAACGAAATACATTAAATTTCTGATGTTTCTATTAGGGAAATTATGTCGCCATGCACAATATTTCAATACAGAATTGAACAAAATGGCAACCTCCATGTGTCAGCTTCAAACATGAATAACTTGAGATAGAAATAAGATTTTGACTTACTGTCTTTGGTAGTTGGTTGAGAATTGTATCCTCTATCATATGGAATAATGATTGTATCAGACTTTATGTCTCCTTTAAGAGACAGAATATTGTAGAGAGAGAGAGAGTTGAACACACAATTACAATGACGGGGTCGTCGCCTGCGTATTCGGTTATGATAGTACAAATGCTATCACGAAACGCTTAATACGACCCGGACGAGAACACAGGTACGACGTACAGACAGACATAACATCGACAACCAAGTCAATGTCCACGGCCTTTGATAACCAGTTGTGGTGCACTGGCGTGTCTACCCACCCCAGGCTTGAACCCGGGGCCTCGTGGTCTGTAGACAGGTATGATAACCGCTACACCACAGTAGGTAGATAATTGATTGTATCAGACTTTATGTCTCCTTTAAAAGAGAGGATATCGTCACAAGAAAATTGCTTTTAACACCAGTAAATCTACTACATACCAATGACGTCACTTCCGCTGCATGTTTTGATTGGCTTCTCAGTATGTCTGTAAATATGATTTGCCAATCAGAAACGATATTGCATAGTTTTCTCCACAAGTTGAAAACGAGAACTACAATATTGGCCTACATATTGCTGCATATTATTTTTTATCTCATCACCCACATATACCCATATATACATATCTGTAGATGTGGGGATGAAAAGTTACTTTGCTGTATAGGCAAATAACTGCCTATACCTGCTACACTACATGGCAACCCCCTTTAATATTAGGGGCCAACCAAGGGGCCTCATATGATTGCCTCAGATTAGAGGTTAGGGTAATACGTTTTTGAAAAGGAAAAAAATAGTAATTTTTGCATCTGTCCGTATGTGTGCGTGGGGAGCGGGGGTGGGTAGATGTGCGTATGCAACAATTAATTTTGTGTCACTTATAACTCAAAAACTGTAATACATACAAAAACCAAAATTGGTGGACGGGTACCCCTGGCCTGGAACTTTTATCTCAGAGGGTTTGGGGTACACAGGTCAAATGAAACAAGTTTTTGGAGATGGCTGTATCTTTTGAAGGGATTACTTGGTATCATTACAAATTTCATAGGTGGGTAGGGTCTAACATTCTAACATTCCTCGCCGACACCCACAACCTCATTATAAGTACCCCAATTTCTCCACCCTCTTTGATAAGTCTAAAACCCTATCCCTCCCTTTAGCTTACGCATTAAATCAGACCTCCTACACCTCGACATCAACCCCGCCACTCTTGACACCTTCTCCTGGCCCACTTCCTGAGTCACCCCTCCTTCTATCCACCTGGGCCCCTCCACTCATCACAAAACTTGAACCCACCTTAAGCTCTTCATCAATCTCCACAATTAAATCAAAGACCAATTCTCAAACTACACCTCCATCTATACTGATGGCTCCAAGAAAGGCAACAAGACAGCTGCTGCTGCCGTCATCCAAGATATCACCCTCAGTAACAGACTTCCCGACTACTCGTCCATCTTTTCAGCTGAGGCAAAGGCCATCCTCCTTGCCCTCTTCTTTATTGAGTACTCTTTGATCAGCCAATTTGCCATCTTCTCCGACTTCAAAGCTATTCTTCCTCCGGAAACTCCTTTTGCCCACCCTCTGCAGGAAAAGTATTTTTTTTCTTCTGGATACCCAGTCATGTTGGCATCCCTGGCAATGACAGGGCTGATGCAGCCGCTAAGCTTTCCCTCCACCTCCCCCTACCCCATTTCCCAAAACCCGTTCTGATATCACACCGCTTATTGCTTTCCTTGTTCGTGACCGTTAGCAAACCTCATGGGACTCCCAAATTGATAACAAACTCCATGTCATCCAGCCCACCATTCCGATCAAACCCACCATTAACAACCACATCTATATACATATATATATATATATATATATATATATATATATATATATATATATATATATATATATATATATATATATATATATATATATATATATATATATATATATATATATATATATATATATATATATATATATATATATATATATATATATATATATATATATATATATATATATATATATATATATATATATATATATATATATATATATATATATATATATATATATATATATATATATATATATATATATATATATATATATATATATATATATATATATATATATATATATATATATATATATATATATATATATATATATATATATATATATATATATATATATATATATATATATATATATATATATATATATATATATATATATATATATATTTTAATGCAACAAAAGGATAAAGGGAGATTCCAAGCTAATGATGCTACCGCTAACATATTGGCCGCGTGATTATTATAAGCTGGCTATCAGGTTATGGGTGTCAGGGGGTAATGATGAAAAAGAAGCACCCATGAATTATTCACTTAGTGCCTTTAGTCATAGTAATTATATATGTTAATGTGATATAAAAACCAAATGGTTTGAAATTAATGGTTTTAGAAGTGATAATTGGTATCCATAGCCAAGTAAAACAAAAAAAATAGTGTATATCTTGAATGACAAATTGCTTCAAATATAAAAAAAACATGTTTTACCAGTTTACACATGTGACAGAGAGAGAGAGTTGAACACACAATTACAATGACGGGGTCGTCGCCTGCGTATTCGCTTATGATAGTACAAATGCTATCACGAAACGCTTAATACGACCCAGACGAGAACACAGGTACGACGTACGGACAGACATAACATCGACAACCAAGTCAATGTCCACGGCCTTTGATAACCAGTTGTGGTGCACTGGCGGACATGTGACAGATCTTGCATAGCCTTATATAGTTAAATTGGTGTTGTGGCACATGTTTGCTCGGTATACATCTATATTACAGACAGTTACCACAAAAACTAAGCATTTTTAGTGAACTTGAGCAATCCCCGCCCAAACCAAGTAATTTACTCATCTCATTTCTCTCCGTAATATTCAAAAGCAAATATTTAAATTGTGCACATGTGTCTCTTTATTGATCGGCAAGAAATCAAGCCGCTACGTAAAAACCGTAGTAACTAAAATGCAAAAATACAAGACGAGTACGGAAATTTAGTTTATCGCAATACTGATTCTGTAGAAATAATCGCGAAACTTCTTCATCCTGTTGAGGAAATTGGGAATTGGAAATCATTTTGTGAATGGACTAAGTGATACACACGTCTTAAGGAAGGTTTATGGATGATTAATGATATCATATAGACGATGGGTTACTGCCAGTGGATCGAGTTACCAGCTATAATTATCATATCTGTTTTGCTTCGTTTTTCAACTGGATATTATTCGGCAAATAATCCGCCTCTTATATTGCTGGGAACGCGAGGTAATTCTTTCAAGTTTGTTGATTTTCCAAAATGACCATTACCGAGTAACCCCACAGGCGCCTGTACATAGCAGCGGGAGGGTTAGCATCTGACCGCCATCAAGGCGGCAAGGAATGTCCTCCGTTTCACAGAGGAAAGGAGAGTCGCAAAAAGTGGCATTTTGCGTGTTGTTTTAACACACATGTGGGATTACGGATACGGGAATGGATGGCAAGGAGGATCTCCCACATGATCTTTCCATAAATTTTATATATCTTTGCAAGATTTCGTTTAATTTCTCGACACTTTTGATTTTGTGACTTTCCGCTCACTTTCGGAGGCATGCACATCCCGCCCATGTTTCGAAGCGGTATTAAGCGGTTTATAGACTTACATGTTCTGATATTCCAGATTTACCTATTTATCTGTTTATGTATAAATAATATATATTTTTATTATAAAAAGCGCTATTATCGATTTTCGGTCTCACACCAGTCATATCAATGCATACCGATTATTTGAGTACCCACACACACAAACTAGGAAATTGGCCGTAGCCTTCAACACCCGATTCTTAACAAAAATAATGACACAAAACTATAGCGATTCACGTCATTTCATTGTAAACTTGAAGCGCATACCTTTCAATGCTTGACCTTTCCAGAAGCCAAGCCTCTACCAAGAAAAGGACAACATTGAATAGGGGAACAAGCAGGGGCGTAGCTAAGAAAATTTATTGCGTGGGGTCTAAGGGCCCGCCTTAGGGCCCTAGTTCCCCGGAAGCTCTGCGATTTTATGCATTTTATGGCTGATATTTTATCTCAAATTAACACAGATATCAAGGTAATATCACCCAAAGGGCCAAAACAGTATGGAAACTTGCCATGGGTTATCTCTACAAACATTCTTGTTGACTTTATCATGTACCAGTCAGCTTGTCCACAATTGATGATGGAAGCCATTGGTGTATAAAAATCTTAATTAAATAATAGCTACACCTAATTCCCGACATTCACAATAGATTACCATTCCGAGTGCAGTAACTTGCCTTTATGTCTAATGATTAAATATTCATTAAACAGGTTTGGTTTGTCGCGGTGCCCTTAAACATCAACACACCAAACTTCCATGTGACTCAACATTCAACTTGTAAGTTGCACAAACTATTTTACATAAAAACCTGGACACTTGTGATTAATTCCATAAAATTAAAATATATAACAACATCAACGAGATCTAGAAGTGTAGCTAGGCTCGTGTGCCCTGTCAGAGCCTAATTACTATGAAAATCTGCAGAATGCAACTGCCCTATGTCGCAAAAATTCGAGTATAATTTCGAGCATAATTTTCAGAAATTATGCCAGGGAAATTGTAAGCCTGTCATGCCTGTGGTCCTTGAAAACTTAAGAATTCAACCATAAATTGATGACATCCCAAACAAACAAGTCCCTTCAATGTGTAGGTACTATTTACAAAAATCAACAATCTTTAAAGTATAAGTTTTCGACAATAGAGGAAAGAAATAAAACGCCCAATTTTCCATTGCAAATTTTACATCAAATTAATAAAAGGACCCCACACTTAAGATATAAGAGACCCCCATCTCTAGCTTTGCCATAGGGCCCCCATCAACCCATAATCAGATATTCTACAGCTTATTTTCAACGTTATGCAAGAGGTGTGTCTTGAATAGACTTTTAGAACTGACAACTTTACTTGAAAATAATTCTTCATATATATAAAAGACGACTGATGCAGCTGCGGCTGCCACAAACGGATTAATGGGGCATTGACAGTTTCAAATGGTATATACACTTCTTTTGAAAATAGATCCTTATGATATTCAACATTAGGGTTTTTCTGATAGTCATCATTAAATTGCCGGTTACACAGTCCACATTGTAACTTAGTTCGGACAGGTTTTTTGCGTTTTTTCTCCATCATGACCGTGACAAAAACTTGCTTTCTCGTAATTGTTATACCAGGGTAATATGACTGTACCATTTGAATACACGAAATTTACGTAGTTGATAAAAAGTGGGACTCAGAGTCCTCTACTTGCCAACTTGCAGCAACCACAAGTTATCATTGTAAAAGGGCGAGGGTGTTATCTGATCAGGGACCTGCTATTTGGTCCCTGATCTGATCTCTTTTCAGTCGCCGCAATTGTGATTCAATTCAACAAGATGAAATAGTTGCAGTTTTGTACAGACAAGGAGTTAGTTGATGTGTGTGTGTGTGTGTGTGTGTGTATGTGTGTGTGTTTGTTTAATTATGTAAATATATATTTTTTTCTTTGTAAATTTAAATGTGCATTGATTGGCGATGAACATGAGTTGATAAAGTTTTGTTTTTAAGGTTATGAATAATTAGATTTCCCGACAAAGTTCAATTTTTTTGTTGGCATGGCTTTCATTTCCGATTGTTTATTTCGTTAAGGAAAGATCTGGCGGTGAAAATTTCCCGACAAAGTCACAATTTTCCCGACAAAAATCGCGGTTGGGGGGAGTGACACCCTTACAACCCCCCGCTGCTACGCCCCTGGGAACAGGGTTGGTTTCATTTAATTTTTTCGCTAATTGTCCATTTATGATTATACATCCTTATCGATTTCTCTGATATTGGATCCATTGATTAAACGGCGATTTTGTTCTTATGAGTCGGTAGCGACTTTACACCAATCACCTGTACGCGTTATATAACGTACCATACGTCACAGGACGAACTTCATTTGCTTTGCTAAGAAGTAAGGTCAGTTTTCTTCGCCTCAGGCTTGGCTGGAATAGTTTCCAGGTCAATAAAATGTGTGCAAGTGATCTACAGTTATTAGTGGTGAGGAATGATGAATTAAAATGCTGGCATTTAAATTATGTGATGTCCATTGCTGTTTTTTCTCTCAGGTTAAGTGGGACAAGTTTGCATGCAAAGTATAACCTACACCAGTTCCACGAAAAACATTGGCTTTTAGTGTACTAAAGCACAGGTGTTTTTAGCGTTATGGCAACCTATATACATAACATAAGTATATAGGTTGCCATAACGCTAGGAACACCTGTGGTGTAAATTGTGTTTGACATTTTTTTTAAACCAATAAGGCCCAGTACAGTTAACCGATGTTTGAAGGCTTTTTTTTTTGCCTAGGTTAAGCATCAGCTAGATTAAAACATTCCAGTCTGGGGTATCTTGCTGCACCAAAAACAAATTCAGTGTGCCAGATACAAATGAGAATGGTATATTTGCAGGAGTTGCTTAACTAGGTTTATATATTTATAAGGTTTCATTGGAAAACCATTAGCTTTGCACCTTTTCACTTTAAATGATTAATTTAGAATTTCATGACTTCAAGTTTTCTACATAATCATGGTCAAAATGATATCATGCTAAAATGAACGGTCAAGAAGGCTGATTCCTAATGGGCCTATATCATCATTTCAAGAGAAGCATTTTTTATTCTAGTTCTTCTTGGTATGTGTATCCCCAAAAGATGCAATTTTCTCGATATCGTTTGATCGTGGGGAGGGGGGACTCTTCATACTAAAAGTGGTAGCTAGGGGTGTGCAGCCCATTAACCGACAAACATACCAGCAGTATGACATTTTTTTTGGTAACTGCAGTATGAAATTATACAATTTTGATACCCGCAGTATGAAAGAAGTCCATTTTAATACTTGCAGTATGAGTAATCTACGAAAATAATGTATTGTAAAAATGGACCAGCAGTACAAAATTAAGAGAGTAAAAAGACTTTTATTTTACTATTTTTTTTTTAAAACACCTGCACTATAAAAACGATGCAGAAAAGGCACCTGCTCGGGCAGCACATGTATATACCTCACATATGGAAGTGCTTCCCCACCCTTTCCCTCCCGGGCATTCGATATCCTAAAATAAATCTCTCATTTACTCTTGAATTTCTTATCTCTCTCTTTCCTTTCAGAGTGTAGCAGCAATCCATGTCAAAACTTTGCCAGGTGTGTGGACTTTAACTATGGTTACTACACGTGTGAATGTTTGCCTGGTTATCATGGGGCAAATTGTGAACAGGAGACAGGTCAGTTATTGTTTCGACATTCTTCACCAATCTGTGCATGATCATATTTGAAGTCGACATGCCAAAGAGGGAATAGCTTGGGTGGAATAGTTGGAGGGAGGCAAGATAATTTGCAATCTGAGACAGGAAGAAATGGTAGAAGCTACTCCATGAAGCTTCAGTCTCCACAGTCAGGAAAGGAAAGTGATGATGATGATGTGTCTTATCAGTCTGTCAATCAATGAAGTGAATAGGCCTGTTGTATTACACAATAGGGTATTTCAAGTTTAGGATCTTACTAAAGTAAATCTATTTGAATATGATGATTCTAGAATTTGATTGTTCAAAAGGGGCAGCTGACTATGGTTTATCTGTAAGACTGAATGGCAATGTGAATGAATCTACAGTGGCATTTGTTAATGTAAGGAATCCTGTAATATTTGTTTCAAAAGAAAATTATTTAGTGACAGGTAATACAACATTTAATTTTCATCCTTTGTTTTTTTTAGTATAAACGCATAAACAGTGTTAACCTATAAATAATTATGCATTATGAAACATGAAGCTGGATCACCGGATATCATTGGATGCGTTCAGCTTCACATCGTGCCTCCTCAATCCAGTGCCTAAGCTTCTACAGTATGCATGTTAATCTGTGGCAATCAAAGCACAATAAATAATAGATATATATATATGTATGTATATATGTATGTATGTATGTATGTATATATGTATGTATGTATGTATGTATGTATGTATGTATGTATGTATGTATGTATGTATCCATCCATCCATCTATCCATCCATCCATCCATATATATATATATATATATATATTTATATATATATATATATATATATATATATATATATATATATATATATATATATATATATATATATATATATATATATATATATATATATATATATATATATAAATAAATATATATATATATATATATATATATATATATATATATATATACATATATATATATATATATATATATATGTATATATATATATAAATATATATATATATATATATATATATATATATATATATATATATATATATATATATATATATATATATATATATATATATATATAAAACAAATAAGAGATTTTGAACACTTGTTTGACAGCACTGTTAACATACATTCAATCAAATTCAGTTTTTGAAACATGTTTGAAAAATTTGCATTCCAGTGATAAGTAATGATTGGTGTTTGAGGCACAGAAGGTTTTTTTTGCTCTTTTCAAAGGTTTTCTCATTGCTCTTAGTGGTGGTTGGTGAACAGTTTTTGTTTATTACATCCCAAATGCAAAATAATTTTGGAACACCTGTGGGATGTTATAAAAGATAAAATGTACATTATGTAAGCCAGGTTCTTAAAAACTTGTAGATTACTTTTGAAATTAGTCTAAAATTTGCAATCGAAATTGCAATTTCCTTTATGTTGATGTATTCATAATGTGCAGGAGGCCTAAATCATTGTTATACTTTACTTCATAATGGTAGTTGAATCGGATATATAACATATTGGAATAATTGTGATATTAACCCTATTGATGATATTTGACATTGGTTTAACCATGTTTTCTTCTCTTTTTCAGGTCAAAATTGTGGTGAAAATCACGTAACCGATACAGGGGTCATCACCAGCCCCAATTTTCCTCAAAATTACACCACAGGCCTCATCTGTGTCTACCTTATACGTGTACATGGTGCTGAAGAAATAACATTCACAATAACAGACTTTTACACAGAACCATTCAAAGATGTAGTTGATTTTGGAATATCTCCGTTAGCTATCTTTACGGCTGGAACTATTGCAAGCTGGAATGGAGACCTTTCCGACCAACTGCCCCTTCAACTTACTGTGCAGTCCAGTCAAGCATGGATTCGATTTGAATCGGATAAAAATATGGATTTTCCTGGTTTTAGGATAGAGTACAGTTCAGGTATGGCAAAGATGATTTATTAGCAGTTTGAAATAATTGAATTTATCTCTTTCTACCTTCTTTTTATATATTCTTGAAACTTAGGGATTATAACTTTTGCACTTGTCAATTGTGTGACTCACCCGTTCCCCCTCCCCCTCCCTAACAAGGTGAGTCATTGCACCAAAGAGGATGGACAAAACAAAACTATACATTTTCAGCCCAATGCATCCAAACTCACAAGAATGTTTATAACTAACTTTATAAAATTATACTTTATAAAAGTCCAAATAAATCCTCAGCCTCACATTGCATGCATGACTTGGCTTTGCAATAACCAAATCCACAATATCTGGATCTTCACAAATTGAGGGGTGGGAATGTTTTAGGATGAGATCTGTCAAGATTTAAGTTGAGACTTTCAATGGAATGTGCTGAACAATGACTTTGTGCTCTGAATGAAAATCCGAATAATCAATTTTCTGCACTCAACTTAGAGGCTTACATCAAGTGTTCTCTGGAATCAATGAAAATGATACAATTGGTTATTGCCATGAATGTAAAATGGTGGAATATGAATCCTGGCTGAATTAAAGCTCAAACATTGAATCAAACTGAAAACAATGGTATGGCCTTGGAAGAAATCCAGTCAGAAGATAATCTTCAAGTGCTCAGATTGAAAATGTTCAATACAGATCAAAATTTGGGGATGAATCTTGGTGGGCCTATGATTTCTGAGGTAGATTATATTGGATATGGGGATCAAATGAACTCTCAAATTATTCTAGGCATGTTGTAATTTCAACAGGGCGGAGGTATGTGCTCTAGAGAGGGCTAATATTCTACTTTAAAATGTTTTGCAAGGTACATACAGATGCATACCAGAAAAAGCTTTTAAATGAATATTTGAAAGTACTTGTAGATAATGATAAATCTCTCTGTTCCTTAAAAATATAAACATAAGTCCATTGTTACTCTTCCTTCTTTCTTCATTGTGTTTTACTGTATTGTCCAACTATAACCTATTAATTGACCAGGTGAGGGATATTTTTATTTTATCTTCTTTTTTTACAGATGGAAATGATTGCATTAATCAGCGTTGTTTTAATGGTGCAACCTGTATTGATGGGCTTAGATCAAGAACATGTCTCTGCGCTGTAGGCTGGACTGGATCGGACTGTTCTATAAGTAAGGAGATTATCTAGATCTAATGTGTGACTATATTTAATGTACTACCACAAATTTATTTTGGCATAAGAATTTAAGCAAGTGATCATTGCAAGCTTCTTTTGTAGAACACCAGCTAATTTGAGAAAATTAGTAAGATAACTTACAGGGGCACTAGACCGAAAAGTGAGGGAGCTTGTTTTTGGGAATTTCACTGATATTTTTTCCACAACAGATCGATAAACTTCATGCCTCCATAGCCCACTTACGACGTGAGGTAAAAGTCACTTGCATATTCATTTTAACCAAAAATTGCTATACCATTGCGTGCTAAATGAGCATTTGACATTTTTGGGGATCTCCCTAGAAATATGCCCTAACTTTTCGTTCTAGTGCTCCTTTAAGCAACTTTCAGTAAAGTTTGGGTGTATGGTTTGTGTGATACCAAGACCTTATATATCTCATTATGTTGGGGGGCGGGGGAGGGGCAAAATGTTAGCAAAGTAAGCCAGTGTTTAAGTTGGGTCCAATTTTGCAATTGTGAGCAAAATTGTAAAGTTTGCTTGTTGAATTCACCTTGTGTTTTTTCCCCATGCTTAGTCAATTCTGTTTTCTGTCTTTCCGTCATGAATGCTAAATTGCTAAGCTGTCTAAATTATAATGTTTTTAGGCCTTTGTCGGAAAAAATAACAATCAAAGGAAATTTGGTATCGTTGGAATTGTCATAATGTGTATATTAGCGTAATATAATGCCTCCAGACACTCACTTTGGGGGTTTTTCAGTTATTTGCATAAATTTGCATACATAATCAAACTGGCCCCAACTTCACTTTAAGAGCACTAAGGGACTTGGTTTTATGGGCAAACTGCATGTTTTCAATATCGAGCAATCCAGCTATGATATTCCCATGACACCTAAATGGCAGCCATATTGGATTTCAAAATGGCCGCCGAATAATCTTCAAAAAGTTGAAATTTAAGAAAAGATTTTATAAACCTTTATTTATTTGACTGAAAAAAGTAAGAACGTTAATATTTAAAGATGATGAAAATTTATGAATTAATAAACTTCCTCGTTGACCAAGCTTTACAAATATATATACTTTTACAGTTTTTTAAGAGATATTTTAGGAGTTGTAGCTGCTTTTCTGACGCATGGTCAGAATTTAACAAAATCACTGTAGGCTGTCTTAATTATATGATTTTTTTTAGGCCTTTGTCAGAAAAGATACTTTGTCTAACAACTTTATCCTCCCTCTACTAAAAAGTGCTGCAACATCTTTTGCCGAAATTGGATATTCTTATGATTTGTGGAAAATACTAGACTTTTCTTTATTGAAGGCAAGTAACACTTAATGAGAGTTGTTGGGGGCACTTTCCCCCTCCCTTGCCTCCTTACACCTGCCACTGGATGCCACTGTCACTACTGTTGATGGCATCAGTCAACATGGCAGATAACATCATACTGAGAGGTTGGTGCTAGAATGCAACCTTGTTTGACACCGTTTGTAAATTCAAAGGAGTCAGAAGCTTCCCTATCATCAAGCACATGAGTCATCATCCCATCATGGAACTGACGAACAATTGATATGAAGATACTGGGACACCTAAGCTTTGCTATGATCTTCCAAAGCCCCTCTCTGCATACACAGCATTAACTACATAAGTCAGGTCAATCAATATTGTGAACGGGTCTTTATGTTGTTTTTGGAACTTTTCCTGGAGTTGGCGCACAGCAAAGATCATATCAGCTGTCCCTCTGCCTGCATGAAAACCGCACTGACTTTCTGGAAGCAAATTCTGCTCCAGACGATTGAGTAGGCGATAGACGAGAGCATGAGCTAGAACCTTATCAGCGATAGTAGGGAAATGCCTGTGTGGTTATCACTGGAATACCTATTGTCTTTGCGCTTATGTTGTCGGCTGTTTCTTCGCTTGCGAAGATCACAGGGAAGAAGTTGCATATCCAGTGTGCGGCGACCTGGAACAGTTCGGGCACAAATATGGTTGGTCTGTGGGAGCCTTTGAAATGGGATACTTTTTTCTCTTACATTTGTCTTCGGCAGCATTGTGTTTGTTAACCTCAAAGCTGCTTGTTGCGGTACTGATGTTATTTCTTCATGCCTGTCTGTTTACTGCAAGCTGCTCCCACACTTTGTGATCGATATCAGCTGATCCTTGAATCTCTTGTAGCGGGTCCTCTGTCTCGCTTGCGATTTTCTAGCTCTCCATAAAATACTGCTTTTTGCATTCTAGAAACATCCATGCGTGAGACGTGACCTTCCCATCTGAGCTTACCGGACATGATTATGGATACGATGCTTGGAATGTTGGCCCTCTCAAGAACTTCATTGCTGTGTATGTAGTCCTGCCAACAAATTCCCAGGGTGGTGCAGAGGAGCATTCCAACAGTCTTATCGCTTTCTATACAGGACCCAAGCAGTTGACCCTTAGGAAAGAGTAGTGATGACTACAACATTGTAGACTAGTATCGTGGTCGACAGGAGCAACAAGTGGTTCTGCCAGACACGCTTTTGCATACGTTCAAAGGAGCTGCTGGCTTGGCAATGTGGGTGTCAACATCTTTGGCAAAGATTGCTTTGTGGTGACGACACTTACTGTGTAGGTGAAGTGTTCAACCATGTTATGGGGTGTCCAACAATTCTGATATTAGGAGGGTGGTAAGCTTTGTGATGTCTTTTTTGGTGCATTACCTCTGTCTTCTTATAAAGGCTGGTGGTTAATTGAAAGGCATTGGCTGCCTAAGCAAAGTGGGAGACAAGCAGTTGTAGAGCTTCTTCAGTGTGTGTGAGGAAAGCGCAGTGTTCTGCAAATAGCATGTCCAGGATTAGCCCCTCTGTGGTCTTGGTATGAGCATGGAGTTGGCACAGATTAAACATGCTCAGTACGGAACCCAATGTAGATGCCTTCAAGCAGTCTTCCTTGTTTCCATGAGCATCATGCTTGTAGACTCTGATAGGAATGGCATCTGAACAAGAGGCTTTGCCAGAGGACTGCTGGTTAACAGCCTTCTTGACCTCTTGATTGGTAAGTGGATTATCAAGTTCCTTATTGGTGGCAACTAGAGGCAGGCGGGTGATTGTTTTGGCATTGATAGAAGATGGACAGTTGAGTATGGTCAACCCAGCTCAACTCAATGTTCAAGTATATGGGCTGTATCAGTAAAGCAGCTTGTTCCAGGATTGGAGATCATCCAGATGACTGAGGTCCGTAGATGGCCTTCAAACGCATCGTAGATGCGTTCGGAGTCACGTATGTCTGCATAGCTCTGAATCTCGTCGGCTTTGCCTCTGAAACAGGAGTCTTTTGTTTTGCAGAGCCTTGCTTGGATATTTATGCGAAGACCGGTGAATGCTTCCTTTTTAGGCTCTTTGGTAAGATTGCAGTGTCTGGAGAGTTAGTGTCTCAGGTGGTAGAAAATGTTGTGCCCTTTCTGGGTAGTTTCTGCCATCCTTTGGTCCTCTCCTTGCAATCAGATCTCACCTGTGGGTCCAAGGAGCTGTTAGCATGCAATATCGCCCACACCATGGCTCACTGCTTCGACGATGTGGGCTAAACCAGGTGAGGGTAGCCAGTTGTTTACCTGCTTATGATGTTGGGATTGTCTACCTTAGCACAGGAAGATTGGGCCCAGTTATCTTGCATGGAGGAAACTACCAAGTGTCTCAGCGAGCATAAAGATGGGACTCAGCAACGTGTTGTGGAATGGATAGAGCACGTGGAGAGACTAAGTACATTGTGGTCATCCAATGCATCCTATCCACTCTCCAGCTGTCTCGACTTATCTTACTGCTGGACCCAGACAGGCCAAGATGAGAGAGTGAGGCTGACGATCTGCGCAACTCTCCCTCACTTTAATCCAGGTCAAGCGCATGTCAAGTCAACATCACTGTAACACAACAAGCCCCATGGCGATGGGAGAGTGATGAACCAGCAAGTGTGTACTATATGCTCAAGCTGCAGCCAGAAACATACACACAGGCGGCTCAGAGAATAGGGTCGCTTTCCATTGGACCAAAGCAGAATCGGAATTCATCAGCACTCTGAGTGACGTGGATCCAAGAATTCCCAAAGGGGGGTTGCAAGGACCAGGGATAGTGGGCTATTTAGTGGTACAAGCTATAGTGGTATAGGAGGCAATTTAAAGAATAAGTTCAATGGTTCACCAGTATGAGATAGATGCAAATTATCAAATGAATTAGTTTAAAAATCAACTTAATGTCTAAGAAAATCAAGTTGATTAAAAAATTTAGAATCAACTTGATGTCAAAGAAAATTTTGATTGCTTTTTTTTGCCTCCGCCACTGTGTATTATTTTGAACTCAAGCCTAACATGTTATACTTCTGTAAAGGTTCCGTTGAGATTAACCTTATGCATTAGAGTGAACTTAAATTTCGTAATAACAAATTAAGTTTATGCCTTTGTTAGCTGTTGCCTTAAAATGTTTCTAGTACATAACACGCTTTGAGCATGCATACTTGTGAGGAAAAGTGCAGTATAAGAACTAAGTACTATTATTATTGGTTCTGGGGCCTGGGGTTTGACACATAAATGAGCTGGTCTTTAATAATTCATTAAGTCTAAACCTCGCGATACATTTTGTGTCTTAAGCCCCGACAAAATCTCAAATCTGTCGGGGTCTATATTGCTCACAACAGAAACCACAATTCAGCACAAGCAATTAGCAATTACACCAGGAATTTCCACAAACTTCACCTCACTTTCCATGGTCATAATCCGATATTGATAGTAAAAACATTTCACTGCAGCCGCACTGACTTTCACTCTCAACACAAGGACAAAAGTATTCCCATATGACCAATGTGTCTGGCTTGAAGTAATAATTTACAAATAGGATGGTATTTAACATTGAATGTTTTGTTTGTTTATTGATGAGTGATTTTAAGTGATGTTTTTGTTCAACCTTGTAGGCTTTGAGAATTTTGGACTAAAAATCCATTGCAGACAGATTTTCATCATGTTTTGAAAAATCACTTTTTTCTTAAGGTCAATTTTTTATGAGAATTTTGAATTGTTTTTCTTGGGATATTTTGTTTTTTGTTGGTTTAACTTTGAAAGATTTTGTTCAAAGATTTAATCATAATTCCATATATGTAAATGGCACAGTTCCTGGTACTAAGTAAGTGATTGATTATCTGTTCCTTTGAATTCTCAGACATAAATGAATGTGAAAGCAGCCCATGTGTGAATGGTGTGTGCGAAGATGGTGAAGTCGCCAACACGTATCGCTGTCTTTGTGCATCAGGATTCACTGGACTAAACTGCGAAATAGGTAAGATCTTCAATCATGTACTGTTAAATAATGCAGTGGCTGGATGGATGTAGTAAACATTAAAATTTGATATCAGAAAGAAACTTCAAATTCATGCTCTATGTAGTATATCTTAAAGGAGATGGTATGAAACATTGACACATTAAAAACATCCAAACTCTTTTACCACAGTTCCATTTCATATTAAAGGAAAGGTATAGCCCCATAGATAAATTCAGTTCACTTCTGCATGTATTTCTGGGACAATATCTTTCCTTTAAGCTTACAAGTCTATTAAGCCTTCCCTAGATACTGTATGCATTAGTCAATTCTGCTAACACCAAGAGGCTTTAAGCCACACGTATTTGAAAGCCATTTCAGTAAAATACACTAAGCTTTTAAATTATATACTTTAAATAACACTTACACTTTTGAAGAATGTTAATCTGTGATTTTGCTGTTAGTTTGATTGCAGTAAATGCTACATTAAGTGGTTATACATTTTAGTATATCCCTCAATGGAAGAAAAATTGCTCAATTCCCCATTTATCTCCTTTTATTGTCCTTTACTGTAAAAGACCCATGAAGCAATATCTTTCCTTAGGAACAATGGCCCGTCAATCATTCACAGTTAATGCACATTGTTACCTCAGGCATTATGATACACCGCTATTTCTATCACCAGTTTGAAAATAAACTTCTCCCACTGAAACACCTAACAGGGTTGAGTGATTTCAATCACAAAAGTGCCTTGATTATTCAGCTCTGGCTTTTTGTAATGTTATGCACACAAATAGTCTTGGGCTACTTGGCTGTGGCATGCATGGGAATAGCAGATAAACAATCATTGTTTGGAATGGAAGCACAATACACTGAACAGGAAGTTGGTTGGTAATTGTCATACCTTAGTTTTCAGGATTAACTGAGGTGTTGGGTGAGGGTAGGCTTAAAGAGGAACTTTTTGGCATGTGACGACGACGAGGGAACACACAATTACAATGACGGAGTCGTTGCCTGCATATTCGGTTATGATAGTAACAATGCTATCACGAAACGCTTAATACGACCCGGACGAGAACACAGGTATGACGTATGGACAGACATAACATCGACAACCAAGTCAATGTCCACGGCCATTGATAACCAGTTGTGGTGCACTGGCTTGTCTACCCAACTTAGGCTGCATGCATAAAGTTTGACTCACAAATCTATCCTGGAAAATTATGTAAGAAGGTTCTGCAAATATCTTATATACCCAAACCATTTGACCACAGTTGCCTGTTATAAATTGTGTAGTCTATTGAACCTCTTCTCACATAATGTGGACATTAGTAAGTTTGAAGAAGGTGTTTGGGAGAAAAGTAAACTTTTCATGCATTGAAATTTATAGCCAGTGTTTACTCATTGTCTTTAGTCAACACTCTGTGTTATCACAGTGTTTTCACGTTAATGGGTGACGTAATTGTAGTGGTTTGTCAAATTTTGAATCTTCTTTTAAACACTTTTGCATCCTGCTTATGAAACTCTCAAATATTGCAATATAAATTCTTTTTAACAATCCATTCCTGCAAAAGATTATGGAAAAACGTTCCTCCTTAGGTGCAAAATTGGGGGAAAATATGGAGCTATTTTGAAAGGTATGTTAGACTTAAATCAGCCGTTTGTTTGCAGCGTCTATCAAATTCATTGATATTTCTAATTAATAAATGACTAAATAACAGTCAACATATTTTGGTAGGGTATTTTGCACCCTAAATTTCAGCTTTGTTTTTATCATATGTACATAGCATGATATAATTTGATTTTGGTAATAAAAAACGACTAGATTTTCATTTTTACGGCCTCAAAAGTATTTCAAATTTTCTCTGATTTTTCACCCAAGGAGGAAATTAAAAAAAAAAAAACAATTATTGCAGGGAACAGATTATTAGGCAATTTTTCTTGCAGTTTTTAAGAGTTTCATGACCAAGGATGTGAGAGTTTTTTAAATAAGAATAAAAAATCAACACAATTTAAGGTTTTTCCTATGCAGCCTAACACTAATGACCCCTATGGCTGCCATTTCAAGTGCGGCCTATTGCTCAGTAAAAAGAGACTAAATTTTGCACTCATTGTATGTTTATGTTTCTTCTTAAAATAAATTTGAATGCTACAGTTAATTTTTCAAGTATGAAGCTTTCAGAAGATTTAAGTGGGCAAACTCATGAAAAGTTAGGTGTAAACTTGAGTTCACCCTTTACAAAAATAAATGATAAACTACTTAATGTAACAACATGAATTTACAATAGATTTAGGACAAAAGGGGAAGAAAACATGTGACATACATTATTAATAATAATAGTATACAACAGTAGAGTAGCGAGATAAGATTTAACATGTTTCTCAAAAGTTTTTAGACGTTGTGCTTTGAACAGAAGTGGGGAAAGATTACATTAAGTAAAAATATGTATGCTTATGAATTATGTATATCAAAGATTTCATAAGAGCTTTTAAAGAAAAAAAACATATTAGAGAATTCATAACAGTTGTGCACTTGAATCAATTTTGGGACTAGCTTTAAAATATTTTATTCAGAGCCTTGATAGAGCTTACCATCATCATGGCAATAGGCCATCATTTTTGGCTGCTCTTTGTTAATACTTTATGGCAGATTCTGTGGATTTGAGAGTAGTTATTTGTTATCCATTGTGGCAGGTGCAGCTGTTATATAGCAATGAAGGTTGCAGCATTTGCTGCCTATTGAACTTTATTATATTTATTTGTTGTTTCTGCCATGTGTCTGAATAATATTTATATATTGGGTGTATGTAAACAACTTGATTTTGCTCATAGAAAAACTGTTTGTGCTTACTTTTCCTTTTAACTATCAGTGCTCACTTTTCATTTTCACCACCACAGTGCTTACTTTTCCTTTTAACCACCACAGTGCTTACCTTTCCTTTTAACCACCACAGTGCTTACTTTTTTTTTAACCACCACAGTGCTTACTTTCCCTTTTAACCACCACAGTGCTTACTTTTCCTTTTAACCACCACAGTGCTTACCTTTCCTTTTAACCACCACAGTGCTTACTTTTCCTTTTAACCACAGTGTTTACTTTTCCTTTTAACCACCACAGTGCTTACTTTTCCTTTTAACCACCACAGTGCTTACTTTTCCTTTTAACACAGTGCTTACTTTTCCTTTTAACCGCCACAGTGCTTACTTTTCCTTTTAACCGCCACAGTGCTTACTTTTCCTTTTACCCACCACAGTGCTTACCTTTCCTTTTAACCACCACAGTGCTCACTTTTCCATTTGACCACCACAGTGCCTACTTTTCCTTTTAACCACCACAGTGCTTACTTTTCCTTTTAACCACCACAGTATTTCCTTTTCCTTTTAACCTCCACAGTATTTCCTTTTCCTTTTAACCACCACAGTGTTTACTTTTCCTTTTAACCACCCCAGTGCTTACTTTTCCTTTTAACCACCACAGACATAAGGGAATGTGCCAGTGACCCTTGTTTGAATGGGGGAACCTGCATGGATCAGCTAGCATCCTATACATGTACCTGCATCAGTGGTTTTACTGGACCAAGATGTGAATTAAGTGAGTCATTTCATATAAAGTTAATTTTTGAGAAATAATTAAAGCATTTATTTGTACCAAATGTCATAATTTTATCAATTTTAATTCCTTGAGCATAACAATGTTAGATAAAAGTAGATAATCAGTTTTTTTCTTATTAAAATCCACACAAATTTGTTACAATGATAATTGTAAAGACCTTTGACATTAGTTTACAGTAAAATTGACATTTGACCTTTGACATTAGTTTACAAATAAAAAAGAATCTTTGTATCGCCAAATACATATGTTTTGTTTTTAAAGGAGAGTTGGATGCTGATACTTATGCAAAGTTATACATTCATATTTATGAATTCTGTTATTTGATGTGTTTATAATTGTTCAGAACCCTCAACCCCTCACTTCTTGTACAATTCTGATCCAGTTCTTAAAATCTGTAGCTTTAAGAAAGTTTATAACTTCATAACTCAAAACTTTTTTAACTCATTTCATATTTTCTTTATTCATTTTATGAAGAACAAAAATACCTTTTAAATTAAGAAAAAAAAAAAGCTTAGTATGCTAATTTTTCTCTCACAATTGTCATAAACTTTTATCCTTTCCCACAAATCCACTTAAATTTGTCTAAATATAAATTTCACATATCAGATGATTATCTATTCAATTTTCATTTTTTCAATCAGTATTATCTTCATTCCCAACCATATATCTGAATTGTGAAAGATTCAACATTTTCTTCCAATGCCTACTCTTTACAATAAAATCGATAATGTAAATATTAACCAGTAATTAAACAGCTTTTTTGTTCGCTTTTCAGACATAAATGACTGCAACAGTTTTCCATGCATCAACGGTGGTACGTGTCTAGATGGCATTAATTCGTTCACCTGTAGATGCTTGCCTGGTTTCCAAGGTGATCTCTGCGAGATCAGTGAGTATTTCATTTTAAACTCTTTATGTAGTTTATTTGTTTGCTGGAGGGTTTCTAAATGAAAGAGGTTTTATTTTAATTGTTCGGTGGATGCTGTGTTTTTTTTAGGTAGACAGTTTATATAGATGAGTGAGCATTAAGTAGAAGATCACTGAATGCCAAAGTGTTTGGAAGAAATGTTTAATACTGATACATAGTTTTGTAAGTGTTTCAAGAAAAGCCTGATGATATGTCTGACAAATGTTTCTTTTAAAAGTCTACATTAAGTGTGCAAACTCTTTCCTTTCAGTATGCTATCATAGGGGCGTTAATAATATGCCCAACGTGCATCAGATAGAGGCAGCATATCACACTCGCACGTGTTGGCAATGTAATTAGATCGTAGCTTTGCCGGGACAAGCAAATAATGATATCATATTAGGTTGCCCTTGCTCTGGCGAGGCGTGTGATGTGCAACTGTCGATTTTGGCCAAAATCGGCGGTTGCTGTGCATACTAAACGGAAAGCGGAGGTACACGTCATGTATGGTGTGGAGGTAAAATATCTCATTATAGCCTACAAATCTATCAAAACTTCTAAACAGTGATTAAATCGAAAAAGGTGTAACATAGAGCTGAAGTTATTCACCTACTGATTTGTCGTCATAGTCTTTGTGTGCATGATGAATTACTCTGGCTGTAAATTTTTAGTCTTATGCATCCAAACTCAACAGAGTGTTTATAACTCACTGATAAAAACATCCTTTTAAAAGTCCAAACGAATCATCAGCCCCACATTACTCGCATGACTTGGTCCTGCCCTGGCTCTTTACAATATGTTCTGTGTTCATATAGATGATTGGAAGTGTAATTACTGATGCGTAAAATCACTGAACTATCTGTGGTGGGTTTCTTAATTGCTTCCAGAATAGTCTATTTGTCATACCCACCGAAATGGAGGTTCTTGCGGGTGAAAATTTGTAGCGAGGATTAGGCATAATGTGGTGCAGCAACATCAAGCTTTACAGTAAATAACTTAGAACCAGCACATTTTTTTAAAAACATTTCAATCCTTTTTGCAATTAGCCTTTCTGGTTTTAATGTTTGACAGCTTGTTTTAACCAATCACCACACAAATTTGCCTACCAACAAAATCTGCGTAACTAAGTGGAGCAAACATCCTACGCGGTGGTACTGGTACAGTACACCTAGCTAACAGCGCGCGCTCATGTAGTCAATGCAACTTACCATACAAAACAAACTTCTGCACACACAGACTGAGTGAAGGCAAATTGGTGAACAAAAATTGCCGGCTTTGTAAATCTGATTGCTGTCACCCAGAACAGTTAGCAAACTGAATTTTGTTTATCGTATTTGCTAAACACTCTAAAAATCCGAAGAAGTGCCATAAATGAAACAAAGCTTGCAGCAGGCCTCGCAAACATTCAAATGTCAACGCATTGGTAATGCATGATTGCAGATTTGAGGTTTGTTTCCCCACATAGTTACCGCGTTGCTATGGTGGGGCGTGGCCTATTTGGAAACCTGGAAAGCTTAATTGATATGATCTCACATATCTGGGCTGATCCTTTATGTACACAAGAGTGGCTATTACTTTGGACTGAAGTGATGATAATCATTATGATGATAATAAAATGGCCTCAATACTATGTAAAAATATAATGAACATTAGTCTTTGTAATATCATTATTTCTGACTCTTTTTATTCATATTTTAGATTTTGATGAATGCAGCAGCAATCCTTGTCAAAATGGTGGCTTCTGTGTGGACAGCACCAATGGGTACCAGTGCATCTGTCAACCTGGTTTCCAAGGCAGCAACTGTCAGATAAGTAAGTGACCTCTGACCTCAAGGTTGAGATGTACACTAGGTTTTTACAGCTCACGTGAGATATTGTCATGATTTTTAAAGAGATATGTCAATCATGGTCATTTAATTAAACACACCAATTTCAAAATCTTTAATCAGTTAAAGGAGCACTAGACTGAAAAGTGAGGGCATATTTTCAGGGGGTCCCCAAAAAATCAAATGCCCATCTAGCATGTAACGGTATAGCAATTTTCTGTTTAAATGAATAGAATATTGAATACTCAAGTGACCTTTGCCCTCACGTCGTATGTGGGCTATAAAGACATGAAGTTTGTCGATCTGTTGTGAATGATATTTTGTGAAATTTGCAAAAACGAGCACCCTCATTTTTCTGTCTAGTGCTCCTTTAATCAATTAATCTTTTACAAGCAATATCATATGAATTATCTTAATTTATCTAAGCAGTTATAGAAGTTTTTGATGTTATCTAAATATGTTTTTTTATAATATATATCATTTAAATGAATAATACCTCTATTACGATTTTTAAGAAATATTGATGATAGAGTAGCAACTTAGATTTTGAATGTACAAATGATAGCCTGTGGCAAGAAATTCATTACCGATTCTCTGTACATTTGTTGCAAGAAAAATTTAACCGAAAAGCAGAAATGCTCTGAAATAGTGGATTTATTTTCTGATAATTGCTTGGATCTCTTTATATGTATTAAATAAAATTATCTGTTTCTGATTGGTCAAAATATTAACATGAATAACAAGCCCATCAATAAGCACAGTGAAAGTGATGTCATTAATATGTATCAGATATGCTGGTGATGTATTAATCAACTTTCTGTAAATGATTATTTAAATTTTTTGTTGATTCTAGATTTAAATGAGTGTAACAGCAACCCATGTGCAAATGATGGTACCTGCATCGATGGGATCAACGGCTTCACGTGTAACTGCCCAGCTGGCTGGACAGGAAGAACATGTGCCAATGGTCAGTATGTTTCCCTTATTAATCCTTAAAGACCCACGCGGTTCAAAACGTGACTGCAATTTTTCAGAACTTTTTTTCAAAATTGATTTTCACAACTTTTCTTTTGTTTTCTATCACTGCAAGTTTGGTTTATATGAATGCTAAGACAAACTTTTGAATAAAAAATTATAAATAAAGAAAATATTGACATAAATATGCAAATTTGCAAATTTTAGGCAAAATTAGGCCAATTTGTTTGAGCTTGCAATTGGAGGATGGAGGATTTTTGTACATATTTAGATTGTTTGTGAATTTTCCATTCCATGGATACCAGTTTGATTTTTTTCTTAAAGCAAAACATGTAAAAACAAAGCAGCGCATCCACTTTGGTTTTCGAAGCTGGGTTGCACACGTTGCAATCTCACATGCTAACTGCTACACTACACTGCATATGTTTTAGTGTGTGATTTGTTTTAATACTTGTATTTTAGTGTGAACAAAGAGGGGGTAGTTGTTCTTTTTCTTTTCATTTGAAAATATGTGAAATAATGATTCTGACGATATTTTTTTGCATATGGCAGGAACTACGACTTTTGTCAAAAATTGGTCTCAAAAGGCTAAAAATCATGAAATTTTGCACAATTTTTGCCAAAAAGATATTATGATAGTGGCAGTCAAAATTTGACCGAAATTAGATGTATTGATGTCTTTGACAGTCTCTCATGACTTTTCAGGCAAAACTATGTCTGAAAGCATTGCAAGTAAGTATTTGAAGAAAAAAAATGGTTTTTTTGTTAAATTTTGTGCATTTTTGAATTTTCTCTATTCCAACCCATTTTTTCTCAAAAGTATTCAAAATAATCAAAACTTACATTTTCTGAAAGAACTATTCAAGCTCTTTGAAATGAGACTGCTGCAAGCTTATTGACAAAGCAAAATAATTTTTTGGAAAGTGCATGTCCAAACCGGTTGTGCCATGACCGGTTGAGCCCTAAAGGTCAAAGGAATTTCCTGTGAATTTTCAGTTCATTTTATGATAGAGGATTCTTATTCCGTTTAGAGTTATTGCATCTTGAAGATTTCATGAGTGCGTTGAAAAGTGACCTCACAGTAAAGTGTGATGTCATAAAGGCAAATCCAAGACAATTTGTTTGTATTTCTTTGAAAATTAATTACCCTTTCGAAATCATTGAAAGCTTGAATAATTAAGATGCTGTATAACATGGAGTTTAAAAGAACGTGATTTAAGAAAAAAAAAAAAAAATGTTTTTGTTTTATAGAAATACATAAAAACTCTCTTGGAATCTGCTTTTAATGACAGATATTATATTGTACACTGTGAGGTCACAATGAGGAAATCTTTCAAATGCAATAACTCCTAAGACGTGAAGATTATCTTGGATCTGAATTTATGACATCACATTTTACACTGTGAGGTCACACTGGTGAAATCTTTAAAATATAATAACTCCTAAGACGTGAAGAATATCTTGGATCTGAATTTATGACATCACATTGTACACTTTGAGATCACACTGGTGAAATCTTTAAAATGTAATAACTCCTAAGATGTGAAGAATATCTTGGATCTGAATTTATGACATCATATTGTACACTTTGAGATCACACTGGTGAAATCTTTAAAATGTAATAACTCCTAAGATGTGAAGAATATCATGGATCTGAATTTATGACATCATATTGTACACTGTGAGGTCACGCTAGTGAAATCTTTAAAATGTAATAACTCCTGAGACATGAAGAATATCTTGGATCTGAATTTATGACATCATAGTGTACACTGTGAGGTCACACTGGTAAAATCTTTAAAATGTAGTAAGTCCTTAGATGTGAAGAATATCTTGGATCTGAATTTATGACATCATATTGTACACTGTGAGGTCACACTGGTGAAATCTTTAAAATGTAGTAGCTCCTTAGACGTGAAGAATATCTTTGATCTGAATTTATGACATCATATTGTACACTGTGAGGTCACACTGGTGAAATCTTTAAAATGTAGTAACTCTTAAGACGTGAAGAATATCTTGGATCTGAATTTATGACATCATATTGTACACTGTGAGGTCACACTGGTGAAATCTTTAAAATGTAGTAACTCCTTAGACGTGAAGAATATCTTGGATCTTAATTTATGACATCATATTGTATACTGTGAGGTCACACTGGTGAAATTTTTCAAATGTAGTAGCTCCTTAGACGTGAAGAATATCTTGGATCTGAATTTATGACATATTGTACACTAAGGTCACACTGAGGAATTCTAAATGTAATAACTTTAAAAAGGAATGAGATATCAACATGATTTTTAAACCAAATTGTTTCTTTAATAGTCGTCTATTATATATATGAAAATGAAAATTCACGGGAATATTCCTTTAATGTTTTATTATTTGGTGGTGTGTGAATTATTCATTAGTATTTTTTATAAATCATTTTCGTTATTATGTAATTTTATCTCTCTACTGCATCTGACAAGTCTTAAATGAAGACAACAACAGACTTTTCAGTAATTTGAAATACACTGAGGACAAGAATTTCTAATGAGACGGGGGTTCAGCAAATCAACCTGGAGCAAATTGTCCACCAGGCGTTGATCTCTGCACTTATTGTTGTCCAAAAGAAAATTAGGTTGCCCTGAGATTTATAAGTGCATGTGTTTAAAGGGTTAGTTTAGTGGTCGAGCATGTCCATCTTATATGAAAGAGGATTTTAAAAGAAACAAAATGGTGAAGAAAGCATTCAAAATTCTTATTCCATTAAGGAGATATTCAAGTTTAAAGTTTGGTAACATTTCTGTATAAATGACTAAAATCAGACTAGTTGTGATGTCACAGCCTCTGATTCCTCAAAGTCTTTATGTATTTTAATTAAAAGTTTATTACATTTTTTCACTATTCAAATTATTTATCCTCAAACTTTCTTCAGGTGGTATAGTATAAATACCCTTCCTAGATACCGATTTACTACTTTTTTGACAGATCCCATGGTTTTAAAGCCTCAGAATTGCAGGACAAAATATGATAGAATACATAAAGACTTTGAGCAATCTGAGGCTATGACATCACAAACTAGTCTGATTTTAGTCGTTTCTACACTAATAATATCAAACTTTAAACTTAAATATCTCCTTAATGGAATAAGATATTTAAACGCTTTCTTCACCATTTTGTTTCTTTTGAAGTCCTCTTTCATATAAGATAAACTTGCTTGACCCTGAACTAATCCTTTAATACAAACTAAGCCAAAGGTTTGATTGTCTGCCTGGTAGAACCAGCAAAATTGATTGTTGCCCAGATATAATTAATGGTTGCCCCAGGCAACTGATAGTGAATGTTTTGTAGATATCCGTGACAAAGGAGTTTGGATCAATGATGTATGAGCATAGAAAAAATATAATCAACCTAATTTGTGCAATAATTCATTCCTTATTAGAAAAACTCATTTTTGAGTTTGCTGAATTAAGAGTTTGATTTAAGATAAATTGAGGTCATATCATTTAATGACCTAAGTATATACTACATACAACATTTGTTGATCTTTTTTTCTTTCATTTGATATCCTTTCTCCTCCCTGTCTCTTACTAACCCAGAAAAATTCATATTTTGATCATGAAATGATTATCAAGTCTGTACAATGTGGATTATGTGTTTTTCTTAATATTTTTTTATGGTAATCTTTAGTTTGATACCAGATTTAAGACTGTTCTTAGCAATATGCAAATAATGTGATGAAAGAAGGGAATCTCAAGAATGAGCTTATTTTGTTCAAGTAAACACTGATTTTCATTGTTGTTATTTCCTTAGCCTCTCTGTCTTCATCTCATATAAAATCTGGTTTTTCTGGGTGATGTTCTGTGTGGAGCTTTGGTGGACATCATGACAATTGACAAACTTTTTTGAACATTTTCTTATTTTTAGACATTCAGGAATGCATCAGTGACCCGTGTCTGAATGGAGGGACATGCATTGAGGCCAACAATGGGTACTCTTGTATCTGCAGAGCTGGCTATATTGGAATCATGTGTGAGACAAGTAAGTCTGTCTGTCAGTTTGTCTGCCTGTCTGTATGTCCATCTGCCTGCATGTCTATTATCTGTCGGATGGTCAGATAGGTATACTCTTTTAACTTTCACATACTTTTAGATTTAGCTCTATTTTAAAAATCAAATGAATTAATGTATCTAGAATTTGAAAGTTATGTTGGACTTTCATGTACAAATGTGAACAAAATTTAGCAGTAATTTTCAAAAGTTATGTTGGAAAAACATTTGTTAGATTTAGTTTTTCAAGATTTTTTAAAGATTTTAAGCTGTCTATCAAGTCACACATCAGAAATTCAGCATAACTTAACAATCAAACCTTGATCAGCTATAACTTCAAAACTTTTAATTTTATTTCAGATGTCAATGAGTGTGCAAGCAGTCCGTGCAGAAATGGAGGAGCGTGCCAAGATCGAGTCAACAGCTTTGTCTGTAATTGTGCTCTTGGCTGGTCTGGTCTTACATGCCAAACTAGTAAGTATTTTATCTTTAAGTAGAAAAGTTGAATGCAAATATCTCCCACATTTTATTTGGTGCAAGTTTCAAAGAATTTGGGGGTATATAAAATAATGTGTTTGAATTTTGATGTTTTGCATTGTGTTTTGCAAAATTGTAATAATGCTATGGAATAGTTGTTGTACCTGGGACTTGTTATACAACTCACAATCACATTCAAAGCGCTCGATATATTTGTCTCATTTTCACTGCTAAGATGATGGGGGATTTTTGAGACATTGCAATGTCATAATCTTAACATTTAGTTTGCTAATCCAGTGTACCTTGTTCTTGAAGGTAGAGCATTTATTTATTTTCCTGCAATATTTGGAACATTCTAGGTTTAAGGATATTTTGGAAACAGAGGAGAGTCTTTGTGATAACTTTTCTTATGTTTTATAAATAACTAATTTATTTTCAAAAATAATGTTGTATAGCATTGCCATTTGTTTTCACTACATCAATACTAATAGAATTGACAGTATCATATTTTTGTTGAGATTTTGTGGATTCAAACTATTGGATATGTCAGGAAAGTATAGAACAGAATCTATTAATGGTATTTAGGATTTACCACCTGAAGAAAGTTTGAAAATGAATAATTTAAATAGTAATAACGTTAGATGAAATTACCTCAAAGTACATAAACAATTGTTAGAATGTGAGGATGAGGGCGCCAACCTTCCATAGTAGACTAAAAGCCCTAGTTTGTCAATTCTACACAGATAAGACATAAGTTTAAACTCAGATATCTGCTTAACGGAATAAGATATAAAGTAGTTTCGTCACCATTATGTTTCTATTAAAGTCCTTTTTTCATATAAGATAAACTTGCTTGACCACTGAAATATTCCTTTATGGGTTAAGCTTTGGAAAAACTAGAAAAATATTTAAGATGATCAATAAAACAAAAATTGTTCCCCCTGTAGCCAATTTTATATGCTATTGAAAAGTGAGATATTATATTAATGTGGTAATGAATATGCATGGACTTAATTTGCATTTTATAATAACTTATTATTAGGCTAGAAGCTGGTCATTTCTGTTTAGTTCTGATTACTTTGAGACTAAATACAATCATGCCACTTTACAAATAGAAAAGAAGATTGAAAAAGAATTAAGTGATTTTGGCAGCCTGTTTTGATAAATTCTAACATTTTCTCTCATATATTTTCAGATGTAAATGAATGTGCAAGTTTTCCCTGCAAAAATAACGGGCAGTGTTTTGACGGCATCAATGGTTTCCTTTGTAATTGCCTACCAGGATACGCTGGCACCAGTTGTGAAATAAGTAGGTTTTATAGCAATTCAATTTGAATCTCTGAAAATTTGAGGATTCACTACAAGAGGTTATGGGGATGCTGGGAAAGATTAAAGATATTTTAGTGTGTGTGGATGTCGTTCTTCTGTTTGATGTTTGCTACCTTCATCATGCTTCCCTCTACAACCATATTTAGTCCCCCTTTCCCACCCCCCTCTCTCTACTTTGTTTTTTTCACCCATGCATCTCCTGTCTTGATACCAGCTTTCTGACTTTTAGTTTTTGTATTTCTCTCATTCTCCCCCTGTTTTGTTTCCTTCCTACCTCTAGAATGATTTAACCTCTCAGGCACAATTTGACCCTCATTGTCGTGGTGCCGTTAAGCCCTCATCAAACAAACAAACAAACATTTGATGCATTAAATCTTTGAAAATTTGTCGATTTACTACAAGGGGTTATAAGGGATGCTGGAAAAGATTGAAGAGTTTTCAATGTATGTGGATATCGCTCTTCCATTTGATATTTGCTACCCTGAATTAATGACGTAAGAAAATTGCCTTCTGCACCAAAACTTAAATCTTTGAAAGTTTGAGGATTTTCTGCAAGAGGTCATACCTTGCCTCGAGTGTAGAGGAATGCTGGAAGAGATCCTAGATTGAAGATTTTGTAATGTTTGTGAATATTTGTGCGTTCATTTTATATTTGCTCCCCTGAATAAATAGAAGTGATAAATTTGCCTGGAAGGGACATTGTAATATCCTTTGCACCAATCTGAAACAGATTTTATTAAAGCTTTCTCAGTTTTTGGAGCCAAATATTACTTGTTGGCAGTATATTTGTGTCTCCGAGGCAATCTGGGTAGAGCAGAAATTCTCCACCACCCCCCAGCAACACCAATAAAATTCATGCAAAATCAGAATGCATTGGTGCAAAAAAATCAGTGAACAGGTGATAATTTATCTGTATGTTACCAATTCCTTTTCCAAATTTGAAATCAGCCAAAATTTTAACAAGAATTATATTCTGGCACAGCAGTCTTGCTTTTTGAAAAGTCTGTGCACATAAAACCAATGAATGAAGATATCATCATCAAGGTTGGAAAAATGATATGAAGCCAGAAAGAAATAATTTCTAAAAACCAAATAATAAATAGCTTATTTATTAATTAAAGGTTAACATTGAGGCAGTGTTTATATGCATATTTAATGCATGGGGCAAAGGACTTTGGCCCAAGTAGAATGGCCCGACTTTAGGAGGGTCATTCTACTGCAAAGTCCTTTGAACCGTGCATTAAATACGCATATAAACACAAATGCTAAAACATTAGTCCGTTTATAAATTTTTTGTGTTAGATTGTTTCAAATGCTCAAAAAAAACAAGTAAAAAGAATGAAAAGCAAGAAAATTTACATATATTTTATCTTTTTATTAAAAATAATCATTGCCGTGCATTAACAGTAAGTATTTAATGCATGGGTCATAACAATGCAAATACTCGCTTGTTTTCACAGATATTAATGAGTGTGCTAGTAATCCGTGCATCAATGGTAATTGTGTGGACTTGGTCAATAGCTTTGGCTGTCAGTGTCTGCCGGGATATGTAGGGGTTCTGTGTGAAACAAGTAAGTTAATATATTTTGTTTTATTTAGGGGGTAAATGTCATTTTGAGATAAGGGATGATGTCATTTAAGGGTTTAGGCAGACCAAGGCAGTATAAGTAGCAACAAGGAATCACATCTGCTTAAAAAGTGTGTTTACCTGTGTTTAGAAATTGTTGATCACTGTTATTCTCCTTATACGCTCTCCATTGTGGTCTCCATTGTGTTTGAGACCACCCATTAGCCAATCAGATACCATAAGTACCACTTTATGATTATTCATTAAATGATTAGTTCAGTGGTCAGACAAATGTACCTTGTTTGAAGAAAAGTCCTGCTGTAAAGAAATTACTTTGATATCTTTTTGCATTCATCTTGTATTGAGTTTTAAAGGAATATTTCTGTGAATTTTCATTTGATCTATATGATAAAGGACAATGAAAGAAACAATTTAGTTTAGAAATCATGTTGATATCTTTTTCCGTTTAGGAGTTATTGCATTTCAAAGATTGCACGTTGAAAAGTGACCTCACAGTGTTAAGTGTGGCATCATAACGGCAAATGCAAGACAATTTTTGTGTATTTTTTGAAAATTATTTAATTCTTCCTAAATTACTGGAAGCATTTTTGTTTATTTATTGAGATGGGGCATAACATACACTTTATAAGAACTTGCTTTAACCATCTGCTCATGAACCTAACACAAATAAAAGAAAATCTTTTTTGTATGTTTTATAAAATACATTAGAAGTGTCTTGGATCTACCTTGATGACATCACATTTTACACTACGAGGCCGTTTTTCAACGCACTCCGCATTGTTTGAAATGCAATAACTCCTAATTGAAATAAGATATCAACATGATTTTTACACAAAATTATTTCTTTAAAAGTCCTCTCTCATATATATGAAAATTCATGGGAATATTCCTTCAAAGATGTCCCAGATGTCACTCCTTTGTTTGAAAATGACTGGTGTAATAAGTTTACTGTGGAATAGTGTTATCACACACGTGTGACATCACAATTGTTAATGTGCTTTTGTGAAAATTAATTTACATTGTTTACCAACAGACACTAACTTTGCAAAGTCCCCAGGATTTTTCATCCCCTTTCATACAATATAAACATGTATGCCTAGTAAAGTCTTGATTTAAAAAATATTAATTAATTTGGAAAGTTGTTCGTAACAGTTATCATGGAAGTACAGCTATGACATCATACTGGAATGATACTATGACATACTATGACATCATACTATGAACACATGGAATCTTTGAAATGCGATAACTCCACCAAATTATTTCTTTAATTGTCCTCTTTTACATAAATGCCACACGTAAAATAATCAGAATATTCCTTTCACTGAAATTAATTAAACATTAATTTTGTGAATAAAGATGCCATATTTTGAACTGACTACTGACATTTGCATAATTGATTTCTTTGATAGATGTTGATGAATGCGACAGCAACCCATGTTTGAGCGGAGGAACCTGTACGGATCTTGTCAATCGTTTCCTGTGTACGTGTCCACCAGGATTCATGGGAACCGTCTGCGAGACAAGTAAGTCAAAATCTGGTCCATTTTTGCAACCTTGTCTCTGTACACTTTTATCATAGCGATGTTATACAACTGCCTATTCGTGTTTAAAGGAAAATGTAAAATAAAGCAATAAAAGTGGAGACAAAAGTCAAAATTTGGTTTCTGTCAAATAGTCTTTTGTATGTTGTGAGATATTGTTCAAAAGTACTGGGCTCGTTCACGGAAAGAGGCCTGTGTTGTGTCCTTGAGTAAAACACTTTATTCCATTTACTTCAGTCCACTGTTGTTAAATGGGTACCAGCACTGCTGATGAGTTAACCTGCAATGGGAGGAGTTAACCTGCAATGGGAGGAGTTAACCTGCAATGGGAGGAGTTAACCTGCAATGGACAGGTGTCCTGTCCAGTGAGAGTCAAAGATTGTAATTTGCTTGCACCACAGCTACCAGGGGTAAGCACTAGCCTTATGGGCCTTCATGGTCTGGGAAAGCATGACAGCTACCGGGGATAAGCACTGGCTTTATGGGCCTTCATGGTCTGGGAAAGCATGACAGCTACCGGGGATAAGCACTGGCCTTATGGGCCTTCATGGTCTGGGAAAGCATGACAGCTACCGGGGATAAGCACTGGCCTTATGGGCCTTCATGGTCTGGGAAAGCATGACAGCTACCGGGATAAGCACTGGCTTTATGGGCCTTCATGGTCTGGGAAAGCACGACAGCTACCGGGGATAAGCACTGGCTTTATGGGCCTTCCTGGTCTGGGAAAGCATGACAGCTACTGGGGATAAGCACTGGCCTTATGGGCCTTCATGGTCTGGGAAAGCATGACAGCTACTGGGATAAGCACTGGCCTTATGGGCCTTCATGGTCTGGGAAAGCATGACAGCTACCGGGGATAAGCACTAGCCTTATGGGCCTTCATGGTCTGGGAAAGCATGACAGCTACCGGGGATAAGCACTGGCTTTATGGGCCTTCATGGTCTGGGAAAGCATGACAGCTACCGGGGATAAGCACTGGCCTTATGGGCCTTCATGGTCTGGGAAAGCATGACAGCTACCGGGGATAAGCACTGGCCTTATGGGCCTTTATGGTCTGGGAAAGCATGACAGCTACCGGGGATAAGCACTGGTTTTATGGGCCTTCATGGTCTGGGAAAGCATGACAGCTACCGGGGATAAGCACTGGCCTTATGGGCCTTTATGGTCTGGGAAAGCATGACAGCTACTGGGGATAAGCACTGGCCTTATGGGCCTTCATGGTCTGGGAAAGCATGACAGCTACCGGGGATAAGCACTGGCCTTATGGGCCTTCATGGTCTGGGAAAGCATGACAGCTACCGGGGATAAGCACTGGCCTTATGGGCCTTTATGGTCTGGGATAGCATGACAGCTACCGGGGATAAGCACTGGCTTTATGGGCCTTCATGGTCTGGGAAAGCATGACAGCTACCGGGGATAAGCACTGGCCTGATGGGCCTTCATGGTCTGGGAAAGCATGACAGCTACTGGGGATAAGCACTGGCCTTATGGGCCTTCATGGTCTGGGAAAGCATGACAGCTACCGGGGATAAGCACTGGCTTTATGGGCCTTCATGGTCTGGGAAAGCATGACAGCTACCGGGGATAAGCACTGGCCTTATGGGCCTTCATGGTCTGGGGAAAGCATGACAGCTACCGGGGATAAGCACTGGCCTTATGGGCCTTTATGGCCTGGGAAAGCATGACAGCTACTGGGGATAAGCACTGGCCTTATGGGCCTTCATGGTCTGGGAAAGCATGACAGCTACCGGGGATAAGCACTGGCCTTATGGGCCTTCATGGCCTGGGAAAGCATGACAGCTACCGGGGATAAGCACTGGCCTTATGGGCCTTCATGGTCTGGAAAAGCATCGAAAGGATTAGTTCATGGGTCAAGCAAGTCCATTTCATATGAAAGAGGACTTTGAAATGAACAAATTGGTGGAGAAAGCATTCCAAAATCTTATTCCGTCAAGGAGATATTCAAGTTTAATGCTCTGGCTTATATGTGTAGAAATGACTGGTGTAGTAAGTCTACTATGGAAGGTTGGTGCTCGCATCCTCACATTCCTAACAATTGTTAATGTATTTTCAGAATATTTTGTAACTTTTACTATTTGAATTCTTTTTCTCAAATTTCATCAGGTGGTAAATTATAATTACCTTTTCAAGATTCAATTTTACTACTTTCCTGACATATTCAATGGTTTTTATGCCCCAAAATTGCAGGAAGAAATATGAAAGAATACATAAAGATTTGGAGGAATCTGGGGCTGTAACTAGTCATGATTTCATTTGTTTCTACACAAATGATACCAAACTATGAATATCTTTTTAACAGAACAAGATCAAGATTTTTGAATGCTTTTTTCACTCTTTTGCTTCTTTTGAAGCCCTCTTTCATATAAGATGGACTTATTAGACCTTTTACTTACTTGACCAAGAACTTGACCTGAACTAATCCTTTAACTTTATTGTGGAGTGAGTGTGAAATTAAATTGTTACTTGCTATTAAATTACTGCAGTATGCACAATTTGGATGTCATCATTATTTATGTGCAAAATAGATCAATTGGGCCCAAGGAAAAAACTGTTCAATTCATTAGACTGTTTTAATTTTCTTATTTCTCTGTTGGGTTCAAATACTTGACAACCATTCATATGTGATTTTCTATCTGCACGTCACCATTTTATTTACATATAATGTTTACATTATTAGGTAAGTTGGATTTTAATTATTACCTCTGGCACTATTGACCTATGACATTGATATCCTACGAGGTAAGATGAGTGTGATTATGTAAATTGCTCATCTTTTTAGAGTGTACAATTGGATGTGAAAAAGTGGATGATCAGTCTAATGCACACATCATTGGGATTGCATGCCTTGCATTGAATGTAATGTGAAAAACTTAAGTCAGCTAAGGTAAAGAACTAGTTTAAGAAAAGTTGAAAGAAGACTTGTATGACTTGTTTTCCTAATCGGATATTTGTTATATTTCTTGTAGATATAAACGAGTGCAGTTCCAGTCCTTGTTTGAACCAAGGAAACTGCATCGATGACAGGAATGGTTACTTCTGCCAGTGCTTCAATGGCTGGACAGGGCCTACTTGTGCTCAAGGTAAGGGACACTGGTATTTGTTTGCCAAATTTTTCAGAAAATAATTTGAAGGAACCCTCAGCAGAAAGTGTATTATTTTGAGATTCCCAGAGTATTTGAAGACTTTCCTTGCATGCAATGTACTGATTACCTTTCTTCAATGAATAGTCAAATTATGAATGATATATTGAAATCATGAATGACTTTTTAAATTATGAATGAATATTCAAATATTAAAAGAATCTTCAAATTATGAATGAATATTTAAAACATAAATGAATATTTTAAATCATGAATGAATATTCAAATCATGAATTAATATTCAAATCATGAATGAATATTCAAAATGAATGAATATTGAAATCTTGAAAGATTCTCCAAATTATGAATGAATATTCATATCATCAATTAATATTTAAATCATGAATGGATATTCAAATTATGAATGAATATTCAAATCATGAATGAATATTGAATCATGAATGAATATTCAAATCTTGAAAGAATCTTTTAAGTATCATTGAATATTGAAATCATGAATGAATATTGAAATCATGAATGAATATTCAAAATAAATGAATATTCAAAATGAATAAGTATTCAAATCTTGAAAGAATTTTTAAATTATGATTGAATATTTAAATCATGAATCAATATTTAAATCATGAATGAATATTCAAATTAGGAATGAATATTAAAATTATGAATGAATAATTAAATCATGATTGAATATATAAACCATGAATGAATATTCAAAATTAATGAATAATCAAGTCTTGAAAGAATATTCAAATGTTTTTCTTGAATAATAAATATATATTTCCAACAATGTAAGTGCTAGATATAAACAAATCAATGTTTAAGATCAGAAATCCATGATTTGAAAATACTATGAATGATTACAAAAACACTCTCACTTTTTGGCTGAGTGTCCTTTTAATCATACTGATTATAAACAATGTATTGTTATCTTTATGACTGTACAAATTATTCGTTTAATGCTCATAACAATGTGATATTTACATCTTTTCGATTATATTTTTAGGCAAAATATGAAATTCTTACAATGGTTTTGATTGTGTTTTTTTAGTAATTTATTTGGAAAAGTGAATGAAATGTATTTAACCAAAGGAGATTCCTGTAAAAACATATTTGCCTTAAGTTGATTGTTTTTTAAACAAGACTCATTGTTGTATTTTTCAGACAAATAAATTCAATTTGATATATAATACTTAATATCAGAGCTCAAAATTAGCATTGGTTTATCACTAGCTCATCAGGCTTCTCACTTTACATTTCACTAGCCCAACTGAACTTCCACAAGCCTGTTTCTTCATGTCTCACATAAACATACTGAATAAACCTGATTGTAGTATTAGCTTGAATGATGGACTTGAATGAATTAAATTGTGCTAGCCCATACATAAAATAAACTAGCCTCAGACTAGCGGGCTTATGCTAATTTTGAGCCCTGGTTAATATCAATCAATTTTTCAATGCAAGTATTAAAACTAATAAAATGAAGTAAAACTACCAAATGGTACCAAATGGTAATGGTACCTTTTATTTTGTTCTAGTTAATATTACAATTATCTGTGTTTCGTATTGCAGTCTTCAAAGCAGTCATTTGAATACAATTAAATGCTTAGATTTATTCATTTTTCATGTTGTTATTAGTTCCATATGATAAATATTCTTGTTGCAAGAAGTGCCAAGTTTTCAATGACATGATTCTTCATTTAACGTTTTTGGTTGTGTACAACAGATATAGATGAATGTGTCAGTGATCCTTGTAAGAACGGCGCCACATGCAGTAACAACCAGAACTCCTTCTCGTGCAATTGTGCACCAGGATGGACAGGAAATCAGTGTCAAGCTGGTAAGATGTCATCAGGAGTTTTTACACCTTCATCAGTTTATAAAAATCAATTACTACAGTTCTCACTGTTTTGTATTCTGTACCTTCAACATGTTAGCACCTCTTGTAGTCATTGGCAAAGCTCGAGATTTAAGCCAGAGGACCAAGTTTAGGCCAGATGTGGCAAGAATAATGACAAAAGGATTGGGTTGAAGGGTGATAATATATTTGTGTCTTTGAGTGATAAGGCAATTGATCTATTTAAAGAACAACTCACACTTTTCCATGACCAATATTTGTGAAAAGTTGAAAGTGTTGAAAAAGAAGAAGAATTTTTTATAAGTTAACCCTAAAACCCAAGGTACTTAACTCAAGTAAATAACCCAAAGTACTTAACCCAACTAAATAAGCCAAAGTACTTAACCTAACTAAATAAGCCAAGGTACTTAACCCAACTAAATAACCCAAGGTACTTAACCCAACTAAAATGACCTAAGTACTTAACCCAACTAAATAACCCAAGGTATTAAACCCAACTATATAACTCAAGGTACTTAACCCAAGTAAAATAACCCAAAGTACTTAATCCTGTCCTGGACTGTCCAGGAAACATGAAATGAGTACTTGGGTAAGATATGAGGGCCTATTAATCTTGAGTCTCTAGAATATTCAAAGACCCTTTTCATGCACATGATGGTACTGATAAATTTTGATATTATTCTTAAAATCAACCGTAATCATTTTATAATGAATACTTATAACATTTTCTAACGATACATGTATTAAAATTGAGATCTCTGTCATGTCAGTCAAAAAACCCACAAATTACAAAAATGATGCCCTCTATGACTTAGCAAAAAAGACGCCCCCTGAATTAGCAAAAAAGATGCCCCTACGAATTAGCAAAAAAGATGCCCCTATGAATTAGCAAAAAGATGCCCCTACAAATTAGCAAAAATGATGACTCCACAAAATAGCAAAAAATGATGCCCCTAAGAATTAGCAAAAAAAGATGCCCCTACCAATTAGCAAAAATAATGACCCCACAAAATAGCAAAAAATATGCCCCTATAAATGAGCAAAAATAATGCCACTACAAATTAGCAAAACAGATGCTCCTACGAATTAGCAAAAAAGATGCCTCTACGAATTTGCAAAAAGGTTGCCCCTACGAATGAGCAAAAATGATGCCCCTACGAATTAGCAAAAAAGATGCTCCTACGAATTAGCAAAAAAGATGCCCGCACGATTTAGCAAAAAAGACACCCCTACTTTCCGACCAAGGGCTCTTTTAAAATATTACATAAGAAAGTAAATAAAACAGTGTTTTGCTCTCATTTTTTTACACAAGCATATACTTAAAGAGGTGTGGGGCTCAATGATTTGAAAGGTACCTGGTTCGATTACTGTCGTGAGTGGTGCAGAGCAGAGACACATTACTCTACTTGCTTCAGTCCACTCAGCTGTAAAATGAGTACCAGTGCTGCTGGGGAGTTAATCTGCGATGGCCTGGCATCCCATCTAGGGGGAGTCGTGTACTCTCATCCGCTTGCACCATTGAAACTGGGGATGAGCACTGGCTTTATGAGCCCAATGGCTCGGATGGATTTAGCTTTTAGCCTTATATACCATGCATAACTTCTCAGGGCATTATTAATCAAAACACTTTTTAAAAGGGTTTGTATTTTGTATAAAATGACATTTTATTATTCAGTTTCTTGAAAAAATGGATTACATTTAGAGGGGTTGTTGGGATCTTCCATGCTTTCGCAAAAGTTGATAATTGATTATATTTCATCACAGATCTCAACGAGTGTCAGACTTTTCCTTGCACAAACGGTGCCACCTGTTTCAATCTCCAGGATCAGTTTTTCTGCCAGTGCCTACCAGGTTGGACTGGCGAGACATGTTCCACAATATCGATGAGTGCGCCAGCAACCCCTGTGTTAATGCTTTTCAGTGTTCCAACGACATCAATCGCTATGAGTGCTTCCTGCAACCAGGTTGGGAAGGTATTAATTGTGACATAGGTAGGTTATACAACTTTTACTTTTGCTTTCTGATTAAATGTCTTATATTTTCCTGCATTTAAAATTATTTTTTGCAGTTTTGAATTATAAATCAACAGAAAATTTTAATAATTATGTAAAATACACTCATTGATATGCAAAATCTTTTCAAATAATTCATGGTGTATAGTTTGAGAATATATTGCAATTAATTACTGAATGTGTTGATAAATGGACAAAGCATTAACATAATCTCTGTACTGCCATGACTGTCTTGTTTTTGCTTTGAGCAAACAAATGTTATAAATCTGGTAGATGGGCTGGTGCTTTGTCCCTTTTCAATGCTTGGTCCTTTTTCAATGCTTGGTCCCTTTTCAATGCTTGGTCCCTTTTCAATGCTTGGTCCCTTTTCAATGCTTGGTCCCTTTTCAATGCTTGGTCCCTTTTCAATGCTTGGTCCCTTTTCAATGCTTGGTCCCTTTTCAATGCTTGGTCCCTTTTCAATGCTTGGTCCCTTTTCAATGCTTGGTCACTTTTCAATGCTTGGTCCCTTTCAATGCTTGGTCCCTTTTCAATGCCCCTTTTCAATGAGTCCTTTTCAATACTTGGTCACTTTTCAATGCTTGGTCACTTTTCAATGCTTAGTCCCTTTTCAATGCTTGGTCCTTTTCAATGCTTAGTCCCTTTTCAATGCTTGGTCCCTTTTCAATGCTTGGTTCTGTGTTTAAACATGTACTGCTTATAGCTTTTATTAGCTTACTGTTTTGTTTGTGTTTGTTGATCCGTTTATAAGCAAAAGTCTTTTTTTAGAGTGTACATTTTGCTGAACATTAGTTTATAAGCAAATGTCGAAACCATTTGTTATTCAGATGTCTTTGCATTGTAAACTACTGTATACTCATTTTCTATTTTAACCACAATAGTAAGGGGTTGGTTATATGATATATTTTGAATGTTATGTTACAAGTGCATAATTATTGTTTATCCAGAGAATTATAAAATAAATGGATGAACATCTAAAAGAAAATATAATCTCTTTTAAAAGAGGATTGTAGTTTATTTTGTTTCTTTATTTTTGTTTCTTTGTAGATATCGATGAATGCGCAAGTTCTCCCTGCTTGAGTGGTGGCAACTGTACAAATCTTCTAGCACAGTATGAGTGCACCTGTCCTTCTGGATGGACTGGTAACAATTGTGAACAAGGTAAAATTCTTAAAAATCCATGGAGTTTCACAATTTTTTCCCATTCCTGTTTGATCTTTTCATCTCTTATATAGAATTTTAATATTTATTGTTTTATTTATACTTTGTATAATTACTGTTATATAGTTTTCTTACACTTGTTTGAATTTTATGTCGCACTTGTTATATTAAAATATAACATCTGTAATGCGCTCTAGAAATTGATAATAATAATAATTGTGTTAGAAACATCTGTAATTGTGAAAAGTTTAGGTTCTGATATAATCATTTTACGGATTATTTAGGGGTTTAGAAGTATACAGGCAGGTAGATATAAGCTAAGTATATCAAACTCCATTTAAATCCAAAACATTGCATTGAAATTAAAATTTGACCATTGTGAATTTTATTATGAAAAAGTTGGATGTATGGACAGGTAGACCTTTTTATTTTCTTATGTAAAGTAGCTGGGAAGGATTTTGGGTCTCAGGAATAGCCCCAATTTAGTAGAAAAGGCATTTGCATTATTTTGGGTACTAAAAGTAAGGAATGAATTTGAAAGAATTACAAAGATATTAGTTGTTCTGTGAGCATGTAGTTCTTATTCATAAATCATAAATTTGGCACACATCACAGGCGCGGATCCAGGGGGTGCACGTGGGGCACTTACACCCTCTGTGGATCCAAGGGGGTGCGTTCGGCACACATACCCTCTGTGGATCCAAGGGGGTGTGTGTGCAGCACATATACCCTCTGTGGATCCAATGGTGTGTGTGCAGCACATATACCCTCTGCAGATCCAAGGGGGTGTGCGTGTGGCACTTATACCCTTTGTGGATCCAAGGGATGTGCATTTGGCACATCTACCCTCTGTGGATCCAAGGGGATGTGCGTGTAGCACATATACCCTCTGTGGATCCAAGGGGGTGCACATGCGGCACATATACCCTCTGCGGATCCAAGGGGGTGCGTATGCAGCACATATACCCTCTGTGGGTCCAAGGGGGTGTGTGTTCGGCACATATACCCTCTGCGGATCCAAGGGGGTGCGTATGCAGCACATATACCCTCTGTGGATCCAAGGGGGTGTGCGTTCGGCACATATACCCTCTGTGGATCCAAGGGGGTGTGCATGTGGCACATATACCCTCTGTGGGTCCAAGGGGGTGTGTGTTCGGCACATATACACTCTGTGGATCCAAGGGGGTGTGCGTTCGGCACATATACCCTCTGTGGATCCAAAGGGGTGTGCGTTCGGCACATATACCCTCTGTGGATCCAAAGGGGTGTGCGTTCGGCACATATACCTTCTGTGGATCCAAGGGGTGCATGTGGCACATATACCCTCTGTGGGTCCAAGGGGGTGTGTGTTCGGCACATATACACTCTGTGGATCCAAGGGGGTGTGCGTTCGGCACATATACCCTCTGTGGATCCAAAGGGTGTGCGTTCGCACATATACCCTCTGTGGATCCAAAGGGGTGTGCGTTCGGCACATATACCTTCTGTGGATCCAAGGGGGTGTGCGTGTGGCACATATACCCTCTGTGGATCCAAAGGGGTGTGCGTTCGGCACATATACCTTCTGTGGATCAAGGGGTGTGCGTATGCACATATACCCTCTGTGGATCCAAAGGGGTGTGCGTTCGGCACATATACCCTCTGTGGATCCAAAGGGGTGTGCGTTCGGCACATATACCTTCTGTGGATCCAAGAGGGTGTGCATGTGGCACATATACCCTCTGTGGATCCAAAGGGGTGTGCGTTCGGCACATATACCTTCTGTGGATCCAATGGGGTGTGCGTGCGGCACATATACCCTCTGCACTTAGTCACTTTTTGCTAAAATTCCCATCTAGTTGAAATTATGGCTGATAACTACATCAGTCTAAAGTGTGAGAAGAATAATGTTTTTGAAATCTGCATCAAACCTCATGCACAACAGGACAAAAGTTAGTCAGAACTGATGTGTGTGCCCCTTTCGGAAATTCCTGGATCTGCACCTGCATCAAAATTTTCAAACTTTGATCAGGAATAACTTAAAACTGAGTATTCTTTTTATGCAAATTAAAGACTTTTCCACATAAAATGATAATATTTTGTCAAAAGAAATGAAACCTATATTTTTGTCACTACATGGACCTTTAATGTGATCTCCTAAAGGAATAGTTCAGTGGTCAAGCAAGTATATCTTATACTTCAAAAGAAACAAAATGGTGAAGAAAGCATTTAAAAATCTTATTCTATAAAGGAGATATTTTAGTTTAAAGTTTGGTATAATTTGTGTAGAAACGACTGAAATCAGACTAGTTGTGACGTCACAGCCTCAGATTAGTCAAAATTTTTTTATGTATTCTATCATATTTTGTCCTGCAATTTTATGGCCTAAAAATCATTGGGTATGTCAGGAAAGTAGTAAAACAGAATCAAGTAAGGGTAATTATGATATACCCCATAAGAAAGCTCAAGAAAAAATTATTCAAATAGTAAAAAAGTTAAATGAAATTGTCTTTAAAATACATTATTTTTTTATGAATGTGAGGATGAGGGCACCAACCTTCCATAGTAGACTTACTACGCTAGTCATTTCTACAGATAAGACAGAGCTTTATACTTGAATATAAGATTTTTGAATGCTTTCCTCATTATTTTCTTTATTTTGAAGCCCTCTTCAATATAAGATGGACTTGCTTGACCACTGAACTAATCCTTTAATGGTATATGGACAGGAAGAGGTCACCAGAATGAGCTTTAAAACTCTAAACACAACTCTTTCAATGCAGTATCTCAGTATTTTGCTTTTCATTCCATAAAACAAATCTTTAACATTTCTAAATGTGACTCCCATCCATTTCACCTCATGAATTAGTGTTGTACCACCCTGCAATAACCAAACCATATTACTATTCGTTGATTTCATTCTGTATGTATTTTCTGTTTTGTCGCAGATCTGAATGAGTGTGGAAGCAACCCATGCAGGAATGGAGCAACTTGTCGGAATCTGTTTGATTACTATGAATGCAGATGTGCTCCCGGCTATGGGGCGTCAATTGTGAAATTGGTTAGTGGATTATATTACGATCAATCAATAAATGACATATTTACACAAAAATAATCCAAGAAGCTTTTGCTCTAGGTGATTAGTAAACAGTTATTTATGGTGTGCTTGGCGACATTGTGATTCTAATGATATTTAAGATTAAAAAAGTGTTGTTCATTTCACACTTTATATTGCGGACTTCCGCTATTTATTTGGACCCCCATTTTGTTGGATGATGACTAAGCCACTACTTGCAATACATAACATGGACGAATTTATTTTTCAGCCATCGACGAATGTGCAAGCAATCCATGTGAGAATGGCGCCACCTGTGTGGACTACATGAATGCATACATTTGCCAGTGTGCTGATGGTTTTAGTGGCATCACCTGTGCCGATGGTAAGTTTAATCTGCAATTTGTTAACTGAAATTTACTGCACTGTAAAATGTGTAAAACTGACTAATATATCAATTGAGTTGTACCAAGTGCAGTTATATTTACTACTTTTTTTTGTCTTCAAAATTGTTATCAATTTCATATTCAAAATACAGTTGTTTTCTTTCATCTCTATGCAACAAATGCAACAGCAACTTAATGAATAGCTCAGGCTGCCCTCTATTCACCCTCTCCAGATGACCCATCTAATGGATCTCTTTTGTAATAACACTCTCCTGAAGCTTCTTCCCATAGCAATATCATCTGAGAACCACATTTCCCTTATCCAATGGAACACTCTCCAGCTCTATATGCACCCCTAAGCTTACTTAATCTCTCAGTGAATGCACCTTTTGTACTGTTCAATTAGTTTGAGGTAATGCACTTTCTCTGGCACAATGTAGCCTTTACTGTCAAAGTGCCAACAATTCTCACCAATCAGTCAAAATACAAGAACTGAAAAAGGCTACATTTGAGTCACTTTAAAAGCTGACCATGAAATACCACAGCTTAGGCGGGGGAGTTGAGGTATTACATGCTTGGTCAATTTTTGGCGCAGACTCAAATTTCAGTCACCGATTCAGGGAATCAATGATTCAACTAAAGGTTTCACAGATAATCATGCAATGCACAAAAGTACATTGTTGGTACAGTGATACACACTGCACTATTTCAGCAATTCAATAGCAATATAGTGCAATTGTTGACTCTCTGTGTAATGAACTTAGAAAATTAATTAAAGGGAAGAATTAAACGATTTCTTAATTGCATGGTCAAGCAAGTTCATGCTATATGGAAGAGGATTTCAAATGAAACGATATGGTGAAGAAAGCATGCAAAAACATCATTCTATTAAGAAGATGTTTAAGTTTTAAGTTCTGTATTATGTGTAGAAACGACTGAAATCAGACTAGTTGTGATTTCACATCCTTAGATTCCTCACAGTCTTATATGTAATCTATCATATTTTGTCCTGTGATTTTGTAGCTTAAAAAACATAGGATATGTCAAGAAAGTAGTAAAACAGAATCTAGCAAAAGTAATTATGATTTTAAGAAGAATTGTGTGAGGAGAAATACTTTAAATAGCAAGAAAAGATCAATCAATTTTCTTGAAAATACAATAACAATTGTTAAGAATTTGAGGATGAGGGTGAGTAGACTTGCTATGCCAGTCATTTCTACACAGATAAGACAGAATTTAAAAACTTGAATTTCTCCTTAATGGTTTTTTCACCATTTTGTAACTTGCTTGGCCACCCAACTAATCCTTCAGTAAGAAATTCTTATGCAACTGTATGATGTGAATTAAAGAAAGGTGACAAATTGTGAAAGCAGGATATTGCATCATTCATAATTTCGCTCATCTTTCAGATATCAACGAATGTGCAATCTTCCCTTGTCGTAACGGGGCAGTGTGTAGCGACGAGGTAAACCAGTTCAAGTGTACCTGCGCTCCAGGGTGGACCGGGGTCCAGTGCGAGACGGACATCAATGAGTGTGCCTCCGGTCCATGTGTAACTGGTATCTGTATTGATGGCATCAATCAATACTTTTGTGATTGCTTTGCGGGTTGGACAGGAGTCAATTGTGAGACTGGTGAGTCAAATTATTCATTCGTAAATACTTTGGAGAAATCCTTGCTTGTGATTGTTTAAATGAAAAAAAATGTGCTCATGTCTCTCAAATCCATCTGTGATGTCATGCTCAATTTGTATGAGCAGTAGAGACCTCATTTTCATAGACTTCATTCCTTAATTTAAACCGGATTATGCAGGTTTAATTTGTTGTAAGTTATAAATTTTGTGATCCCAATATCGGACATTGTTGTTACTTTTTTAAATTGGAGACTGTGCTCTGAATAAGAATCACAACAAATGGCTACACTCTTGTTCTTTTGCAGGCATAAATGAATGTGCCAGTTCCCCTTGTTACAACGATGCCAACTGTACTGATCAGCTGAACAGCTACACTTGTGAATGTTTGCCTGGCTGGACTGGAGTTAATTGCTTGGAAGGTACAGCAAATAGATATTTTAAAATAATATACTAATAATTTTAAGGTATAGTAATGTAGATTACACTACAGTTTAAAGGAGTGATGGGTAAAATGTGAGGGCACATTATTCTGAGTTTCTAGAATATTCAACCACACTTTTCTTGCACATAATGATAGTGATAACTGTTGACATAAATGTTCAATTTGATCGTAAAATCTCTAATGAATACTTAATTTTTCAATAAAATATAGTAATTGCTAACAAAGTGTGGGTGTGATGTCATTTTTAAACAAACTTGTGGCATCTTTTAAGATTTTTGGTTCAGGTGCGATAGCATCTGGAACTTATGCGGTCATGATGGCGTATGTGTGTGGTGCGTATGTGTGTGTATGTATGTGATGCTGAGTTCATAAATACGATAACTCAAGAATGGTATATAGTGTATTCATATCATATGTGGTACACAGAAAGCCCATGGTCTGTAGATGTACCCTATTGTTTTTGGTGGTGATGCCATGCATATTAATGAGTAGGCAGGGCTTAATGTAAAAATCTTGCAATGCTCATATTTTAACAACCGCAAATTTGTTTTTCATAATTGGTACAGTTATGATGTTAGCTAGTGTGTACATGGTCATGGTATAAAATGTTGAATTTCATTGATATGCATAGTGGGCTGGGCTTAATATAATTTTGCTGAAAAGTGCTTGTAAACACGATATCTAAAGAATGATAAACTGGATTCAAATCATATGTAGTATACAAATAGCCCATGGTCTGCAGATGTGCTCTATTGTTTTCAGTGGCAATGTCATGCATATTAATGAGTAGACCGGCTTAATGATACAAATTTTAAATGCTCATGTTTTAATAATCGCATGTCTGTTTTGTTTCAAATTTAGTATAGTTATGATGTTAGCTAGTGTGTGCTTGCTCATGGTACCAATACATGTTTAATTTCATTAATATTTAGAGTGGGCGGGCTTAACATGATTTTGTTAAAATTAGCTTGTAAACCAGTATCTAAAGAACAATACGTGGGATGTAGGTGGAATGTGGTTCACAGATTACCAATGGACTGTAGATGTGCCCTATTGTTTTTGGCGGCAATGTCATGCATATCAATGAGTAGACAAGGCATAAAGTAAACAAATTTAAATGCTCATATTTATATTTTAACAATCGCATGTCTGTTTTGTTTCATATTTTAAATAATTGTTGTATGCAAGTGTATACATGTTAATGGGATAAAAATGGTTGAATTTAATCAATTGTGAAATACCATTATTGTGAGAACTGTGAGTTATTTGGTTGTCATTGTTATTTTGAGCCCATTGTGCAATAACATTTATTATACAATAGTTAATACTTAAATATTCATATTGCGCATTGGAACCTCCAAACCTTTTGTATTCTGGTTCTCCTGAACTGAACAACATATCAAAAGAGTTTCTGCACTGTCCTGTGTTTAATTTTGTTGTCTACCATACAATATGGACGCTTCTGGCTACGAAACTTATTCTTTTATTTCTGTAAAAGTTTGTTTCATCAACAACAAAAATTCTTCTCCATTTTCTGCATTTGATATTTTACTGCATTACAAGTGTAATTTTAATAACAAAAAATTTGTGTTACATTTTTTATATTTATTTGTTCTCCAGTTTACGTTTTGACTAAAGAATGAAGTGTACAATAGTTTATGACATTGCAAGTGTTTCATTGATGATCTTTTCTCTTCACAGATGTGAATGAATGCAGCAGCTTACCATGTGCTAATGGGGGAAATTGTGTGAATCTGCTAAATGAGTTCAGGTGTGTGTGTCAGAGTGGATGGGAAGGAGTACGCTGCACAGACAGTAAGTTTTTCATTCAAAGTCTCTGGAGCTATTTTGATATTGCTTAAAAGTGCATTTAATATCTGAAATTTGGTGAGGAATGACTGAGTGGACAGCTTAAAATCTTCATATAATTCTTTAAATTTTCTTTGTAATCAATTAGAATAATGGGAAAGTCTGTTCTTGCTAGGAATTGATTAGGGGTATGGCAAAAACTCAATTGTTTGGTTAGAATTTGCTGCATGTCTTCAACAAATTATGATAGACAATTAAAAAACAAGATTTCCTAAAGAAAATACCAAGGTTGTCTTGTAATGCTTCACAAAATTGCATATTGGTGCCTGAGATTTAAAGACGCTGTAACATGATCTATTTTTAATTGGGTATGATTATAAAATTTTGCAACGTTTATAGATTTGGATAGATTTTAAAAGCAGTTTAGATAATTTTAGAATTCTGTACAGAATAGTCTTAAGATTACAACAAAAGCTCATGTAGTTTCTGAGTTATAGGAATGAAATTTGGAAGAATTTTGTTTTTTTACAAAAGTTCGATGTATGAACAAGTAGGCAGCTCAAAATGTTGAATGTAATTGTTTAAAATTCTGTCCTAAATATCAGTCATTGAATTCACCAAATCGTCTTCTGCTAACCTTCGATTGAGGATGTGATGGATATTTAAAACCTCTTGTTTATATCAACTGCTCCCATTTACAGAAAATTGGTAGCGGAATAAAAATGATAAGTTAACAGATAAAAAATTGTCACATGTTTTTTCTTTTTGATGTCACAAATTTACATGCAAATTTGGTTTATTATAGTATGGCAAAAAATTTAAAATGCTGTAAAATGAATGGTCTATTTTAAACCCTCCTTCAACAAAGAAGAAGAATAAAAAAGAAAGAAAAAGTTAAAGAATAAAGAAAAAGCACGCTGTTCTGCAACTTTTCCTTCCTTCATGTCTTTTGTATTTTTTTTAATTGATATTACCTTTCATTTAAGATAACCTCTCTGGCACTATTGACCATGTTGTCTACATGCCCTGAAACACCACCAGACCAAAGTGCATCTGTATCATAACCATGTGGTGTATTTGTTGTGTTTCAGATATCGAAGAGTGCGCCAGCAATCCATGTCAAAATGGTGGCACATGTGTAGATGGGATCAACTCCTACATGTGTAATTGTCTGCCTGGGTGGATTGGTGATGACTGTGAAATAGGTAAGTCATGATTGGAAGTCTGAAGGCATCCTCATTTTACTATCACTTCAAGGAGTTCTCCATTGAAAAGTGCTAGCATATAAGTCATGGGAATTTTAAAAAACACAGGGCTAATTCATGATACTTGTGTTGTTGAAAAATTACTTAAGTGTGCATAAGAAATAACTATGATTAATTTAAAGATTGGTTGGAAGGTTTTTTAGTACCATCACGTGCACGAAACCTTTTTTGAATATTCTTAATATTTAAGAAAAATATGCCTTGACCATGGTTTAGGGGTCATGGTGTCAACTTGTCATGCTAAAGGTCATGAGTTTAATTTCTGGTGTGTCTCCAACCAGTGCTTCACAACTTGTTTATCGAATGGTCATGGACATCTCTATATAACATTTGCTGTTGAAAATATAGAATAATCGAACTACCTACCTTCTTTTGAACTACCTACCTTCTTTTGAACTACCTACCTTCTTTTGAACTACCTACCTTCTTTTGAACTACCTACCTTCTTTTGAACTACCTACCTTCTTTTGAACTACCTGCCTTCTTTTGAACTACCTACCTTCTTTTACACTACCTGCCTTCTTTTGAACTACCTACCTTCTTTTAACCTACCTACCTTCTTTTGAACTACCTGCCTTCTTTTGAACTACCTACCTTCTTTTGAACTACCTACCTTCTTTTGAACTACCTGCCTTCTTTTGAACTACCTGCCTTCTTTTGAAGTACCTACCTTCTACCTACCTTCTTTTGAACTACCTACCTTCTTTTCTGTAAGTTTTGTGTTTTAACTTATTTAACTGATATATTTTTCAATCAATTTTTGAAAATCACCTAAATTGTTTTTTTTTGAACAGAAAATAATGAGTGTGCTAGCAGTCCCTGTCAGAATGGCGGTAACTGCACCGATGTTGAAAATGGTTTTATCTGCTCTTGCGCCCCAGGATGGACAGGGGTCTTTTGTCTTGAAGGTAAGATATCATCAACCTTGTTGGAGTCACTGAATAATCAAAAAAGTATTGTGCTGACATCACCAATACATGGTGTAGGAAATCATCCAATCACTAGCCAAGGAATAACAAACAAAAAATTGTTGGCATGGAAATATTTTTTCTTTCAAAAATGAATATTGCTTAGATGAAGATCATTCATTTGTTTACATTGAGAAAATGGAATTAATGAAAGTGTCTTGCTGCCTTTCAATCGTCAATACAAGTGGTTAGTGCATAATGGACATTGAATAATAACTTAGTTTGATCACAAACTTTGATCTCCCATACTAATGAATCTAATAAAAGTTTTTCAGAAATTCAAATGCCGTTCTTCTCCAAGTTTAAAACTCTATGTATTTGATTATGCAATTCTTTACGTCCATCATGACGAATAACTCAGGCTAAAAATTTCCAGTCCATTTCTTTCATTATTGGTGTGCAAACGATACACCTAGGCAAATACTACCAACCCCATGATTTAATCATCCTTCAAAATCCAATTAATTCCTGATTGCTTAGATTTAATGATGGGCGTGGTGGTATTAGTTACTTGCGCAGGGCTGGAGTCTAAAAATAGCACTCGCAGAAATCCACGATTCTGTGGGTATGAAGACCGAATATTTATTGCAAGATTTATTCATAATGATCTACCTTTCACATATACCTTGATAGAAGTTCTACTATCTCCCAGTATGTACATTGATTACTTCTGCGACCATGATTTGATCTTTTTGATGATTTTAATAAACTGTATCTTTAATTATATTTTTTGTTACAGATATTAATGAATGTGGTAGTACCCCATGTCAAAATGGTGCAACCTGCACACATGGTACTGATATCTACTTCTGTGCATGTGCCCCTGGATGGACAGGATACAATTGTGAAGAAGGTATTGATACGCAAATGTTATATTTGAAATGAGGTTCATTTATATGTGGTAAGAATACTATCATTTGATTGGTTGAAAGCATCAGCCGACCATGGTTAATTTGAGACACAGTCATAGAACTAAATTACGGAGAATATTGAGCTCATCGACTAGTGAAGCTAACATGTATTGGTGAAAGTCACCCAAATTGTGGGTTTTCCCATTGACTTTAATGATAACAAATAATAATAGTCTCTTTATTTAAAAAAAACTGTCGCTTCAATTTCATGCTGTTCCAGATATGTTATGTTACTTCTTGTATTCTAGATTATATTAAGTCATCGGGAAAAACATATGTTGTCCTTACATGAAAAGTGGAATTGTGACTGATATTTTAACTAATTTATTAAGATATTACTTGAAAATATTTGTAATATATTTGTAATTTGGTGATGTATGTGTGCTTGTCGGTTTTACTCACATATTTTCTTTCTTGTTAATTTGGTAACCAGTAACATTTATTGTAGAACTTATCTGTCATTACTTTTTTTTAATTCACTTTGATTTGCATGTGGGTGTAATTCACACAATTTTTTAAAATTCATTTTTATAAAGCAAATGCTGGTTTCTTACGTTGATATTCTTGGTAGGTTCAATTGAATGTGCAAGTAACCCGTGTCAAAATGGAGCGACCTGCTTTGAGGGTGAGAATGCATACGTCTGCCAGTGTGTGGATGGATGGACCGGTGTGAATTGCCAGAGTGATATCAACGAGTGTTCCAGCAATCCTTGTTTGAACGGTGCTGGTTGCCTCAATCTTCAGAATAAATTTGACTGTCAATGTCAGCCAGGATGGACCGGAGTACGATGTCAGACAAGTAAGGTTTTACCAGACTGTGACAGTCATGTGTTCATTTCCTTTAAAATGTCTGAACAAACAGAGGCAGTATATTTTTTAATTTATTTTGTGAGACATGCAATTATTTATATTAAAAATCCCCAAAAAAAAAAAAAAAAAAAAAAACCTAAAAATGCCATTAGCTTTTGGCCAAATTTTCTTTTCAATTTTGCAGTTGTACATTGTGTTTAAAAAAATATGATAATTCTTTTAAACAGAAAATAGACACCTATGAGGTAGAAATTCAAAAAAAGGTTCTATTCACAAGATTTTGAAAGTTCAAATTGGAAAATATAATTTATTTGCTAGAGTGTGAAAGTGAGTTAGGCAAGGTAGGAAAGCAGCACTTATCCCTGCAGCGATTTGTCAAATAGAAAGAATTTGTTTGGTCAGATGTTTCATTGGCAAGGTTTTTAAAGTTCCATTTGGAAAACAAATTGTAATGTTTGCTTGCTAGAAGGGAAGGTGAGAATGCCAGCAACACTTTTCTTCAATCACTTTTTAAATTATTTCCATATTTTTTGTCAGATGTGGATGAATGCCGTAGCAATCCTTGTCTAAACGGAGCCAATTGTGTTGACGGACAGAATTTCTATATTTGCATGTGCCAGCAAGGATGGGCAGGAACTAACTGTGATGAGGGTAAATTCACATTTTCTTTGACAATTTAGCCCTGCCCCCTCCCCTCCCCCCTAGCCTTATCTTCTATTTTTGCACCTTCAATTTTTTTTTATAAATTTGAGTTAAATCCTCTTGGTGCTATCTAGCTCTGAGGCTGACATGTCACTTGAAAATAATTCTGAAAAAATTTCAAATGCCTTAAGGAATAATTTGGTAGATTTTGCTGGTGTCATCATACAAAACTAGAGCTACATTTTCAGTGTATTCAGTTGATATTCAATCATCCATTTATAGTCATAAGCCTAATTGCTGTCATAAGCCTAGTTACAAAAACTAGAGCTACAGTTACAGTGCATTCATAAATATTTAATCATTCATTCATAGTCATAAGCCTAATTGCTGTCATAAGCCTAGTTACATAAACTAGAGCTACAGTCTCAGTGCATTCAGTTAATATTCAATCATCCATTCATAGTCATAAGCCTAATTGCTGTCATAAGCCTAGTTACAAAAACTAGAGCTACAGTTTCAGTGCATTCAGGTAATATTCAATCATCCATTCATTGTCATAAGCCTAATTGCTGTCATAAGCCTAGTTACAAAAACTAGAGCTACATTTTCAGTGCATTCAGTTAATATTCAATCATCCATTCATAGTCATAAGCCTAATTGCTGTCATAAGCATAGTTACAACAACTAGAGCTACAGTCTCAGTGCATTCAGTTAATATTCAATCATCCATTCATTGTCATAAGCCTAGTTGCTCGTTGATGCACTCCTTAAGATCATTGGATGATAGTGAGTTGTGTTGGGTCCTGGATTGATTCTAACAATTCCATTCTTCAGTAACCGTATCTGACACAGTTAACCCACTCCATTTTGTTAAGCTGTCAATCTATCTTGCATGGGGATGACTGGTAGATTACCTGGCACCTTAGGGGAGCCCACACATCAGGAGTGCAAGGCCTCTGACAACGAGCTTGTTGCTCTAGGATAGTGACTGAGGAGAAAAGCCATTTGTCTCCAATCTGTCTCTGATTATATGTTTTAGTGTAATCTCTCTGTCACAAATGCTCGTGTGGTGACATAAATTCCATATACCACCCCAAGGTGACATAAATTCCATATACCACCCCAAGGTGACATAAATTCCATATACCACCCCAAGGTGACATAAATTTCATATACCACCCCAAGGTGACATAAATTCCATATACCACCCCAAAATTCCATATACCAAGTGACATAAATTCCATAAGATGACATACCACCCCAAGGTGACATAAATTCCATATACCACCCCAAGGTGACATAAATTCCATATACCACCCCAAGTGACATAAATTCCATATACCACCCCAAGGTGACATACATTTCATATACCACCCTAAGATGAATTTTGATGTCATTTTAATTTTCTTGACCAGACATTGATGAATGTGGGAGTTCACCTTGTCGTAATGGAGGTTTCTGCTTGAATAGACAGAATGAGTTCAGATGTGCCTGTGGTGCTGGTTTTACAGGTGTCACCTGTGAACTAGGTAAGGTTCTTTTTATCTTAATTTTACTAGATAAGGTTTTTTGATCTTAATTTGGCTGCTATGGACAGGTAGCATCAACTTGATTGAGGTAGCACCAACTTAGTTGAGGTAGCACCAATGTGATTGAGGTAGCACCAACTTGATTGAGGTAGCACCAACTTGATTGAGGTAGCACCAACTTGATTGAGGTAGCACCAACTTGATTGAGGTAGCACCAACTTGATTGAGGTAGCACCAACTTGATTGAGGTAGCACCAACTTGATTGAGGTAGCACCAACTTGATTGAGGTAGCACCAACTTGATTGAGGTAGCACCAACTTGATTGAGGTAGCACCAACTTGATTGAGGTAGCACCAACTTGATTGAGGTAGCACCAACTTGATTGAGGTAGCACCAACTTGATTGAGGTAGCACCAACTTGATTGAGGTAGCACCAATTTGATTGAGGTAGCACCAACTCGATTGAGGTAGCACCAACTCGATTGAGGTAGCACCAACTCGATTGAGGTAGCACCAATTCGATTGAGGTAGCACCAGCTCGATTGAGGTAGCACCAACTCGATTGAGGTAGCACCAACTCGATTGAGGTAGCACCAGCTCGATTGAGGTAGCACCAGCTCGATTGAGGTAGCACCAGCCCGATGGAGGTAGCACCAGCCAGATCGAGGTAGCACCAGCCTGATCGAGGTAGCACCAACCTGATCGAGGTAGCACCAACCTGATCGAGGTAGCACCAACCTGATCGAGGTAGCACCAACCTGATCGAGGTAGCACCAACCTGATCGAGGTAGCACCAACCTGATCGAGGTAGCACCAACCTGATCGAGGTAGCACCAACCTGATCGAGGTAGCACCAACCTGATCGAGGTAGCACCAACCTGATCGAGGTAGCACCAACCTGATCGGGTAGCACCAACCTGATCGAGGTAGCACCAACCTGATCGAGGTAGCACCAACCTGATCGAGGTAGCACCAACCTGATCGAGGTAGCACCAACCTGATCGAGGTAGCACCAACCTGATCGAGGTAGCACCAACCTGATCGAGGTAGCACCAACCTGATCGAGGTAGCACCAACCTGATCGAGGTAGCACCAACCTGATCGAGGTAGCATTAACCTGATCGAGGTAGCACCAACTTGATTAAGGTAGCACCAACTTGATTGAGGTAGCACCAACTTGATTGAGGTAGCACTAGCTTGATTGAGGTAGCACCAACTTGATTAAGGTAGCACCAGCTTGATTGCAAGAAAATAGGCTATAGAGCAAAGTGTTTCATCAAAATCCGTCTATGTTTTACTGTAATAAAGAAGATATGTTTCCTATAAAAATAAAGATATGTCTTTAAATTAATGTTTTAATGAAGGTATGTTTTACTGTAATAATGAAGATATGTTTTACTATAATAATGAAGATAATAATGAAGATATGTTTTAGTGTAACAATGAAGATATGTTTACTGTTATAATGAAGATATTTTTAGTGTAGTAATGAAGATATGTTTTCCTTTGAAAATAAGATGTGTCTTTAAATTACTGTTTTTATGAATATATGTTTTACTGATTTTATACCAAAAGTAAGGGAGGGGGAGGGGGGGGGTGGGGGAAGTCAAAAGTGGGGGAGCAAAATCACAAAATTGCACTAAGATACAAAAAATCACAATGCAAAGATATAAATTTAGAAAAAAAAAGTGGGGCTTCCCCCAAATCTCGCCTATGATTGTAATAATGAAGATGTGTTTGACTGTATCATCATTTACAGATATTGACGAGTGTGCCTCATCCCCATGTCGTAATGGAGCCACCTGCAGTAACATGGTGAATGAGTACAGCTGCTTATGTCGATCAGGTTACCTTGGCAATAATTGTGAAATTGGTGAGTTAAAGATTTTAAGAGAAAAAGATCATAAAATAAAATTTAGTGTTGTTAAAAAGCAGCATATTAAATTTTTGAAAATAAATTTTTATTTGACAGATTCAGCTGTAAGTTAAATAAACATTCAGAGATCAAAATATTTGTATCATCAAGTTATAAAAATTCTTTGTATTATGCAGATATTGATGAGTGTGAAAGTAATCCTTGTTTTAATGGAGGTACATGCTCGAATGAACTTAACCGCTTCACCTGTGAATGTCCAGCAGGCTGGACAGGCACCAGTTGTGGTCAAGGTCAGTATTTTTCCACTTATTGTGTTCCTTTTTCTCATCACTTTATCCTCTAAATTTTCAGAAAGAAAATTTGACAAAAAAACGAATTCTTGGCATAAAAAATAAGAATAAATTAAGACTTCAACTCTTTTTTTTCCATTATATAATTTTCAGCTTCAACTTACTCTGTTTTTACACCTTTTACTTACATTTTCTTCAATTGCACCATTTTTATATTTCAAGTTGTTTGAAGTTATTTAACCTCTCTGACACTATATGACATTTATAATTGAAATATCAACAATGTCTTTGTGCCTTGGTGCCACTCACACCTCCCCTATCACCAGTCTCCACGTGAAGCCAACAAATTCCCCTTTGACCTCCGGTGCACAAAGGCCAGCCTCTCCTTTGCTCTCTGCATCCTCACTGTTCCACGTAACCCTTGCTTCGACTCCATCCGCTTCTCTGCAATCTCATCAAACGCATCCCGCCACCTTTCAGGATTCGGATGCACTCCCACTTCTCCAAAGCCAACATCAACATTTTCTCTATTGCCAGACACACCATCCCACCTACACCCACCTAGACTATTCACCCACTCCTCCTCCCTCCAAGGTTTACCTTGGTCTTTCTTCCTTCACAAAAGCTCTTCATAACCCAGCCTTCTTTCACTCCAAATACTGTCAACTCAGTAGACATTTCTATGAATACTCCTTCCTCTTCACTAATGGCTCCACAGGGGAAGGCTCCTCTGCAGCCGCCGCCGCCACCTGTCCCGGGCCTCACCCTCTCCTCAAGGTTACCCAATGGCACCTCTATCTACTCTGCCAAGGGAAGGCCATCCTCCTAGCCTTAAACTTCATAGAACTCTCTTTCCGCCCCTCTTTCGCCATCTTCTCTGACCTAAATCCGTCCTCACTGTCGTCCTCAACATGCTCTGGCCCAACACTTTCATTCTACAAATCCTCAACAAACTCCACACTCTTTTCTCCCTTGAAAAAAAAAAAAATCTTTTCTGGATTCCCAGACATGTTGGAATCTCTGGCAATGAGAGAGCCGCCATCAAAGCTTTGTCAAATAACATCTCTCCTGTTCTTATTCCACACTCAGACCTCCATCTCTCCATCTCCAACTACATCAAGAAGACATGGCAAAACTCCTGGTATTATGAAACCAGTAGTAAACTTCACACCATCAAACCCAAAGTCAGGACCAACACCCCTCTGCATAGTTGTAACCGCAGGGAAGACATCGTTGTTACCCGCATTTGCCTCAGCCACTCCTCTTCTTACTCATTCCCATCTTTATCTGGCTCCCCTGCCCCTCTTTGCTCCACTTGTGGCATCGTTCTCTCCATCAAGCATATTTTCTTAACCTGTCCCCTCTACCAAAACTCCAGATCTCTTCTCTTTTCACTCTCTCAATTTTGGACCTATTGGAAAACAATTCTTCCTCAAACATCATCAACTTCCTCTGCAACAACAACCTCTTCCACCACATACAATCTTCTTCCCTTTTCTACACCTAACCTTACACACTCTTTCTTTTCACCTAATTTTTTTCTCTTACTTTCAGCTCTTCCCCTTTATCTTCCTTACAAACCTTCCATCTCCTCACTATCCTTACTCTTACACCATTATTTATTGACACCCTCTTGGCACATTTGACTCTGATTGTCACAGTGCTGTTAAACATCAACAAACCAAACCATGTCTTTGTGATGAAACTTTTACCAACAGTTTATTCACACATATTTTACAAAGTTGAATTTTGGAGAAAATGCTATCAAAATGATAATGTTTGCTATTACTGTGGGTTTATCAAATTCGTCTGATTAGTGTCCACACTGTCACAAAGCATAATTTTGAACAAAAAATTACAGCAAAAAGTTATTCAAGAGACCATTGTATGTCTAGGAGAGTGTAGTATGACAAGTGTGACATCACTTCACTTATCCTATTCATTCCCGATGGAACATAAGGCTGCAACAATACCACGCCATCCCCTCCCATCCTGGGCACTTCTCCCCAAGTAAGGCCCATCTCCTTTAATTCACTACAACATTTCTCTGCCAGGTGTTTGTGGTATCCTTTTTCCCACTGGAGTCCACCTCAGGGCTACATTAGGGATGGGTATCATGGCATCACATATGTTTATATACATACTTTTTAAAAATATTTTTTTGCGCAGATATCAACGAGTGTTCCAGTTCTCCGTGTTTTAATGGTGGGCAGTGCAGGAACGACATTAATGAATATTCATGTATTTGCAGCCCTGGATGGACAGGCCTGAGATGTGAAATACGTAAGTGAAACAAAACCATAAAAGAAACATTTGTTTTTTTTCATTTCAGAGAATTTATTTCACTCAATCTTGCTGTTTGCTATTCACAAATTTACCTTAGTAATTTGAGATACAAATGTGAGATCTTGAACAGAAAAATTGTTGTTATAATTAAAAGAGTGAGATTTTGCCGAAATTACTCCTGTCACCTCACCACTAACTAATTTAAAACCTATGTCAGTTAAATAATTGATGTGTAGAGAAGTCCTTGTGGAAAAATAGGGAGGCATGTCGCTCAACTGGCAGAGCATACAACTGAGGTGCTGGAGGTACCAGTATAAAACTTAAATATTACTCGTTCGTAATTATCCCCTTGCCAATAAACTTGGTGAATATAGGAATACAGTGTCATTACCGCCCTTCCGCTTTCTTGTGTGCTTCCATTGGTGTGTAATTCTATTTTATAATAATTAAGGGTTATAGATATAACTGATAAGAAAAAAATTAGAAAATTATTTTAATACTAAAGTTAAAAATTATTTTAATATTCAACTACAAATTGCAATACTATGATGTATGTTTTTCAGAGAAAATGAGTGCGGTAGCAACCCATGTCAACATGGAGCCACCTGCAATGACCTGTTCAACCAATATAGCTGTAACTGCATACCAGGATTTGAGGGAACAAATTGTGAAACAAACACCAACGAATGCTCAAGCAATCCATGCCAGAATGAGGGCATATGCACAGATGACATCAATAGGTTCCGCTGCGATTGTTTCTCTGGTTACACCGGTGTAAACTGTCAGATCAGCATCAACGAATGCGCCAGTAATCCGTGCAGAAATAGTGGAACGTGTATCGACTCCATTGACAGCTATATTTGTATATGTGACGATGGATGGACTGGGCTGACGTGTGATAGAAGTGAGTCGAGATTTGTTTCATTTCTTTTGGATTGGTGGTCGTACTAGTTCTGTTAAGTTGTACAAATTAGTAATAATTTACTGCAAGAAGGTATATACAATATATTTCTTTGAGTGATCTCTTATTCAAGTAGGTTTTTCTAGTGCTTTTGTTTCTGGGTGTAGTTGCTTTCTTAAATATTGTAATTTAACACTTTACTTTCTGACATCAAACAGCTTATCGCTTCCCTTGTTCATATGACCGCTGGCAAACCTTATGGGACTCCCAAATTGATAACAAACTCCACGTCATCCAGCTCACCATTCCGATTAAACCCACCATCTACAACCTCTCTCGTGTCGACAACGTTTATATTACCTATCTTAGAATAGGTCACACTCACCTCACTCACTCCCACCTCCTTATTGGCTCCCCCAACCCCTCTGCAATAATTGCCATTGCACTCTCACAGTCCATCACGTTTTCCTTGCTTGCCCCCTGTACCACCTTCCCAGAGCTTCCCTTGCTCTGCACAATTTAATTGCCGAGTTCTTCCAGAAAAACCCTCCGGATAAAATTATCTCCTTCCTTCATCATGCTTCCCTCTACAACTATATTTAGTCCTCCTCTCCCACCCCCTCCCTCTACTCTACTTTGTTTTTTCACTCATGCACCTCCTCTCTCTATCCCAGCTTTCTGACTTTTAGTTCTTGTGTTTCTCTCAATTTCCCCTTGTTTCCTTCCTACCTCTAGAATGATCTAACCTCTCAGGCACAATTTGACCCTCGTTGTTGTGGTGCCATTAAGCCCTCATCAAACAAACTACTTTTGATTTGTAAAGTCATATGACAATCTTCAACTAATTGGTTAGAGGTTTAAATATGAAAAACAAATTTGGGGGTTACAAATATTCTTTAATACTTACACTGCTCCTATTTCTGTCTCCTCTCTGATGATAAATAAGGATAAATTAATAACATAATTCAAAGAAGTTCTCTGGGGTTATTTTCTTTTAACGTTTGTTCAGAATCTTGACAGTTAAGTTATATGCATTTTCTCATTTGAAAAAAAGTAAGCATTAAGAATTTTTGGCCCTTAGACCCCTCCAACCCGACACCCTCGATTTTCTCAAAATCAGGGGTAATCCACACCATTCAACCCCAGAGACTTTCACAATTCATTGACTAGCAACCAGCTATTGTTACACCATACACAACACAGGGGTAATCTATACCTTCTTAACTGACAACATCTTCATAGCCTATTCACAGTTCACTTGTCAGCAACCAGCTACAGTTACACTGTACACAATAGGTCATTCATCTGGGGCTCAAGCTATATAACTGCTGTTCAGTGATGTGAATCAGATTAGTAATTGGCTGAGCCTTAAATATAAATATACACTATATGCTTGGGAGGACTTTGTGCAAAACCCATGAATGATTGATGGACCATTCCTTGTAAGGATGGTTATTTCTTCATGGTAAAAAGAATTGAATTTTGTTGTTGGGCAGACTAAAATAAAATGTCTTTTTGTCTTTCATAGGTGTGAATGAGTGCCTGAGTAGTCCGTGTCAGAACGGGGCGACATGTATCGATGAGGACAATGCATTCTCATGCTCATGCAGACCGGGCTTCCAAGGAACCCTTTGTGAAGAGAGTAAGTACAGTGATTATGAATAGTCATTAGGGTTGATGAATATTCATTGATGCATTTCTGAAAACGACTTGCAATTCTAGCTTAGTAATTACGGTACATATTGAGCTGGTTTCGTAATCTTAAGAGTATTTGTATGTGAGTACTATATACTTCTTGATATTTTTGTGTTTCTTGAATAATATCTCTTTAGTTGCTATTTATAAAGAGAATAGGTTGGATTTTGTGGTCAAGTTTAGTGGTCAAGCATGTTCATAATATATGAATGCAGATAATTAAAGAAACAAGACCATGAAAATTTACTAAAAACATTTTTTGTTACTGTGATATTCAATTCTATCAGATATATGTAGAAATTGCTGCAATCAGATAAGAAGTGATATTGCAACAAATGTGTTTGTGTAATCCAGTGAAACATTTTGTGTAATTCAGTGAAACAGTTTGTGTAATTCAGTGAAACAGTTTGTGTAATTCAGTAAAACATTTTGTGTAATTCAGTGAAACATTTTGTGTAATTCATTGAGCTTTTGCGACTAACAACCATTGGATACATATGGTAGGAAAGTGCTGACATAGAGTTCTATGAAATAATTGTGATTTTCCATCTGAAGATATTTTGTGGTCTACCTCCCCTACCAAATCATCAAGTCTGGCTACGTGCCTGCTTATACATACAAAATTGAATTAAATTGAAATGATTAATTCAAGGCATAAAATGCTACATACTGATTTTGAAAGTGATTTTCATAGTGTTTGCTGTTGATTTGATTTTCAATCAGTCTTTTTAATTGATCATATCTGTCCTTGATATTGATTTGATTTGATCAGTCTTTTTAATTGATCATATCTGTCCTTAATAGTGATTTGATTTTCAATCAGTCTTTTTAATTGATCATATCTGTCCTTAATAGTGATTTGATTTTCAATCAGTCTTTTTAATTGATCATATCTGTCCTTGATAGTGATTTGATTTTCAATCAGTCTTTTTAATTGATCATATCTGTCCTTAATAGTGATTTGATTTTCAATCAGTCTTTTAATTGATCATATCTGTCCTTGATAGTGATTTGATTTTCAATCAGTCTTTTAATTGATCATATCTGATAGTGATTTGATTTTCAATCAGTCTTTTAATTGATCATATCTGTCCTTGATATTGATATGATTTTCAAACAGTTTTTTAATTGATCATATCTGTCATTGATATTGATTTTTTTAATCAGTCTTTTTAATTGATCATATCTGTCCTTGAAAGTGATTTGATTTTCAATCAGTCTTTTTAATTGATCATATCTGTCCTTGATATTGATTTCCATATTTTTGTCATTATTTAAAAATTTTTAAATACCATTATCGCTATCTACTACAGATGGAAACCCAATAATATTTTCATTTTTTCCTCTCCAGATATTGATGATTGCTCTGTCAATCCATGCTTAAACGGTGATTGTGAAGATGGAATTAATGGATTTATTTGCAGATGTCTGTCGGGCTGGACTGGATTTAACTGTCAACTGGGTAAGTTTTAAAGCTCATCAGGAAGACTTGGGAAATTTTCTTTTTTTCTTATATTTGTGAAAAGGCTAAAGTGTTGTTTGTTTGTAATTTAAAACTTTATTTTGTTCTCATGGCATAATACAATACAACAAATGCAATTAAAACTAAAGCAAAGCTATACAGCATAGATGTCTGATTATTGTGCATATTACAAAGCTTAAGAATTACCAGTATGCATGAATAGAATAATCCACATTTGCCATTCATTGTTAAAAGAGTGTAGCCTCCCATGGAGAGTTGCATTATACTTTTGTATACAAAAATACGTTTTGATAATTGAAATAGTGCATTCAAAGTCGAAAGTGTTGACAGAAATTTACATTTGTAAAGCAAAAATTAGGTTATAAAAATGCAATTAAATACTTTATCAAAATAACATTATTTTAAATTATTTAAAGATTAGAAGAAACATGGCAGATATGAAATAGATTAACACTCAATATTATTACAAAAGGTACGTAGGTCATTATCTGATATGTTAATTCTTCTTGAGAAACACATTACAGCTGAGGGTCCTTTTGTTTATTCCATACTGTAACATTGTAAATTTGTATCCTTGGCAGTCACAAAGAGTCTAAATGGGATCAAATTGGTTGCCGTAAGTGCAATGAATTAGAACAACACAAAAGTCATTGAATAGGTTTTACATTTCATTTTTCTTCATTTCATTTATCAATATTTTGATAAAATAATCAAGCTTACACCACTAACATAACTTTAAAATTTATCTAAATGGTCACGACATTAAACAATTTTTTTCTATGGAAATATTTGGACCACTTTATACACAAAAATATTATTTCCCCCTCGTAATTTCACATGATCTCATGTTCTGAAGGGGAAGGGATTGGAGGAGGAGGGTGAAAGTTTCTTCTCAATGGCTTGATCACTGATGTGCAATTATATCACCATATGTGTTGTCTTCTTGCTTGTAGATATCGATGTGTGTGCCAGCAATTATATCACCATATGTGTTGTCTCCTTGCTCGTAGATATCGATGAGTGTGCCAGCAATTATATCACCATATGTGTTGTCTCCTTGCTTGTAGATATCGATGAGTGTGCCAGCAATTATATCACCATATGTGTTGTCTCCTTGCTTGTAGATATCGATGAGTGTGCCAGCAATTATATTACCATATGTGTTGTCTCCTTGCTTGTAGATATCGATGAGTGTGCCAGCAATTATATCACCATATGTGTTGTCTCCTTGCTTGTAGATATCGATGAGTGTGCCAGCAATTATATCACCATATGTGTTGTCTCCTTGCTTGTAGATATCGATGAGTGTGCCAGCAATTATATCACCATATGTGTTGTCTCCTTGCTTGTAGATATCGATGAGTGTGCCAGCAATTATATCACCATATGTGTTGTCTCCTTGCTTGTAGATATCGATGAGTTTGCCAGCAATTATATCACCATATGTGTTGTCTCCTTGCTTGTAGATATCGATGAGTTTGCCAGCAATTATATCACCATATGTGTTGTCTCCTTGCTTGTAGATATCAATGAGTATGCCAGCAATTATATCACTATATGTGTTGTCTTCTTGCTTGTAGATATCGATGAGTGTGCCAGCAATTATATCACCATATGTGTTGTCTTCTTGCTTGTAGATATTGATGAGTGTGCCAGCAGTTATATCACCATATGTGTTGTCTTCTTGCTTGTAGATATCGATGAGTGTGCCAGCAGTTATATCACCATATGTGTTGTCTCCCTGCTTGTAGATATCGATGAGTGTGCCAGCAATTATATCACCATATGTGTTGTCTTCTTGCTTGTAGATATAGATGAGTGTGCCAGCAATTATATCACCATATGTGTTGTCTTCTTGCTTGTAGATATCGATAAGTGTGCCAGCAATTATATCACCATATGTGTTGTCTTCTTGCTTGTAGATATTGATGAGTGTGCCAGCAATCCCTGTTTAAATGGAGCCGTGTGCTTGAATCTCATCAGTCAATATTCCTGCAGATGTGCTGTTGGCTGGCAGGGAATTAATTGTCAGCAAGGTAAGTCATAGGTTACCAACCTAGGCTGACCAGTACTCAAACGTATAAACTTATGTTTACCCATAGTGTTGTCCTTCAGGTACCTATGCATCCAAACCTAATATTTTTGATCCCTTGTAACTTGTATGCTCTGCCCCCTGTCCCTTCCCAAGACAGAAAGTTTTTCACATTTCCATACATTTATAGAGTGAAATTGAATCAGAACACATTTATATATATAAAAAAAAAACCGCAACCATGCGCAATGCATAGAAGGAACATTAGAATAGGTATCAAAACTATTCATCTGCAAGAGGTATTACATCTGTCATTGTGTATGTACTCACAAACCTCTGCATTCTCTGTATACAACCAGTATAATGTTACATTGACCCCCCCCCCCTCCTTCCCTCTGTGGGTGGGTTCAATATTCTCTTTTATACCTGTTTATTTTAATTACAGTATATATGTTTGTTTTTTTCTTTCTCAATGCAGGATATATTTGTAGCAGCATTATATACTTGTTGATACTAATAAGAGTATATACTAATTTGTACTCTTGTAACTGGTCTGTACTCATAAACATTTATTCTACTCCTCTGCAGACATCAACGAGTGTGCTAGTTTCCCTTGTTTAAATGGAGGTTTTTGCAATAACGGAATAAACATCTATTCTTGCAATTGTCAGCCAGGTTACACCGGAGTAAACTGTGAAATTGGTAAGGATTGTCTGTTCTTGTAAGGTTTAATCTGAAGATATTTTTGCAGTTGATCCATTGAATTCCAGGGCTGCCTATATTAACATTTGGGACATGGGGAATAGTTTTACAGGGATAGTTGGAAACAATGTGTTAATACTTGTAATGAATATTCAGTATGAATACTTTTAATGAATATTCAGTTTTCAATCAAGGAAAGTTGGCATGTAGCCAAAGTTTAAAAAAATGAAACCAGTGGGCTGGGCTACTGCAGTCTCTGAAGATACCATGTTGACAATTTTAGACAGGTCAAGAAAAGACACCAAAACTGCATGTGTAGTAAAGCTGTCACACCAAAAGTTGTCTTATAATTTCTTTCCTAAATGTCAGCCAATGAAAAAGACATGATGAATGTCTTTTATAATAAGATGTTGATTGAGGATAGAATAATTTCTTTTCAAAGAACTTTGGCAGAAGATTGAAATGCAATCTGTTTACATAGAAGATAGAGAGGTCTGCTGGTTTAGACTCACAAATTTTTAAAAACTTATTAAATAAGACCTTAAAAATCAGAATGCCATAAAAGGGTTAGATTTCTAATGGATTTTTTTCAGTTTTTGGCTGTTTACTTGGCTTCTGATTCTTGTTAAAGCAGCTTAAGTTGTCTCCACTATGGACATGTAGCAACAATTTGAGTTTAATTGGAAGAAAATAAGCTATAACTCGTGAAAATGGCAAACAGTTGTGTGCTACCTTATGTTAACTTATTGTTTTGCATTCCCCCACCAACGTTAGTTGAATGGAAGCAGTTAAATATGGTCAAGAGGTTTTGAATCTTCATCATACCCTTCCTTAAAAGTTAGTAGAACAAAACGGTCTGATTAAATTCAAAGAATTACAATACAAATTTTCAGCTGTCCTCTTTTAAATGCATCATATTTTTTTCCATACATTAAACATTTTTGAAACTTTGAATAGCCATAATACTGAAACTGCATGTGCTCTTGATGTAATTCAAAGACTATTCGGATAATAATCTAACACACTTTCTGGTGAATATGAAACCACTACCTACCAAGTGTTGATTACAGTTAGATATTCACTTGGTTGGTGCCACGTCACATCTGGTAGATGACGTTGTTTGCTGCAGTGAAAACAAATCTTTGCGCGATACACATGGCAAGTCCGTATGCGTTTGCTGCGTGCAATACTTATGGCATGTAAAGAAACAGCTGATCGCTTTGTTTTCACTGTAATGCAGGATGAATGCGCATGGTTGCTATGCAGTCTGATGACCTCAGGTCACATTTCTGACCAAGTGAATAGGTAACAATATCAATGCTTATTGATGTACTTTTCCTCATAATTTCTTTTTTTTTCCTTCAGATAAAGACGAATGTGTTAGTAATCCCTGTCAACATGGAGGCATATGTAGTGATGGTCGGAACATGTATGAATGTAACTGCCAGCCTGGGTGGCAAGGGATCAACTGCGAGAATGGTAAGCAGACTGCCATATCTTCTTCAGCGATATAATTGATGATTATAAAGGATATTAGATGCAGAAATATTATGAATTGGGTAATAAGGGGTCAACTATGATACTAATGAAACACACTGTAAATATCTGTTATAAATCTATATATGGCTCACAAAAATAATTGGATGTGGAAACAGAGAACTTTTGTTGATCTTTTCTGAATGCAAAATGTTTAGGTCAACATTTCATAATTTGGTATGGTTTTGAATAAAGTTTCGGTCCAAACGTGTGATCTTTTTTAATATAGATAATGCCACATTCATTTTAAAATTGCTTGAAAAACTAGCTAAAATATAATCACTCTGTGGTAAAGTGTCCACCTTTTGACCCGGGAGGCCCTGGTTTGATCCTTGGTCGGGTACCAGAGACTTTAAAAATGGCACCTGCTACCTCCTTGTTTGGCACTCAACATGTAGATGACAGAACAGGTAATAGTTTCATGTGGTTGGTGACTTGCTGCGTTGTTGTGGTTGCACTGGAAATTGCCCCACTCCAGCATAGTCCCTGGGGATCTGGGTTTGGTTTCAGTGTGTGTGGACGGTTGATATTTATAAGCCGGGAATTATTCATCGTTAGTATTTTGTATTTTGGCTTTTTTGATGTTAGTGAAACATTACAAGTTTTAGAAAAGCTCTGACTATAAAATTCAAGGCACTGTTAATCAAAAATTTTAGTTCAATAAAATACAAAGATACTTTTGAGGAATGTGAGACTGTGATGTCACTTCTAGTCTCATGTCAATCATTTGTACAAAAATCTGATGGACTTTTATATTTTTTTAACATGAATATCTCCTTAATGAAGAAGACATTTGAATATGTTTTGCACAATTTTGTTTCATTTACTACTTTACTTTTTATTTTGAATATAAAAATTCCTTTGTGATCACTAAACTTAGACCTCCCTGGCGGTCATAGCATCAGCTTGGCATGCTAGTGGTCCACCAGTGCGCTTCACAACTAGTTTATCAAACAGCCGTGGACATCTCTATTTAACCTTAGCTGTTGAGAAGGGAACCGATGTTGAATATCTGAACTACCTACCTACCTTTTAAACTTATTCCTTGATATCTGTCCAAATCTTGACACCATCCCTTTTCTCTCATTCAGATGTGAATGAATGCGCAAGCTCTCCTTGTGTCAACGGAATCTGCAACAATTTGGAGAATCAGTTTACCTGTGATTGTTACATTGGTTGGACAGGTACGACATGCGATGAGGACTTCAATGAATGTAATAGCTCCCCTTGTCTTAATGGGGCTGCCTGCATCAATGGTATCAACAAGTTTGACTGTAACTGTCTGGTGGATGGCAAGGGCAAATTTGTTCAATTGGTAAGATTATTTGTTGTTCCATTTTGTAAATTTGATGGAATGGGCATAATTATTTGATGGAATGCATAATTATTTGATGGAATGCATAATTATTTAACGGAATGCGTAATTATTTGACGGAATGCGTAATTATTTGACGGAATGCGTAATTATTTGATGGAATGCGTAATTATTTGATGGAATGCGTAATTATTTGATGAAATGCGTAATTATATGATAGAATGCGTAATTATTTGATGGAATGCGTAATTATTTGATGGAATGCATAATTATATGATAGAATGCGTAATTATTTGATGAATGCGTAATTATTTGATGGAATGCGTAATTATTTGATGGAATGCATAATTATTTGATGGAATGCATAATTATTTGATGGAATGCGTACTTATTTGATGCAATGCGTAATTATTTGATGGAATGCGTAATTATTTATTGCAATGCGTAATTATTTGATGCAATGCATAATTATTTGATGCAATGCATAATCATTTAATGCAATGCAATGTACATCAGAAGTAGAAAATGGGGGTTAGCACTTTCACATTAAGAATTCTAGAATTTCGTAAATTTTGGGGGGTAATTCATTGTAAGGTATGTAGATGCTGCTTGGAATTTTAGTTTTTTCTTCTTTTAAAAAACAAGCTCCTGCATCTCGTTCTTTATGCTAGTATTTTTTGTTTAAAAGTTTCTGCCTCTACATTTATGATTACATCAAAATGTTTTTGTGAGTTTACCAATACTTTTTATGAATTAAAGATATTGTTTGCAAAAGGCAGAGCATTAGTATTTGAATGGTAAAATAGAACAATATATAAAAACAGTGATTTTTTGAAAAGTTGAATAGTTGAATAATATTAATATATTTATGAAGTTTCTGAAAAATGCAAATAGCAGTGAGGCAGGGCATTGAGCTTACAGGTTGTAAGTTTAACCTTACTAAAAGCAAAGACATCTAATTTTCATACAAGGTAAATTTTGGTCAACTTAAAGTCTTTGATATTTTAAATCTAATTTGTTTTGCTTATCTTTTTTAGACATAAATGAATGCTCCAGCTTGCCCTGTCAGAACAATGGAACGTGCCAGAACTTTTGAGAACAGATTTGAATGTGAATGCCAGCCAGGCTATGAAGGGGCAGTCTGTGAAAGAGGTAGGGAATTATTATCATTAAAGTGAAAACTAAAAAAAAAAAATCAATAATAAATGCAGTTGTATCTTCATCCAAGTTTTCATTGATACAATTCTTCATTTAAACATGTTAAAGGAGCACTCTGTTTAAATATTGAAGGCATATTATTCTGGAGTCCCCAAATTTACGAACACACATTTTTTTTGCACATGATCATATTGATAACCTTTAATGTGAATGTATAATTATTTTGAATAAATCGTTAAAGTAATTTTTCAAGGACAAAGTATCAAAAATTAAACCTGTTTTATTTCAAAATTGCCCTGACTTGGTGCACAACACACACCCTCACTTTAATGGAATATTCCCGTGAATTGTCATTTCCACCAGTATGATACTCCTTCATTTTACTCCTACTGACTTTTAAGGCACTTCATGGATTGGGACCCAGCTACATGAAGGAAATGATCTCTCTAACCAATCACTGAGAACCCAACAAACCATGACACTGACTGTTCTACGAATAAAACATCTTATGGTGAAAAATGCTTCCCCTGGGCTGCTCCTCACCTGTGGAGCAATCTCCTTGCATCCATCCAATCTATCCATCAATACTCTCACTGGTTGCAAACGTTCTCCAAAGACACATTTAGTTATTCAACATTTTGACGTCTGTTATTTTGGTTTCATATCTATATATATCCTTGATTTTTGATCTTTGTATTCATATTTTGATTTCTCTTTCTCTTTTCTGTTAAATTTTCATTGTAAGTGCTTGTGAACAGACCTAGTCTGAATTAAGCCCTTAAAATATGTAATAATGATAATAATAATACTACTACTACCACTAATGATAATGATAATAGTAATAATTTTAATAATGATTATGATAGTAGTAGTAGTAGTAGTAGTAGTAGTAGTAGTAGTAGTAGTAGTAGTAGTAGTAGTAGTAGTAGTAGTAGTAGTAGTAGTAGTAGTAGTAGTAGTAGTAGTAGTAATAATAATATGATAGAGGACTTTTAAAGGAACAATTTAGTGTAAAAATCATGTTGATATCTTTTCCCATTTAGGAGTTATTGCATTTCAAAGATGTGTGAGTGTGTTGAAAAGTGACCTCACAGTGTACAGTGTGATGTCATAAAGACAAATCCAAGATAATTTTTTTCTATTTCTATGAAAAATAATTGCCTCTCCCTATTTTTTTGTTTCAATTTTTTGTTTACTGGGGCATATCATACACTTCTATAAAAATGTGATTTGCCCATTTGCTCATGAACTTTTTTTGTTTGATAAAAATGCATAAGAATTGTCTTTGGATCTGCCTTTGGATCTGCCTTTGTAACATCACATGTTACACTGTGAGGTCACACATGAGATCACAAATCTTTAAAATGCAATAAATCTAAAACAGAATCAGATATGAACATAGTTTTTTTACACCAATTTGTTTCTTTTATAATCCTTTATCATATAAATTAAAATGATTACCCACTGGAATATTCCTTTAAGATCAATTTGCATCATCCACACTTTCAAGGGTCAAGATTTGCTTCCATTTTGCAGGTTTTCTACAGTTTTCTTGCATTTGCAATTTTATATTATCTATTAATTAATCCATTTTATTTATTGCATTTCTAGATCTAGTTGTTTTGATATTGCAATTTTTTGTTCCTTTGCAATTCTATTATTAGATTTGTAAGTTTTTGCATTTGCAGTTATTATTTGATTCTAATAATATTGCAGGTTTTGTTCATTGTTGATTTAAATAGATTTTTTTGTGTGATTACCTCACCTCACCTAGTCTCCTCAGGACTCCTGGCCCATAAAGCTGCAGTGCACTCTCTACACTGGACCCTGTCATTTGCAACTTGCTCCATCCCATCTTTTTCCTCTCCTTCTCGACTGTCCTTCTTCAGGTCATTCTAGGACAACCAACTTTCCTTTTCCCCTCAGGTTTCCACGTCATAGCTGTTTTTTGTGATCATTTCACTTTTATTATACTTTTTTGATGCTCATTTGAGGTATCCTTGATACTACGAGCTAGAAAGGACTTGGAACAGTCAAGGAGCAGAAATGTACAAATTGATGCTCTGTGCCTAATGGTTAAAGAGAGTCAACTTCAAGGATTTTGCAGATTTTTTTATTTGATTCAATTTATTTCAAAATTCACACAGAAAAACTAGGTTTAGCACTTGACTAATCTTACATGATGCCTTGTACAACAGTACATAATAGGTAGAGTAAAAGATAGGAATATGAATACCCATTTAAAAAATTTAAAAAAAAGAAGAAGTAAAGTGATGAGGCATATGCACATATATTTGGGTTCCGCGAACTTGTAGGTACAGACTTTGCTACTTCCCTGAATATCATGTAGACAAAGAGTCGCGTAGCGCATTAAAACCATTGTCCTAGAAGATGTCTGCCACTGTCACGGATATCTGCATCACTCATAAAGGATCAAAGTTGTCTCTCTTTAAGCATTAGGCGCATTGTGTCCATTTACACATTTACACTTCTTAGAACAGTATTGTGACATTGCAAACCTGTCAAGAAGTGTTTTTAGTCATGTGCCACCATGATAGGCTTCCTTAGGTGGGGTGAGCTGAAGTGAAGGACTAACCAAGGAGAACACCTCATGATTTTTGTTTTTACTTTCTGCAGATCTGGATGAATGTCAAAGCAGTCCTTGTCTTAATGGTGGCCTCTGCTTCGATGACAACAACAACTATAGGTGTACTTGTCAGCCTGGCTTTACCGGTCAGAATTGTGAGATAGGTAGGTTGGTTGCTCACATTTTTGGTAAAGGGTAGAAAAAGGTTTAATGATTAGATGTGTGAAAGTCTGTTTTACAATTACAAAAATCACAAAATGTTTAAATTAATTGTACCAGACAAGAAGACAAGTTAAGAAAATCAATAGTAATGCAAAATATACTTGGAAGAGAAATCAGAACCTCTTAGAAATAATGTGGCCGTACAATAAGTACATTTATATTTTGCAGTTTAGTTAAGTTGATCAAATCATTTAAAACAAACAATGTATACATTCACTTACTAGAAGTTGAGCTTCAAAGGTGATACAATGCTACAACCTTTGTTAGCATTAATATTGTATTAGGCACAAAATATTTGGCTCATGTTAAAAAATGGTGTTGTAACCTGTTTAAAAACCTTCCTGCAGCTTTGAGCTCAAAAATGTAATCAACTTTATTGATCTTTCTTTCACTCCCATCTTCCAACAGAAATTTCTCAATGTTCCCAGATGCCATGTAAGCATAACAGCACATGCACAGACTCAGTAAATGCATTCTTCTGCATTTGTGCACCCGGTTGGACCGGCCCAACTTGCGACGCTAACATTAATGAATGTGCTAGTAGTCCTTGTGAGAACCAAGGCATATGTCGGGACGAGGTCGACGGCTATGATTGCGTGTGCCAGCAAGGTTTTGAAGGGTTACATTGTGAAATAAGTAAGTCCTTTTTTCTAATTAAATTTCATATTCAAGTCATTTGTGGTGTGAAAATATTGGGTATGTCGGTAGAATGGTGAAACGTAGTCTGGGGAAGGAAGTCTGACCCACCAGTCACCATGGCGCAAGCAGATGAGAGCACATGACTCCCCCTGGACATGATACCAATCCATCGCAGGTTAACTCCCCGACAATGCTGGTACTCATTTTACAGCCTAGTGGACTGGAGCAAGTAGAGTAAAGTGTCTTGCCTACTCTAAGAAATCATAAACATTTACAATTTTAAAGATTTTTGCCTAATTGGTTTAATTTTGTACTTTCATAGATATCGATGAATGTGCCAGTGGACCTTGCCTTAACAATGGACAGTGCATCAACCGACAGAACTCATTTGGGTTTGACTGTTCCTGTCTCGATGGGTTTCAGGGGCAGTACTGTGAGTTTGGTAAGTGAGGGCAGCAGTCAGTATGGTAGAACCAATTGAGAACATAAAGGCAGATTATCATGTCTAATAATATTTTTTAAAAACATTTATTTTTCTATAAATGGAATATTATATCAAAATAATTTGTTACAGTTATAATTATTCTTTGTCCTATATCATACAGAACTGACCATTAAATTCTTTAAATCTTTCATAATGCCAAAACATGTATAAGGTACATACATATTCTTATTCTCTGCATAATAGATAACAACGAATGTGAAAGTAGCCCATGCTTAAATGGAGGTATTTGCGTGGATGGAGCAAACCGTTTTACTTGCAGATGTCCACAGGGATGGGATGGTGTCAGCTGTGAAACACGTAAGTATCGTGATATTTCTTCTTATATATTTATGAAGCTCCAATGATAGTTGTCACCAATATACAAGTTTTTTAGTGCTGTTCAGGGTTGTAATTGTCACTCACTCTTCTGCCTAGGACAACCAATAATTACATCCTGCCAACCATAACTTTTGATAGGCCTGCCCATCAGACAACCAAATTTTAAGCACAGTTTGATTTAAACATGTGCATATAAAATCCTCAGACAACCTGATTTTTTTCTGGACAAAAATAAATACAAAGTTCAATGCTTGATGGACAAACTGCCTTCAGCTTGAATTACCAAACCCTGTCTGGCCCCAGGGGAGATGCTTTGGGAGCTCAATTTGTATTCCAAGATTCACTTCCTAAAAAAATTTTTTTGTACTTGCACCTCGTGAGATTTCCTAACATAGTTTTACAAATTTACGGGATTTCTGATTTTAGTTTGTGTATATAAGCCAACTTTTAATGAACATCTTTTAAGTGAATGTCAACACAGGGTTTATTCCTTTTTGGTGGCATAGCCCTTGTCCTAGGTGTCAGCTATAAAACTTGATATAGTAGGAAAAGTGTTTAGTTATATGTTTGTATGTTGATTTAATGTGACGAATATCTTCCAAAGTTTTAATCTAAAATCACAATTGAAAACCATTTTTACATATTTTGTTCTGCTTAAAGATTTTAACAGTTGTCCCTAGGATCATAGAGAAAAAATTAGACACATTGTTTAATGAGTCAATTTTTTCTCTGTTTGTTTTCTTTTTCTTAAATCCATTGGCAATTAGTACCCTTTGTTAGCAGCCCCATTGTACAAGTTCCTTTATTGTTTTTGATTCAGTTTATTTTTTGGGTAAATTGGTGCTTTTGTTTTGTTGAGACAATCAACATCACAAGTCATGATTTAAATTTTTCATCCTCTCCAGCTGTCGGGTGCAAACTCAATTACACTTTGCCTTCAAATGGATTTTTGGAAATCCATTCCCCTAACTACCCAAACCAATACGAGGACAACCAAAATTGCCGATGGCTCATCAGAGCACCCATAAGTCACACCATCAAGGTCCAGATCATCGATTTTGCAACGGAGAAAGGGTTTGATGTTCTTCGAATTGGATCAGGAACAGACCCAGCCATTGCATCTTCATTAGTAATGGAGGTAAACTTTGTTGACCTTTTGACCTATTAAATAATCTAAATTATTTGATATCATTGTGACATTAGTAATGGAGATATATTTTAGTTTGTTTGATAAGGTTTGCATTTAGTACCCTTACATGTATGTGTGAAAAAATGCAATCAAATTCTACACCTTTTCACATTTTAAAACTCACAGTGATGGAAAAATTTCCCCAGATTTTCATGTCTATCTGATAAGTGTTTAATGCATGACTTTTCTGTAAACTTTTGAATTTACTTCAAGTTATACCTTACCTTCCATGCTATAATATGCAATCTGGTCACATGACCTGATTCTAATGCACTTCTAACCGAACCTAAAAAACGCAGTAACCAGCCAAGCCCTGACCTCCATAATACCTCTGTACCACCTCACTCTTTTTCAGCGCGTTTGTTTCACGACATCGCTGAAAACTGGTCATTTTTGTTTTATATTTCAATTAACCTTTCTAACTTTTTCTCTTGGCAGCTTCTACCTGAAGGGTTTTTTACGCTGCCCGTTCTCATCTGGCTCGCCTTTTCAAGTCTTCCGAGAGTAGGGTGAGATAGCCATGGGTCCGAGAGTTCTTCGGCCGACCTACACGACTTTACCCGTGTAGCCTACACTTAGGATAGCGGGTTTTGTCTCCATTCGTACATAGCGAATGGCTGGTTCAGAGCGTCCTACTCTCGTGGTGGGTGTTTTAGGCCCTAGAGCACAGGTTGTGCCTGCCTAGGGTCCTCTCACCCGGGGAATTAGTCTTTTCTCCCTTAGCCCCACCCGCCTCGAGGTGACCCTAGCGTTATACTATGTATAGTGTTTAGCACGCTAGGATATTTCAGTACACCTTCTCGTATGCATTAAGCCAATTTCTTTTTCGATTTTTGGCGCATGCGCATTGGGTCATAGTCACCGCTGGGTAAATGTGGGAATCGCCCTGTAACAACTCTAGGGAGCTACAGTTGTTACTAGCGAATACGATTTTCGTTTTCATATCAGCATATGAATATTTTTATTTTTCTCACAGTTTTTGAGTTAAAATATTTAATTTTCAGGATTGAAGTTGGGGTGTCGGAGAGACCGTGGGTGGGTCTCTCCGACGACCTAGTTACAGGGAAAATAATCTTTCCTTTTTATCTTTACAGACCTCAAGTACACAGTGGTTGGTGTTTCCCACGCTACCCCAGCGCTAGAAAAGTCATTACGTTGGACGCGTTTTCTCGGGTTTCTAAAGTTTTTCAGATAGAAAATTTTTTGGTTTTTAAAATTTTTTCTGTTAAAGCAAGTGTTGTTGTTCTGTTTAGAATGCTATGCCTCGTCTCTCTTTAGCGTGTCCGTAAGATCATAGTTACTTTGCCGTGTTTAGGTTTGTACGCTTGGACTTACGTTCTTCTCTTAAGAAATTTATTTTTCAGTAAATTTTTTTTTCTGTTTAAGAGAGTTTTGGTGTTCTGTTTAGACTGCTAGGCCTCGTCTCTCTTTAGCGTGTCCGTAAGATCATACTTACTTTGCCGTATTTGTGTATGTACGCATGGATATATGTTCTTCTCTTTTCAGATATATAAAAGAGATTCACTGAGAAGGTTACGCTCTTAGAGGCGTTGAGCCTAAATGTAAGAGAGAGAGAGAGAGATATCCTCTTAGGGCGTTAACGAACGTCGCCTAAGTTGTAAACACGGTTCCAACGGTTCCTTTGGACAGTCCCTGTCGACTCCACGACCCTTTGTAACGCGCGGTGCGCCGGTTGTTGTGAGTTCGGGGACAGTTCCATAAGGTTCCGGAGTCCATACGGTTCCGCGGCCCGTAAAAAAAGTTACGGGGCGAAGCGGTTCCATTGGACCCGGTTCCGTAAGGTAAGTGAGAGAGAGAGAACCTCTTAGGGGCGTTAACGCCGCCTAAGTTGTAAACACGTTCCAAACGGTTCCTTTGGACAGTCCCTGTCGACTCCACGACCCTTGTAACGCGCAGTGCGCCGGTTGTTGTGAGTTCGGGGACAGTTCCATAAGGTTCCGAGTCCATACGGATTCCGCGGCCCGTAAAAGTTACGGGCTTAACGGTTCCATTGGACGGTTCCGTAAGGTAAGTGAGAGAGAGAGACCTCTTAGGGGCGTTAACGAACGCCGCCTAGTTGTAAACACGGTTCCAAACGGTTCCTTTGACAGTCCCTGTCGACTCCACGACCCTTGTAACGCGCGGTGCGCCGGTTGTTGTGAGTTCGGGACAGTTCCATAAGGTTCCGGAGTCCATACGGTTCCGCGGCCCGTAAAAGTTACGGGCGAACGGTTCCATTGGCGGTTCCGTGAGTCCATAAGGTTCAGCGGCCCGTTACGGGCTTAACGGTTCCATTGGGCGGTTCCGCGCCCGTTGTTACGGGCGAACGGTTCCATTGGGCGTTCCATACGGTTCCGCGGCCCGTTATTCCAGTTACGGGGCGAACGGTTCCATTGGGCGGTTCCATACGGTTCCGCGGCCCGTTATTACGGGGCGAACGGTTCCATTGGATGGTTCCATACGGTTCCGCGGCCCGTTACGGGCGAACGGTTCCATTGGGCGGTTCCGCGGCCCGTTATTACGGGCGGCGTTCCATTGGGCGGTTCCGCGGCCCGTTGTTACGGGCGAACGGTTCCATTGGGCGGTTCCATACGGTTCCGCGACCCGTTACGGGCGAACGGTTCCATTGGGCGGTTCCATACGGTTCCGCGGCCCGTTATTACGGGCGGACGGTTCCATTGGGCGGTTCCATACGGTTCCGGCCCGTTTACGGGCGGATGGTTCCATTGGACGGTTCCATACGGTTCCGCGGCCCGTTACGGGCGGACGGTTCCATTGGGCGGTCCCGTCACGTTCCGCGGCCCGTTGTTACGGGCGGCGGGTTCCATACGGTTCCGTTGGACCATCCCTGACGGTTCCGCAGCCCTATGTGCGGGCATTGTGCGGTTCGGGGGCGGATCCATACGGTTCCGGGATCCATACGTTCCGCGCCCGTTGTTGGCGGGCGGGCCGGTTCCGTGGTCCATACGGGTTCCGCGGCCCGTTATTACGGGCGGGTTCCATTGGACGGTTCCGTGATCCATACGTTCCGCGCCTGTTGTTACTGGGGCGGACGGTTCCGCGCCCGTTATTCGGGCGGACGGTTCCATACGGTTCCAGCGGCCCGTTACGGGCGGGCGGTTCCTTTCGACGGTTCCGGCCCGTGTTTACACGGTCCGTATTTAACGGGTTCACGCGTACATGTCGCGTTTAATCCGGTTATCGCCCACTAGCTACGTGGTCAGGTGACATTCTTGACAAGAAGTATAGCATTGACAGTTATTTTTCTTCTTGGTCCTGTAGCCATTAGCTACGCAGTTCCACGGCTCGTGTGAACGCAATTAAGACTGTCTCGTTGAACGTTACAAGTTCCGTATTTATTTTCACCAGTATCATGGACATGAAGGACAGGTCCCGAGTGTCGATGTTTTTACACACCCAGGATGTCTCGTGATGCGTAGCGTGCAAACGCTTTAAATTACGCTCCGTGACATCCATCGCACGTGTTACGCTGCAGGTGCAGATTATGCTGCGAGTCGAATCCCGTACTCTTTGCAGCGATTGGGATCTAGCGGCGTGGTGAGCACAGACTCACCGCGACCGGTACTTTCAAAGAGCGGCGGAGAAAGTGGAGAAGCGGCGGTCTGAGAGGCCCTCTCGCGTCTCCCACCGCCACCCAGGTCCAAAGCCGGGAGGCGGGGCGCCGCCCACTCCTAGCGGGCGCCTATTGAAAGACGTACACCGTATTTCATCCGGAAGTATAGCATTGAGACAGCTATTTTTCTTTCTTGGTCCCGAGCCAACGGCTACACGACAGTTATACGGTTCCACGGCCCATGTTTACGGGTCCGTGCGGTTCCACGGTCCGTGTTTTACGGTCCGCACGGTTCCATTGGGCGGTTCCGCGGCCCGTATTTTACGGGTCCGCACGGTTCCATACGAGTCCACGGTCCAGCGTTCTGGTCCTTTCGCTTCCATTGATGGCTCCAGTGAGCGGAACTTATCTCTAACGGGTTAACGTGCACACCGCGGTTCACCCGGTTATATGCCCACTAGCTACTACGCTTACGTGGTCAGGTGACAGATGACTTTCTTTACAAGAAGTATAGCATCAGGACAGCTATTTTCCTCTTGGTTCCGTAGCCATTAGCTACGCAGTTCCGACTTCGTGTGAACGCAATTAAGATTGTCTCGTTGAACATTACCGTTCCGTAATTATTTCACCAGTATCATGGACATGGAGGACACGTCCTCGGCGTTGATGCTCTACACACCCTTGATGACCCGGCATAGCGTGATAACGCTTCTTTACGCTCGGTCAATCTCCGCGGCGTTGGCGTCACTCTGCTCTTTGCAGCGAGCGCCGGACTTCATCCTGCGGTCGTCGCGTAAACGCCTTCTTAGGTTGGCTTTGGTGTTATCGACTTGTTCAAACCCGTGTACACCGTTGTGGTCCTCGGTTCCAGCGTTGGGACGGTCGGCCAACTAGAGGCGCCCTATTAGTCCCCTTTTAATTGGCAACCTACAACAGCGCTCCGTCCGGGGCATGAGATGACGTTTGGGTCTGCAACAGACTTCCGTTCACCCCCGATCAAGTTTGAGTACTCCAGTTCTATCAGACTGTTTAACTAGCAAGATCTATTGGTAAGCAGCAGGATTCCATCCCATCAACGTATTAAAAAAATGAAGCACTCCAGAAATGCAAAAAGGAACTGTGCGCTTCTTCTCTCGCGTCGCCACTTACTCGGTGGCCCCGTGGTGATAAATAAGAGAAACTGAAAGTACAGTGGTAATTTTTTCAGCCACAGTAAACCTTTGTTTTGTACATTTTGTTTGAAGAGTACAGTTTTTTTTTTATCAAAAATACAACTTTTGTAGTTCCAGAATACAGTTTGGTGATCCTAAAGGTTGACAGATCTGCCCTACATGTATGTGTGAAAAAATGCAATCAAATTCTACACCTTTTCACATTTGAAAACTCACAGTAATGGAAAAATTTCCCCAGATTTTCATGTCTATCTGATAAATGTTTAATGCATGACTTTTCTGTGAGCTTTTGAATTAATGGCATCTCTTCAGATCCGTTTGCTAACCGTTCTGATTAATAGGAATCGGATTTACAAAGCCCGTAGCAGGCGCAATTTTTTTTCACAATATTGTCTGTCACTCAGTCTCTGTGTGTGCAGAAATATGTTTTGTGCATTATATTGCAGTGACTGCATGAGCTCATGCCGCTAGCTAGCTGTACTGTACCAGTACTGCGCAGGATTTTTTCCCCTCTTAGTTATGCAAATTTTGTTGCTAGAAAATTTGTGCAGTGATTGGTTGAAAAGCTGTCAATCAACTAAATGAGAGAGGTTGGTTAATTGCAAAGTCAGCATTAAAAGTTGATTAAATCTGGCTTTTGGGTAAAGGTAGTTCAGTAAAGCCATTGCAATGACCTATTTGTTCAGCATATTGATCTGCCTTTAAGCAGTACATACTGTGACATATGTGAACCTCTAGCATGATCCAACAACCAATGAGCCCTCATATTGATATATACCATGTAGGTATGTAAATCTCTCTCTTAAATTCTCATAAAAGATAGTATTTATCCTTATAGCTAACTCCCCATTGTTAAATTATCTTAAATTGCCTTGTATAAGATAGTATTTATCCTTATAGCTGACTCCCCATTGTTAAATTATCTTAGATTGCTTGTATTAGATAGTATTTACCTTGTAGCCAACTTCCCATTGTTAAATTATCTTAAATTGCCTTGTATAAGATAGTATTTACCTTATAGCTGACTCCCCATTGTTAAATTATCTGAAATTGCCTTGTATAAGATAGCATTCATCCTTATAGCTGACTCCCCATTGTTAAATTATCTGAAATTGCCTTGTATAAGATAGTATTTACCTTATAGCTGACTCCCCATTGTTAAATTATTTTAAATTGCCTGTATAAGATAGTATTTACCTTATAGCTGACTCCCCATTGTTAAATTATTTTAAATTGCCTTGTATAAGATAGTATTTGCCTTATAGCTGACTCCCCATTGTTAAATTATCTTAAATTGCCTTGTATAAGATAGTATTTACCTTATAGCTGACTCCCTATTGTTAAATTATCTTAAATTGCCTTGTATAAGATAGTATTTACCTTATAGCTAACTCCCCATTGTTAAATTTCCTGTAGGCATCTGGATCCGTAGTGGAAAAAGAATTTACCTGGCAAACAGCAAGGCCTGGATCACCTTTAGAGCTGATGGGAACAAGAACGAGAGAGGATTTTCCATCGAAGTCACTGACAATGGTTTTCAAGGTATGTGTAAGACAGAATTATTATTTTTTCTTTTGTCAGGTAGCTTAAATTTATCTTGTAAATCAACAGTAAATCATCCTTTTATAAAGAAGACACTCCCTGATTTTTTAAACTTTTAAATTTATTTAGGATTTGATTTGTTTACTTTTTGATGAAAAAGGAGTAATACATGAAATGGAGTAAGGTTGCCTGGTCATCCAGAGGTCTACTGGGCCAAGTGTGCCTTTGAAAATTGGCTGTATCAGACGAAGAAAAAGTACAAAGCTTGTTTTACAAAGAAAAAGTAGTTAAAAGTATCAATAGGTGGAAAAGAGGGCAAATTTTGTAAGAGTCCTGGTTCTTTTTCATCTTGCAGGTAAAATCCATCTTCTATGACCATTTGATTGATCTTTCACCAAATATGTGTAACCTTGTTCAGTAATGGACAAGACAGTTAATAGTGGTGCGGAGCACAAGATGGACACGGTTTATGTCTCTATGTCCATAGTTCATCAAAATTCATGGACTTCTTTCTTTTTGCATATTTAATCAACTTGTGGTCATCTTACATAATCTTCTCCCCTCTTGTCTACAGAAATTACTCCATGCGACAGAACACCGTGTGTTAATGGCGGCAGATGTACAAACCTGGACCAGACCACCTATGCATGTGCCTGCAATGTATTATGGACTGGCACAAATTGTGAGGTCCCGTCAGGTATGAGCTTCATGGCAAGAAAATCCCTTTCTGTGTACAAATAGACTAGAAACATGATATATCTTCACAATAGGTTTTTTGATATATCAATTATTGAAATATTTTTTATATTTCAATAATTGAAATATTTTAAAATTTAACTTACACTGTATAAACAGAATGTGTGACATAAGTTGTGATTTAATACCTGATCAGAAAATATAATTCAGCAAAATAGTTTTGGTTAAAATATACTTGCAATTGTAGAGAAATTTTTAATGTGGAAAATTTCTGCACCAATCATTTTCAAATAAACCTTTGACATCAACTGAAATTTTCTGCTTTGAACAAGTTATTAAATTTGATTATATTTGCATGTATTATACAAGATAGGCATTGCTAACCACTTATACTAATCCTTCCATTGCATTGATGAAAGTATTTGATTTTACTTAGCTTGATTTCAATCTTTTAGCATAGCATAGCATAGCAAGGTTTAAAGTCCCGAAAGCATCCAGTACTGGACATTACTGTATATCAAGACGGCCACGGCCTTTGATAACCAGTTGTGAACGCACTGGTTGCAGACCCACCAAGATTCGAACCCGGGACGTGCGGGTGAGATGACAAAGCACTAACCACCACACCACGGAAGTTTCATTTATAATTTTTCTTTTTCCACATGGACTTTCCAACCTGACACTTCTGATTTTCTCAAAATCAGGGGTAATCCACACCTTCCAACCCGAGAGGCTCCCCACAGTTCACTTGCTAGCAGCCAGTTATTGTTACACTATACACAACAGGTCATTCATCTGGGGCTGAAGCCACAAGCCTGATTTCAGTGAAGTGCAATAAGATTAGTCAGTGACTGACCTGAAAAATAAACATGTTTTGTATGCCTGGAGGAATTTTTGCTATTCCCATGAATGATTGATGGACCATTCCTCATAAAGAAAGTTATTTCATCATGTCATAGAGTGTGCATTGAAATCAACTATGCACTTTAATTCAAAGTTCAGAACTGAAATTATAAGTGACAAAGTCCTCGTTTCCCGGGGATTGAAGGCCCTTTAAATATATGTATATCTTTACTAGAGCAATTCTTCATTATATAAAGCTGTGTGCATTGTTAAATCTTAGCTACAGATACAAAAATGATATTTTGTGTTCCTAACCTTTAGGTCTGAACCAGTGTGGTAATAATCCTTGCCGAAATGGTGCGGTGTGCTTCAACAATGGCTTTGACTACCAGTGCATTTGCCCAGAAGGATTTCTGGGAAAAAACTGCTCCGAAGGTGAGTAGAAGGATCATAGCATGTGGGAGAACTAGTCATATTGAAAACTCTTATACTGAATATTTAAGCATTAAATTCAATGTAATTAGTGATGTGCACCTCATAGATAGTAATTGAATTGAATTGGACTACAGTGGTTGGTTGCAAAACTATGCGGGAGGCATTAGGGGGGGCGAGCTCACTCTGGCACAGGACTTTAATCAGCCTTGCCCAAAAGAGCACGGACATTTTAAAACATCATTTTGGCGATCTTAGGGTTTTATCGTGTAGAGGGACATACCCAGCTCTTGCTCCAATTGAAAACTAACAGCAGGACCTTGTGGGGGCACTACAGTGATTGCCAGAAAGAGCAAGGCCATTTTAAAACATTAATCTTAAGGGTTTTATCAGGTAGAGGGACATACCTGCACTTGTTCCAATCGCAAAGCCAGCAGTGGGACTTATGTGGGGCATTGAGGGTGATTGAGAGAGGGGCTCACAGTATAACCTGATAATTTTTATATATTGAAGTATTGTTAAAAGCATTTTGAAAACAATGACAAAAAATATATATTATCTCTGTTTCAACTTTAAACAGTATTCAATGGTGATTAGTTGGAGTTCATATTGTTAAATTGTCCTACCACTCATTTTATAATTTCTGTCATTAAAGTTTGATCTATTGACACTCGATTTTAAACTACGCCCCCTGGAGTTCCCTTTACACTCATGACCAAACAGAGTTGATTAACCCCCTCCCTTCCTTTCTCCCTTTCTTACTCTCCTTGTTCAATGTTAAATTTAATTTTACTACATTTTTTTGCAATGCACATAATTTTGGAATGGGGAGAAATAGGGAAAATAGAGAAAAAGTATTATCTGATTTTTCCCCAATCATTTTGGCCACGATTGTCCTATTTAAAAAAATCCCATTTACAATCATTAAGGAAAAACCTTGTTCAATGTTAAACTTGATCTTTGCCATATATTTTTACAATGTAAATAACTTTGGAATTTAATGCAGGAAAAATAGTGTCTTATTTTTCCCAACACATGGGATGTGTGAAGGAAAATTTATTTTAAAACTTGTCAAAAATTAGCTGTAAACATTCAGTCCATTGCACTCATAAACAGAGTGTTGATAACTCACAGAGGACAACATCCTTGCAACATTAAAATAAATCCTCTGCCCTGCAATTACACACACGATCTGGGTCTGGCCCCAGCTACCAAAATCTGTCCCTTTACAATAAGCCCCATATTGTTTATTTACCATTACAGGTAGTGATTACTGTAGTGTATCATCATTAAGTATTGTATGCTAGGTTTCTTAATTGCTTCTAGCAAAGTATTAATAGTTGCACCCGCCAAAATGGAGGTTCTTGTGATGAAAGGACTGATATTTACAGAGAGATGTGGAAGTAATCGTGCATTTTGGTCATGATAGTTACTTAATTTTTTTACATGTCATCCTACTCAGAAATTGACGAGTGTAGCAGTAATCCTTGTCAGAATTCTGCCAGCTGTGTTGACCTGATCAATGGATACGTCTGCTTATGTCAAGAATTTTACTCTGGAATTCACTGTGAAATTAGTAAGTTAATTCTCTTATTCTTCTTTGTCTTTGTCTCAAATTTATGCAAATTTGTATCTCTTTAGTAATAGTAGGAAGGGTGTATCCAATCATTAAGAGTAAATCAAGCCACTCTTTAATTTTCAAAAGATAGTATAACTATGATATTCAGAAATTGACAGCAAAGACAAGGAAATTTATGATAAATCTTGAGATTTTCTTTTCTTCACAACATGACTTTGTCTTCACCACTACCTCCTCCGCATCATACATAATTTGATACACTCTATGTTCTTTGGCAGTATTTTACCTTTGCTGTCAACATTCTTAGAAGTTGTCATCAATCAATCATGAGTGTGTGGGGTGGAGTGGTGGTGGTGGGGGAGTGGTGGCAGGGGGTAAGTGGTGGCGGGGGTAAGTGGTGGCGGGGGGGTAAGTGGTGGCGGGGTAAGTGGTGGCGGGGGTAAGTGGTGGCAGGGGGTAAGTGGTGGCGGGGGGGTAAGTGGTGGCAGGGGGGTAAGTGGTGGCGGGGGGGGCAGAGAACAAAAATATTCTTCTAATCAGAGAGGTTTGGCGGGAAAATGACTCAGATGATGAATAGGAGGATGTAGGGAGAACCAGTCATATTACAAACTCTTGAACTGAATATTTTAAGTTTTCAAACAGGTCCTTTTTGATGTTTGTGTTTTTAAAAACACATGAAGAAGAATCTGCACACATTTATTGTTCTTTTTCTGCCTATTTCATATTTGGTGATTTGCATCTTATTCTCTTAAGGAAAGGCTCACAATTCTAACTGCCCAGACATGGCCAGTGAAGTCAAGCTTCAGTACATGTATACAAAAAAGTGCATAGTATATGTGCACTGAAGCATGACATCATTGGCCATATCTGGGCAGTTGGAATTGTGAGCCTTTTCAAATATGGTGAGAGAAAAAAAAAATATTAGTTTTTTTGTTTTAAAATATCTGGGGCAACTCCATATTTTGAGACTTGTATTAAAATGTGGGAAAATCAGGCAATTAGAAATCAACTAACCCTTTGTCTCAACGGCCCCATTACTGCATATACCTTACTCATTACTGCATATACCTTACTCAATAAGCCCATTCGCTATGCTAGCTTTGATTGGTCCAGCATGCTGTCCTTCCGACGGTACTAGTTAGAAGCTGAAATGCTGATTTTGTTTCAGTTTTGTGTATTTCTTTCCGACTTAACCATTTTTCTAAGATCAAAGGCTTTTTGACCCGGAGATAGTTATTTCTTACTCTTTAACTTTTCTTGTGTTTTTTTAGCATATTATTATCATTTTTCTTCCTTTATCTAGGGATTGCTTTTATGTATCTCTTCAAGCTTTTATTCTATGCACTTCTTTTTAGATTTTGTATTTCATATTCAAATTTGCATTTTTGTAGTAGTTTTCTTGTATTGATTGTATACCAACTACTGTATCTCTGTTCTTTTGTATATATTGTGAAAAAAAGAAGCAATAAATGAAATTAAAACTAAGTAATTTGACATACTTTCTTGATTTCCAGGTCCAATTGCCGTGCCATGCTCAGATCCCAGCCTATGCTTGAATGGAGGTACCTGCTCGTACTTCCAGGATGTAGTCAATTGCTTGTGTCGAGATGGTTACAGTGGAGAGTACTGTCAAAACGGTAAAACTAATTTTATTGTTTTTAATTTGTTTTATTAATATGAACAAACATAAAACTGTCTCATTATCATACTGCAACCTCAATAGCACCTCGATTGTATATACGAAATCAATACATCACTAGAATCTATATAGATTATTTTTTTATGTTCAATTTTTGGTATGTAATGAATGGCCCTTAAGAAATTTATTTGAAATGAACTTTAAAAAGAAATGTCAGACACTTAGTTAAAGCATTGTTTGAATGGAGGCACCTGCTCATACTTTCAGGATGGTGTCAATTGTTTGTGTCGAGATGCTTTAATGCAGTGGAGAGTACTGTCAACACTAATCTTTTTGTGTGCATTTGTTGGATGTAGTAACATAGAAATGAACAAATTAGCCAAGTGAAGCCAACATGTATTTCTGAGAGTCAATAGTAAAAACCGTGATTTTCTCCAAATACATATTGACTTATGTCGCTATCACAGTTGTCAATAAAAGCTCCGCATTCTCCCTCTACTCATTTTCTCTCTCAAGATATCTTGTTGGTGAACAAACTCTACTTAAAACATTACAAATGACTTGAAATGGCATATTTTTACTGGTATACTATCAATCACTGATTTTCCGTTCAATCTAAGAATTGTGGATCAATCAGCTTGAAATGGCCTGTTTTTATTGGTATAACATAGTAGAACAAGATGACGGACTAAGAAGGTTTAGTCACCCCATAAGAAGATGACGGACTAAGAAGGGTTAGTCACCCCATAAGATGTGTTAGTCACCCTATAAGAAGGGTAAGTCACCCCATAAGAAGGGTTAGTCACCCCATATGAAGGGTTAGTCACCCCATAAGAAGGGTTAGTTACCCTATAAAAAGGGTTAGTCACCCCATAAGAAGGGTTAGTCACCCTATAAAAAGGGTTAGTCACCCCATAAGAAGGGTTAGTCACCCCATAAGAAGGGTTAGTCACCCCATAAGAAGGGTTAGTCACCCCATAAGAAGGGTTAGTCACCCCATAAAAATGGTTAGTCACCCCATAAGAAGGGTTAGTCACCCCATAAGAAGGGTTAGTCACCCCATAAGAATCCCAAACAAACACCAAAAAGAAAAAAAAATCAAAGACACCCAGAGTTAAAGAACTTATCAAAGTTGACTTTGAAATTGTGCAGAGAAATGGAGCTAACCACCCACTCAGGCAAACTGCTATCAATCAATACTTTGTGGATCAATCACTCAGGCAAACTGTGCTATGAATCACTACAATTCCAATCAATCAATAAGTAGTGAATCAATCAGCTTTAACGGTCATTTACATGCTGTTTCTTGGTCATAGATGTGGACCCATGTAAGAGCAACATCCAGTGTTTCAATGGAGCAACGTGTTCAAATGGTGAAAATGGAACTTATTCCTGCACATGCCCTCCCAATTTCATCGGCTTGAGATGTGATATTGAAGGTTTGTATTAATCTTCTCTTCTCCATTAGACTCACTTATAATATCAGCTACAACATTATCATATGAATTATCCTCTCAATCATCTCACTATCTACTCTATGCTCTTTTTCTACCTTTAGTTTACCTTTCATATTATTTGCACCTTTTAATTTGATTAAAATTTGACCTCTCTGGCACTATTGGGTATGAAAGAACTTAATGTACTAAACAAAAGATAAATCAGCACTCCGAACATGAAAGCCTGTCAGACTGGTTCTTATCCCTGGTTTCTTTGGACATGATGATGATGGCACAAGACCCCTGATAGGATGCTTGTTCATCACGAATTAGCTAAATAGCAGGGCAAGTACTCATTTTACATCTGAGTGGACTGCAAGTAAAGTGATACATACCTGAGTGATACTCTAGAATCCATTGCACACAATTCGCGATGAGAATTGAACCCGGTACCTTTCGCATATGAGCATAACCACTGAGCCACTGAGCCTCTGAATTTTACATACACCATCTTTATATCAAACGTTTGTTATCAAATCTCTGTGACATTATTTGCTGCGATCCATCACAAAAGTACTCAGTGATACCTCAACTACGTACGCTAAATATAAACAGATTTTTAATAAATTTCCTTCCTTTCTTTTGAATTCATATTTGCAGTAACATCAGCATGCGTGATTGAGAACCCTTGCCAGAATGGTGCAGTCTGCATATTTAGAGACAAAATCTATGAATGTATTTGTCAACCAGGATTTACCGGTCGTTTCTGTAGCATCAGTGAGTAGACTCATCTTCATCACGTTACCAACTTTATATTCTTATTTGTATTTCACTTCTCCTGTTTTGAAAGTTTTTTTTTAACAGTGGTATATCCAGTTGAAAGAAGAATGGTACTCTAATGGGAGTTTTCTTCCACCACAAACTATTTCATTATATTAAGTGGCTGGTTAACTCAATTGGTAGAGCACCCACTTTCCCAGCTGGGTTATACCAGAGACTTGCCAAAAAATGTGACCTGCTGCCCTCTTGCTTGGTGTTCAGCAGTGAAGGATTGGAGCACTGTAATAGCATTTGATCAGTTTAACGACTGCTGTGTCATGATGGCTGCATGGGTGAGAATAGTCTCTGGGGACATGAGAAAGGTTTCAGTTTGTGAGATGATGGAACAAAAGGTCCAGCGCTTTGAGCAGAAAGTGATTTATGAATTGATGTGTGATCAATATTGATATTATTAAAGCAGCTAAATCCAGATTATTCCTACAGGCCCCTAAGTTATTCCTACAAGCCCCCAAGTTACATCTTGGTCCTCTTTGTGAGAAAGTGTCATTCAACATACCTCGATACCCCTTTGTGATGTAACAGATGACCCTATTGTGATGAAACTACACTCCTTGTTAGCATTTACCTCTGCTTTACAGAAGAATGTTTCCTACAACCAATCAAAATACAAGACTGGAATAAGAAAGTTTTAGTTGTTACTTTTTTCATTTCAAAGTTGATGTTCTGTCTTAACTTTTAATTTTCTTGTATATTAACTTTTTCTTCAGATACCGATGAGTGTGCTAGTTCTCCATGTCAGAACGGGGTGTGTAAAGACCTGGAAAATGGCTACCAATGTGTTTGCAACAGTGGTTTCCAAGGAAACCTTTGTAATCAAGGTAAAGAAATCAATCAATCAATCGCAGGGGTGATTAATACATCGAATACGGTACTTTTATGACATGTCTGGTTATTGAAAGTCTTTTAAAGCAAATGTATTATCTCGTAGGTAAATTCAGAAGTGAACGCTGTCTTGCTGGTTACGTCACTTCCGGTTTTCAATTTTCCTTATTGATTGCGAGAAATGTTATATATCGATAACACAGTGTAGGCCCCTATGTTGGGTCAGACAAATGTGTGATCAATAACATCGCAGATTTGTTTGCGATCAATATTGGAAATTAAAAACTGGAAGTGACGTTACCAGCACAACGGCGTTCACTTTTGAATGTATTTATGGATGAAACCTTACCTGTACTGATGATATGAGCTCTGGGACACGTTATGTGTTGCTTGAGATGTACGATATGAGCTCTGGGACATGTTATGTGTTGCTTGGGATGTACGATATGAGCTCTGGGACACATTATGTGTTGCTTGAGATGTACGATATGAGCTCTGGGACACGTTATGTGTTGCTTGAGATGTACGACATGAGCTCTGGGACACGTTATATGTTGCTTCAGATGTACGATATGAGCTTTGGGACACGTTATGTGTTGCTTGAGATGTACGATATGAGCTCCGGGACATGTTATGTGTTGCTTGGGATGTACGATATGAGCTCTGGGACACGTTATGTGTTGCTTGAGATGTACGATATGAGCTCCGGGACACATTATGTGTTGCTTGAGATGTACGATATGAGCTGTGGGACAAGTTATTTGTTGCTTGAGATGTACGATATGAGCTTTGGGACACGTTATGTGTTGCTTGAGATGTACGATATGAGCTCTGGGACATGCTGTGTTTCTTGAGATGTACGATATGAGCTCTGGGATACGTTATGTGTTGCTTAAGATGTACGATATGAGCTCTGGGACACGTTATGTGTTGCTTGAGATGTACGATATGAGCTCTGGGACACGTTATGTGTTGTTTAAGATGTAGGATATGAGCTCTGGGACACGCTATGTGTTTCTTGAAATGTACGATATGAGCTCTGGGACACGTTATGTGTTGCTTAAGATGTACGATATGAGCTCTGGGACACGCTATGTGTTTCTTGAGATGTACGATATGAGCTCTGGGACACGCTATGTGTTGCGTAAGATGTACGATATGTGCTCTGGGACACGCTATGTATTGCTTGAGATGTATGATATGAGCTCTGGGACACGCTATGTGTTGCGTAAGATGTACGATATGAGCTCTGGGACACGCTATGTGTTGCTTGAGATGTATGATATGAGCTCTGGGACACGCTATGTGTTGCTTGAGATGTATGATATGAGCTCTGGGACACGCTATGTGTTGCTTGAGATGTGGTATAGCTGCTTCCTGTGTCGTGGTTGTGTATGATTTGTATGCTAGGTATTATTCGTCAACTTAAAATTTATATTCACTTGAAAAATTCTTTTGTACTTCATCTGTAGGAACTTGAGAGTAATAACTGACTAATAAATAGACTATGAGCTTAATTGATGTCTAATTATACACCATAGCCATAAGTTTTGAACCCTGGAATCATCCTTACAAAAGATTCTTATGAAGATGAACCAATTTCTCTCATCTCATGAGAACTCATGAGATTTTGCAAGAACTGCTGAATCATTGTCATGAAAAATTGGGCCATGAAATATTATTTTTATTGTAAATCCTCTGTAAATCTTTCATAATTCTTAAAAGTGGTGCAGGAAATTCTGACCAACAGTTTTTTTAGTCTTTATCCATACCCCCAATCAAAACTTAGCAGGAATAGACTTTCCAATCATTTTCAGTGACTGAGATTTTGGAAAGAAATATACAGAATTACAGAAAGATTTTGAGGGGTCTGATCTGTCATACATCACAAATTTTAGAATAAATTAATGAATTAATTGATGAAGAATTGATGAATGAAACTTAAATCAGCCATAGCCCAAAACTAAGAGAACTACTTTCAGAATTCAAAGACTGTTCTGCTGAGATTTGAATATAATACTCTTTTAAACAATATGTGATACTGATTCATTTTGTATGGATATTTTTAGTATTTTGCAAACAGGTTCACATGCATATGTACACACATATATGTCCAGTCACATGTTTTTCTACAAATCAATATTTCCATTTTTGTTTTGAGCAGAAGTGGATGAATGCAATGAAGAACCGTGTCTCAATGGCGGCACGTGCTCTGACGGTATCAACAAGTTCATCTGCACCTGCCCACGAGGATTCAACGGGACAAAATGTCAGCTGAAAGGTACGCTGTATGATTTTAATAGTAAAATGATCTGTACAATTTATGCTAAGTAATATCTCCCAGGTATTAAAAAAGCAGGGTGCTGAAAATGCAGGGTGCTGAAAATGCAGGGTGCTGAAAATGCAGGGTGCTGAAAATGCAGGGTGCTGAAAATGCAGGGTGCTGAAAATGCAGGGTGCTGAAAATGCAGGGTGCTGAAAATGCAGGGTGATGAAAATGCAGGGTGATGATTGTTATAAGTAAAAGCATATGAAATAATTAATTTATTTAGTTTCTTTAAACTTCGTAAATTGTTCTTTTTCGATAGCTGTACAGACTTTTAGTTACAATATTATATTGATTTTAAAACAAATGGTATGTATATTATTACATTATTCCATTATGCATAATATAAAAGTATATTGATAAAAAAAACCCCATGTACTTTGGAAAATGAAGTGAAAGTCTATAAGGGGCGCATTGAGGCAACAACAGCTACATTGCTGTAAAATCCACGACAAATAAGAAAAATTCCTAGCAAGGTTGAACATTTACCATTTTTAAGCTTTTGAAACCTTTTTTTGTCTTTAAGATGCAAATGCGTGATAAATGTATGGCCAGATCTCTTTAATATGGAATAATAATCCATTGTTTTGTAACAATCCATTGTCTAGTAATAATCCATTGTCTAGTAATAATCCATTGTCTAGTAATAATCCATTGTCTTGTAGTAATCCATTGTCTAGTAATAATCCATTGTCTTGTAATAATCTATGATGATGTTTTAAAGAGGAGTAACTGTTTCTGACTTGAAAGTGAAAAAGTGTAATGATTTTTTTTAAACAGTTAAAGCAATTTGTTTCAAACATATGACTTCCTAACGATGATTACCTTTGTTTTAATTTATCTCCCTTAGATGAGGTTCCTGTCGTTCAAGTGGAGCAGTACACTTTCTTTGGGCGGCAAATCAATTTGTCTCCCTGGACAATCCTGATACTCGCCTGCATTGGTCTTCTCGCAGCCTTTTTATTCCTTTTGCTTTTGGCTGTACTATTTAGAGGGAGACCAGAACAGTAAGTATAATGTGCAAAATATATATTTCTGGGTGACAGGGTGAAATCTGTTAAAATTTAGTTTCAACTTTCCAATGGAATGTACTAAAGAATGAATTCATGTCCTGAAAAGAAATCCAAATGAACAAATTTTCTTTCAAATCAAGCATGACGTGTCCTTCTCCTTAAAAATTTGTTCCAGCAAATCATAATCACAAATTTATTGTAGCACATAGTGGGACCACTTTATTTTAATTAAAATAACCACACAATAAGAACTTCATCTATTGCTAATATGATACTCAGCACCAACTTCCACAACAATTAAGGTTTTAGAATAAAGAAAATAAAGAGGAAAATTTTGACCTGACCTGGTTATTTATCAGGTCGGGTCTGGCTGTTTGAAACTTTAAGGAGCAGAACAACTAATGAGTGGTTTCTGCTATCAAAGAAAATCAAAACAATTGGTTTCTGGCATGAAAGGAAAATGATGGAATGTGAATCTTGTCTGAAAGGAAGTCAAAAAGGAGTGTATTGCCTGAATAAAACTGAAAGCAATGATATGACCTCGGAATAAATCATTTAAAAGGTAGATAATCCTGGGTGTTTAAAATTTAAGTGGACAATACAGATCAAAAGTTAGAAAGAGATTCTTTGGAAGTAAAACGTGGTGGGCCTAGTATTTTGGGGGTAGATTGTATTGGCGATAGCGAATTCATAGAGAATGAACCCTTCAACATATTAGGCATGTTAGAATTGGTTTCCTCATGATGCAAAGACTTTGTACATGGCGGTCATGAATGTCATTTGTGTAGTGATGAATGTCAAAATTTAAATAATTATTCCGCATACTAACGAATGTTCGGAAAATTTTGAAGCTTGATGAAATAAAAGTTGATAAACGTATTATTGTATAGATTTATATATCATTGGATAGAGAAAATGCTATTCTCTTGACAATTGTACTTACAATAAAGATATTTTAAGCAAGATATTTGTCAGTATGCAGAAATAAAAATTAAGTATTTTGTCAATTTTCGTTTCACCTAAATTAAACATTCGTCAGTATGGGAAGGAGGGACGATTTAATAAATGCTAACTTCTGGAGCAACTTGCCCATAGAGGGCAGTGTTTCACTGTGTGAGACATAGTATGTAAATTCTCTCCATGTCTGTACAAAGGGCTTCATAGAAATATGTCACAAATCTATACATTGTGTAGTCACAAATCTATACATTGTGTAGTCACAAATCTATACATTGTGTAGTCAATAATCAATCTTAATGTGGAACATAAACATGATTTTTTGGTTTGCATGCGAAGCATTGTGCGAACCTATGTAATGGCGATTATGTCCGTCCGGCTGTCCATCTGTCTGGCAGTCCGGCCGTTCACAGATTTGTCCTGAGATTTCCTCAGAAATGTTAAAGTTTTTTTAGAATTCCTCAGAAAATGTTAAAGTTTCTTCAAAGTTCCTCAGAAAAAGTTAAAGTTTCTTCAGTTATCCTTATGGAAGGTTAGAATTTCCTTATAAAAGTTAAAGTTTTTCAGAGATACTTAAGACAGGATTGAAGACTAGTTTCCTTAAAAAGTCTACAAAATATTTGATATTTTCTTATTAGAAGATAACTGTAAAATGATATAATTTTCCAATATTTTTCAGAGATCCTTTAGTCTCTCTTGTAGCACTTGAGATTTAAAATCCCTAAAATTCTTCAAATTATTTGGGCACCAACACTTGTATCAGGCATGAATTATTAAACTCCACCTTTATTATTGTGGTCATTTGCATAAAGTTGCTACAGTATATGACTTGACCAGACTTTTTTTATTTAGTATGCTTAGTCAGGGAGTGTGACAGGATGTGATTGCATATGGACATAGGGAGGGATGCCATGTGGGACATTGATGGGGGCTATAAGGGACATATGATATAACATTTACCATGTTGTATACACCAAGGGCTATATCAGGCATAATTATCTGACTCCACCTGTTTTTCTTATTCAACAACTCATTTGCATATAAATTATTATATGAACTGACACTTTCATACATAGTTGGCTCAATCAGGGACTGTGATAGCTAGGATGAGACTTCTTACGGAGCCTATGGGACGTCATGTGAGACATAGGGTGGGATGCCATGTGGGATGCCATGTGGGACATGCAGTGGGATTTCATGTTGAACAGGGTGGAATGCCATGTAGGATATGTGGTGGAATGCCATGCAGGACATAGGGTGGAATGCTATGCAGGACATAGGGTGAAATGCCATGGGATGGAATGCCATGTGGGACATGGGATGTCATGTGGGACATGGTGTCCCACCCCATTTCAACAAGTCATTTGCATATATGTTATTATATGAACTGACACTTTCATACATAATATGCTCAATCAGGGACTGTGATAGCTAGGATGAGACTTCTTATGGAGCCTATGGGATGTCATGTGGGACATGAGGTGGGATGCCATGTGGGACATGGGGTGAGATGTTATGTGGGGCATGGGGTGGGATGCCATGTGGAACAGAGTAGAATGCCATGTGGGACATGGTGGGATGCCACGAGTAACACAGAGTTTGTCATAGGTTGGGATGCCATGTGTGACATAAGGTAGGATGCCATGTTTGACATAAGGTAGGATGCCATGTGTGACATAGGGTAGGAGGCTATGTGGGACATGGGGTAGGAGTCATGGGGACATGGGATGTGATGCCATGTGGGACATAAAATAGGATGACATTGGGACATTGGGAGGGATACCATGTGGAACATATGGTGGGATGCCATGTGGAACATCAGGTGGGAAGCCACTGATGAGGGTCACTGGGAGGGATGTCATGTGGGACATAGGGAGGGATGTCATGTGGTACATATGGTTGGATTAATGTGGGATATACATGTAGGATGGGATCCATGTGGGTCATAGTGTGAGATGGCATGTGGAACATATGGTGGAATGCCAGGTGGGACATATGGTGGAATGCCATGTGAGACACTGTATGGTGGAATGCCATGTGGGAGATATGGTGGAATGCCATGTGGGACAAGGCACGGGATGTCATGTGGGACATGGGTGGGATGTCATTTGGGACATGGGATGTGATCCATGTGGGACATAGGGTGGAATGCCATGTGGGTCATAGGATGGGATGCCCTGTGGGACATGATGGAATGTCATGTGGGACATGGGATGTCATGTGGGTGGGAGATATGGTGGAATGCCATGTGGGACATGGGATGGGATGTCATGTGGGACATTGGGTGGGATGCCATGTGGGACATGGGGTGGGATACCATGTGGGACATGGGGTGGGATGCCATGTGGTACATGGGATGCCATGTGGGACTTTGTGTGAGATGCCATTTTATAATTGGCCGGGTCATATGATATGGGTGTCAATTTGCATGGGCATGCGAACTATGACTGTATTTTCCGTTCTAGTTAAACAATTTGTAAAGAATATTCATTTCATCTGTTAAAAGCGGAAACTATTGCAAAATCTGAATTTTTTCAACTACATTTCTTGGCTGTATATTGCTCAAATTATTTTTGTCCCACAAAAAAGTGATTATATATGTAAGTTAAGAATAGAATAGAACATTGAATAGAAAGTTTAATAGGAAGTATAATAGAATAGAAAAATAAATAGCAAGTTTTTGGAAAGTATAATATAAATTTTTAGAAGCTCATTATTGTTGTTTTTCTTCAATAAGAGATATGTTTACATTATTAATTTAGTATCTTCAGATCCCCCAAAGTACCTTGTCTTTCATGTATTAGTTTCAGCCAGGTGTTTGCATAAGGATGTGGAATTCCAACAAAAACAAATCTAAATTCCCTTCCCCCATCTTGAAAAAAAAAAAAAAATTCCTGCAAAGAAATCAAGAAAGCAAATAGTACTTAAGTATTGTAATTTTCCAAAGTCCACCAATTTTTTCCAACTTCACCCTCCTTCTCAAAAAATTTAAGTCAGAGATTCCTCTCAAAATTGTGAGTGTTAGACTGTTTCAGCCTCAAGATGTATATCCTATTTAATGTAACATAACATAACAAGAATATGGGCTAATAAGGGTTAGTCACCTCATAAAAAGCCAAAACTAATACCACCACCACCATAAAAAAAATCAAAGACGCTCAGATTTAGTAAAGAACTTATCAATGTTGACTTTAAAATTGTGAACAGAATTGGAGCTACTACCCACTCAGGCAAACCATTCCACTCATTAACAACTCTTTGCAAAAAGCTAAATGCTGAATAAAAGCTGTTTGGGGTTTTAAAATCTATGACACTTTTCTTAACCTTTCTGAAGTATCAAAAAGCAAATCAACACCTGTAAATAAATGAATAATTAGATGGTTGTAGGAATCAAGAGCGGGTGGTTATATGAAATGAAGGTATCTAAAGTAAATACATCTGTTAGCTGGCAAATTGGGTTTCATGCATTATAATCTTATACCAGTGGTGCAACTAGGGTCATGGGGACTGTGGGGAATTTGGCACTCGGGCTCCATAACAAACGTATGTAGCATCATTGCACGAGGGGGAGGTGGGGGCAAGTCTCTATTTTTGCTATGGGCCCGTGGTGTCTACCCACCCTTGTTCTGCCACTGCAGACAACACAACATATATTAAAAATATAATTCATCATAGATAGCTTTAAAATAATCCTATTATTGCTTTTAGGTTTCGTTTTCTACATGGGCTTTATTACCAGTAAGTAAAAAAACTAAAAAACATCATTTTTCTGTGAAAAAGCTGCTAGTAAACTTAAGATTTCTGGAAAAATGGGATAGAGCATGAAAATGCTCCCACATTTGAAACTATTTTAATGTCATTTTGTTTTTATTGTTCGTTCTTTTTTTCATCACTCCAAATTTTGTTTGAACCTTCTGACGGTATGATATTGAAGTTTTGTTTTTCTTTTGAGTCTGTGTGTCTGGGTAACTGTTTTGTGCCATGTATCGTTTGCCTTATGTGTAACTGAATATGAAAATCTTATATATTTTGAAATAAAAACACAAAATTCTGGCAATTCTGACTTTCTTTCTAGCATGTTTTTGTTCTTTCCTTCTTCAATCCAATCGTCAAAAATGTTACCTTTCAAAATCTAAATTAATTGTTTTGACTTTTTTCTCAAATGTCCCTAAATATTATATTTAAATAATGTTCTCCTTTTCTCAGGGAGTACTTGTTGAAATGAAAGTTTGTTTGTTTGTTTGATGAGGGCTTAAGAGCACCACAACAACGAGGGTCAAATTGTGCCTGAGATGTTAGATCATTCTAGTGGTAGAAGGAAAGAAAACAGGGGAGATTGAGAGAATTATAAGAACTAAAAGTCAGAAAGCTGGGATCGAGAGAGGAGGTGCATGGGTGAAAAAAAACAAAGTAGAGAGAGGGGGGTGGGAGAGGAGGACTAAGTATGGTTGTAGAAGGAAACATGATGAATGAAGGAGGTCATTTTATCCGAGGGTTTTTCTGAAAGAACTTAGCAATTGAGTTGTGGGGGGTGAGGGAAGCTCTGGGAAGGTTGTACAGTGGGCAAGCAAGGAGAACATGATGGACTGTGGAGGTGCAATGGCAATTATTGCAGAGGGGCTTGGGAGGAGCCAATAAGGAGGTGGGAGTTAGTGAGGTGGGTGTGACCTATTGTAAGACGGGTAAAATTAACGTTGTCGACATGAGAGAGGTTGTGGATGGTGGGTTTGTTCGGAATGGTGGAAAGAAACATCTAATTACATTTGACCCCATTTTTATTTTCAAAATTGTTGGGTTTTGGTTATTGTCATGCATGTCTGCATCCTGCTAGGTTAATTTGATTGGTGGACACCATTTTTAAAAAAATGAGAATAAATTACATTCATAAAATATCTTACATTCATCTAGAATATTTCATGTACATGTCTGTGAAGGTGCTTATGACCTTTTGGCATGGTGTTGACCTTCTTTTGGCATGATGTTGACCTGCTTTTGGCCTTTGTTGTTGTTGTGCCGTTAAGCCCTCATCAAACAAACAAACAAACATGGTCTTGACCTTCTTTTAGCACGGTGTTGACCTTCTTTTGGCATGGTGTGAACCTTTTGGCATGGTGTTGGCTTTCTTTTGTCATGGTGTTGACCTTCTTTTGGCATGGTGTTGACCTTCTTTTGGCACTGTGTTGAAAAGGGAGTGGGTGTTCAATATTGCCAGGAATGTGCCATCCAATCTTGCATAAGTTTATACTGGGGACAACTTTTTTTTTTGAAACATTTATTTGCAAAATTATCCTAATAAACTTACAAATGAAAAAAAGTATAATGACTTTACTGGTGTTAAAAACTGATTTTTAATCTCACCAAAATTCTGTGTCTCACCTACTCTGACATAATTTAACCTTGTTGGGACAAGCTGGGGTAGCTACCCTGTTGGGGGTAAAAAGGTCCAGAAATTTTGCTGCAATGTTCAAATTTTTAGGCAATGACTTCATGTTAGCTTTCGAACAGTTAAAAGACTTCTATTTAGGGAAAATTTTACCCCATCATTTATTTCCATCTATGACCCCCTCCCCTTCACCCAATCCAAAATGTTAGATACACCCCTGCAAACTGTCAATTATCTTTCTCTCTTTAGCTTTGCATGATATCACGAACTGGAAATTTGCTTCATACAACAGAACATTTCTGAAACCCAAACTCACCCTCCCTCCCACAAGTAGTTTACCCCTGCTTTCATTTCTAGCGTGGTAGGGGTTCAAGGGGGTGAGAAGCAAAGTTTAAAAAAGCTTGATCAGATAGTAGTCTAAGAATTGTGTCTGAAAGTGATTCTATACCTCTAACTTAAAAACGTTCCTGCGTTTTGTGAAAAAGAAAACATTGACATATGCAGTTATAAATATTATATATATATATATATATATATATATATATATATATATATATAATAAATCGGGTAAACTAAATTGGTGAGGACACTTGGCACAACAAATTGTTTGGGAAATTGTTCATTGGGGCCTCATAAAACCAGTCACACTGTATTTGTCCAGGCTTCTTAAAATTGATTTAAAAAAAAAAAAAATAACCACCAGAGTTGCCAAGAAACCCAAGTTTAACATGTTACCTTATTTTCTTAAGCATGCTTGTATGCATTTTATCATGGAGCAGTGTTTTATGATCAATTTCTTTTCATTTTCTTGCAGTGCGAAATACGATGCTGAGCGTGCAAAGAAAGAACGGTCACAAGGGTTGTCAAACACGCAGCTAGATGATCCCATCCCTGTTTATGAAGACGATGAATTTGATGATAATGCTTTGGGAGATTATGGATTCATCCCTGTTAGTAATGGAGGGTAAGTCAACCACCTCCCTGGTCAAATTAATTAAAGATAGGTAGTAGCAACAAATTGAGTTTGAAATTGAGAAAGAAAATACTGTATTCGACGTAATAACCGTCCAGGGTGCTTACGAAAATAAAACTGCACCACTGCCCAAAGTTTCTACCTAATAAGCGCCCAAGCTCTGGGTGGTGTGCTATTCGAACTGCGGTGTCCATGTATGTGAACTGGTTCTATACTAGACCCACAATAACCACAACAAAAACATTGTGAGCATCAGATGCAAAATAATCAAAGAATGTAATAAAACTTTAGTATTTTAAGTCTTCAAATTAATCAAATAAATTAGTTATCTGTCAAAAAATGTTGGGTGGACGCTTATTAGAGTAGGGGCGCTTAATATGTCAAATACAGTATGCTATAAACCATTGGTCAAATATGGTATGTTATAAACCATAGGTCAAATATGGTATGCTATAAACCATAGGTCAAATACGGTATGCTATAAACCATAGGTTAAATATGGTATGCTATAAACCATTGGTCAAATACGGTATGCTATAAACCATGGGTCAAATACGGTATGCTCTAAATCATAGGTCAAATACGGTATGCTATAAACCATAGGTCAAATATGGTATGCTATAAACCATAGGTCAAATATGGTATGCTATAAACCATAGGTCAAATACGGTATGCTATAAACCATAGGTCAAATATGGTATGCTATAAACCATAGGTCAAATACGGTATGCTATAAACCATAGGTCAAATACGGTATGCTATAAACCATAGGTCAAATATGGTATGCTATAAACCATAGGTCAAATACGGTATGCTATAAATCATAGGTCAAATACGGTATGCTATAAACCATTGGTCAAATACGGTATGCTATAAACCATGGGTCAAATACGGTATGCTATAAACCATAGGTCAAATACGGTATGCTATAAACCATAGGTCAAATATGGTATGCTATAAACCATAGGTCAAATACGGTATGCTATAAACCATAGGTCAAATAAGGTATGCTATAAACCATAGGTCAAATATGGTATGCTATAAACCATAGGTCAAATACGGTATGCTATAAACCATAGGTCAAATAAGGTATGCTATAAACCATAGGTCAAATATGGTATGCTATAAACCATAGGTCAAATACCATATGCTATAAACCATAGGTCAAATACGGTATGCTATAAACCATAGGTCAAATATGGTATGCTATAAACTATAGGTCAAAAACGGTATGCTATAAACCATAGGTCAAATACAGTCTGCTATAAACTTTAGGTCAAATACGGTATGCTATAAACCATAGGTCAAATATGGTATGCTATAAACCATAGGTCAAATACGGTATGCTATAAACCATAGGTCAAATATGGTATGCTATAAACCATAGGTCAAATACCGTATGCTATAAACCATAGGTCAAATATGGTATGCTATAAACTATAGGTCAAAAACGGTATGCTATAAACCATAGGTCAAATACAGTCTGCTATAAACTTTAGGTCAAATATGGTATGCTATAAACCATAGGTCAAATATGGCATGCTATAAACCATAGGTCAAATACGGTATGCTATAAACCATAGGTCAAATACGGTATGCTATAAACCATAGGTCAAATACGGTATGCTATAAACCATAGGTCAAATACGGTATGCTATAAACCATAGGTCAAATACGGTATGCTATAAACCATAGGTCAAATACGGTATGCTATAAACCATAGGTCAAATAATGCTATAAACCAAAGGTCAAATACGGTATGTTATAAACCAAAGGTCAAATACGGTATGCTATAAACCATAGGTCAAATACGGTATGTTATAAACCATAGGTCAAATACGGTATGTTATAAACCAAAGGTCAAATACGGTATGTTATAAACCAAAGGTCAAATACGGTATGCTATAAACCATAGGTCAAATACGGTATGCTATAAACCATGGGTCAAATACGGTATGCTATAAAACCATAGGGTCAAATACGGTATGCTATAAACCATAGGTCAAATACGTATGCTATAAACCATAGGTCAAATACGGTATGCTATCAACCATGGGTCAAATACGGTATGCTATCAAACCATGGGTCAAATACGGTATGCTATAAACCATAGGTCAAATACGGTATGCTATAAACCATAGGTCAAATACGGTATGCTATAAACCATAGGTCAAATACGGTATGCTATAAACCATAGGTCAAATACGGTATGCTATAAACCATAGGTCAAATACGGTATGTTATAAACCATAGGTCAAATACGGTATGTTATAAACCATAGGTCAAATACGGTATGTTATAAACCAAAGGTCAAATACGGTATGTTATAAACCATAGGTCAAATACGGTATGCTATAAACCATAGGTCAAATACGGTATGTTATAAACCAAAGGTCAAATACGGTATGTTATAAACCAAAGGTCAAATACGGTATGTTATAAACCATAGGTCAAATACGGTATGCTATAAACCATGGGTCAAATACGGTATGCTATAAACCATGGGTCAAATACGGTATGCTATAAACCATAGGTCAAATACCGTATGCTATAAACCATAGGCCAAATACGGTATGCTATCAACCATGGGTCAAATACGGTATGCTATCAACCATGGGTCAAATACGGTATGCTATAAACCATAGGTCAAATACGGTATGCTATAAACCATAGGTCAAATACGGTATGCTATAAACCATAGGTCAAATACGGTATGCTATAAACCATAGGTCAAATACGGTATGCTATTAACCATAGGTCAAATACGGTATGTTATAAACCATAGGTCAAATACGGTATGTTATAAACCATAGGTCAAATACGGTATGCTATAAACCATAGGTCAAATACGGTATGTTATAAACCAAAGGTCAAATACGGTATGTTATAAACCAAAGGTCAAATACGGTATGTTATAAACCATGGGTCAAATACGGTATGCTATAAACCATGGGTCAAATACGGTATGCTATAAACCATGGGTCAAATACGGTATGCTATAAACCATAGGTAAAATACTGTATGCTATAAACCATAGGCCAAATAAACCATATGCTATCAACCATGGGTCAAATACGGTATGCTATCAACCATGGGTCAAATACGGTATGCTATAAACCATAGGTCAAATACGGTATGCTATAAACCATAGGTCAAATACGGTATGCTATAAACCATGGGTCAAATACGGTATGCTATAAACCATGGGTCAAATACGGTATGCTATAAACCATGGGTCAAATACGGTATGCTATAAACCATGGGTCAAATACGGTATGCTATAAACCATAGGTCAAATACGGTATGCTATAAACCATGGGTCAAATACGGTATGCTATAAACCATAGGTCAAATACGGTATGTTATAAACCATAGGTCAAATACGGTATGCTATCAACCATAGGTCAAATACAGTATGCTATCAACCATAGGTCAAATACGGTATGCTATAAACCATAGGTCAAATACGGTATGCTATCAACCATAGGTCAAATACGGTATGCTATAAACCATAGGTCAAATACGGTATGCTATCAACCATACGTCAAATACGGTATGCTATAAACCATAGGTCAAATATGGTATGCTATAAACCATAGGTCAAATACGGTATGCTATAAACCATCAAAGTAGCAAAGAGTGTTATCAGAATCAATTAAAAATGATCGTTTTACAGCATTTTGAAATGTCAGTTCTTATCATAATAAATTATACAAATTTTATTGAAATTTTGTTAAATCACATCAAGAATTTAAAAACCTAAATTCTTACAGAAGTCTTTAAATTACTTTTTGAAAAAAGCACGTTGTAGTTTCTGAATGCTGGCCAATCAAAGTTTAAAGAATTCTTAACCTGTGCAAAGATGTCTGAAAGAGAAGACTGCTCAGAATCTTGGATTATGTAGCTTGATAAGATAACGCTTAATCCTTGGGATCAGATTGAGGAAATACTAATGAAGGAAATATGACCCTTCAAGATTGTTATAGATGTTCCCAGCCTTTGTTGAATGTTTTTGTTTAAACTAAACATACTCTACATATAAAGTATGTACTCCGACGTCATCTGTGCACTGTGCAGAAAATCATCCAATCACTGGTCAAGGAATTGTAAACAAACAAAGCGCACAGCCACATACGCTCTTGGTTTGCCTCCACATGTTGGCATCTCATTTTAAAAGTGAACATTGCTAAAATACTAAAATGAAAAACATTTATTTATGGATATTTTGCATTTAAAAAATGGTTATTTTTGCATTTTCTATTAATTTTAATTACTTAAAGTGTCCGTCTGCTTTTCACATTGTCAATGAGTGTAATTTGTGTACAGTGTGCATTACATAAAAACTTACTTCTGGTACCCAAGGGATACCCAGCTGAATGCGTGTGGTGGCATATGCACAAACTGTATGTAACTGTAAGAAAAATTAATATATATTTGTTTATCTTTCTCATGCAGTTCAACAATAGCAGAAGTAAATTCCTTTGAAAACCCATGGCCAGAAAGCACGGAAGACTTTTCAATACAAAAGACGTATCTCTAACGGTGAGCGGACTGAGAGGAAGAAAAGCTGTCTTCACTGCCCTTATGGAATTTCTTGTGTTGTTTTGCCAGCCTAAAATAAGCAACTTGATGTATACTCGATGTTGATCACCATGGTATGGGTTATTACAATGGTATGAGTGATTACCATGGTATAAGATAATGCAATGGTTTGAATGAATACCATGGTATGGGTTATTACAATGGTATGAGTGATTACCATGGTATAAGATAATGCAATGGTATGAGTGATTACCATGGTATAAGATAATGCAATGGTATGAATGAATACCATGGTATGGGTTATTACAATGGTATGAATGATTACCATGGTACAAGATAATCCAATGGTATGAATGAATACCATGGTATGGGATAATACGATGGTATGGGTTAATACTCTTGTCATGGTATGGGATAGTACAATGATATGAACTTTGACCATGACATGAACTATTACCATGATATATATTATGACTCGTATAATATGGAATCCTGAACAAATTCTTTATGAAAAAGAGATTGGGGTTTTCTTGAGTAAAACAAGAAACTGAAACATTGGCACTTGATATTAAATCCAGGTTTAAGCACCAGCTTTATATTAAGCCCTTGAGCTTTCATGGAATTTTCACGAACTTAATATTCCAATCGAAGCAGTCAAATTGTTATTTCAAATGTTTGTGTAGGCGTGATGTGGAAAGGCACATGGTATGGATGATACCTTCATCTTAGTGTGCTGGTAGGGCCAAGTGACCACTCCCAACAAACCCAACACATGCATGCATGTCTCTTTGCCTTATCCACTGAATGCACTTTGCAAGTTTTGAAAGACATGAAGCCAATTTAAAAGTATAGGGACAGGTAAAGATTTTAGTTTTATCTGAAAGAACTTGACATTGTGAACGGAACGTTCTTCAATTACGACAAAAGCATCTGCAGTTGCCGAGCTGAGGGATATTTAATGTCTGCAAAAGGTATGATGTATGAATGGGAAGATGGCTCAAATTCTTTAATGTTATTATTGTATGCGATTTAAGAAGAATCGCACCACTTTTAAGGCACAATTTTTTTTCTTCCTTATATGCACCCATGCTCCGTCGCCGCGTACAAGTGTGCTATTTGAACTACATTATGTGAACTGGTTCTATACTAGCCAAACAATAACCACCATAAAAACATTGTGAGCGCGAGTCACAAAATAAGCAAATAAAGTAACAAAACTTAATTAAAGTCTACAGATTAATGAAATTAATTGTTGTCGGTCAAAAAAGGTTGTGTGGGCGTTTATAACAGCAGGGATGTTTAATACGTCAAATACAGTATTCAAATTTCTGTCCTAAATTTCAATCACTAAATCATCAGTTTTTTTCTGCTAAATATTGCTACAGGGTATGATGGAGATTCAATACTTCTTGGTCCTATTCAACAACTTCCATTCAAAGAACGTTGGAGAAGAAATGAAAAACACTTAAAGGAAATTCATAATTTCCTCTTTGTGATGTCACAAATGTATATACATTAGTATGATTTAGACCTAAATATTAGATATGCTGTAAAATTGTTATTTTTAAATTGATATTGAAGTAACATTTTGTTATTTTCATGGTTTGTAGGTTATTTTCTTCCAATAAGCTTGTTGCTTCCTGTCCATAATTGTCATTAAATGTGGCAAGCGATTTAAAATAGGTTTTCCATTTTGTATGTAGTCTTTTTTGCATCAGTAGATCAAAATAACTGTTGTTGCATATGAAGTAAGAAAATTTGTGCAACTAGTACAGGAAAAGTATTGCCTTCCATGTCCAAAGACACTGTATCATGCATGACTTGTAAACCTCCTTTGCTCTCCAGTTGCTACCACCAACCTTTCCATTGTGCATCACTAAACACCAGGTATGGCCTTCACTTAAGGCTAATTTAGTGTGGTACTGGCTAGCCAGCCCAAGCATTGACTATCTCTGTCTCCAGTACATTGTCATTGTGTTTGACCTTTGAAATGGGGTGTATTTCGATGGTTAGAAGCTGGCTGGAAGCATTCTGGGAGTAAAGTAGTCATACACTTCATGTGCAATAAAATGGAATGCTTAAAAATAAACGAATCAAAATGCTTAAAAATAAAAATCAGCTAAAAAAATTATTTGGAATGTGTAAAGTTTCTGACCATGAGCTGCAGGTTTAAATATTTCTGAATAACAGCAAAAAAAAAAAAAAAGTTAAAGAAAAAAAAAAAATACAAACTTATTTATCAGGTTGGCAAAATGTGGACTTAATCTTTTGAGGGTCTTTAAATTTAAGACTCTCGAGGGTCTTTGAACCCATCAGATTTGTTGTTTTAATTGCATTGTTATTAATTTGTTAATTAAATAATTGTTTTGAGATTTGCACTGGGAAGCTTTAACAAGTTGTTATAAGTATACGGTTGAAATAGGGCTTCAAACAGGAACATTTACAAAGCACTTTTAGCTACTTATGCAAAGAGGAAAAAATAGTAGCATAAAATTATTAGGTTTTTATAGAGTAGAGGATAAATCTGTAGATTAACAGTCGTCTATGAATCGTATAGAATAGAGTGGATCATAGGCCACGGATCAAGTAGTGTGGTTGGATCATAGGCCACAGATCAAGTAGTGTGGATGGATTTGTACATAGTATCTTCGACATGAAATAATGGTGCTGCTGGTCAGCGACCAGTGCCTCACGACTGGTATAAAAATGCTGTGATCTTTGACTGGGAATGACTTGTACTTATTAGTTGTCTGTAAAAATGTACAAAATTTTAAATAGATATGTTTCATATAAATAGTGACAGTGATTGATTGAGTTTGGACTTATTGAATGCCACTAGTGTATTATAGTTACAAATTTGTAGTTGTTCATATAAAACTTATTAGCTTGTTTTTTGATATTTTTTAGCCACTTTACATTTCTTTTAAACATTTGTGCCTTGAATGTAACTTAATAGGTTTCGGAAGTAGGTAGGATGACTTAGAAATGAGCATCAACGTTTGACTATAACGTTTGATTATAATTAATTCTATTATGGGTTTGTCTAAACACATTTTATAAGTGTAAATTCAATTCAATCGCCACATCCAAACGGGCCTTTAACTTACTTGTATGATTCTCACCTAAAACAGCCATAAATTATTTGTCTGTTTTAATTTGTAACTAATAGTTGACTGAAATTTATTTAAATCACGTGTAGTAATGTTTTGTGTGTGTGCCTGTGAAATTGAATAATCATTTATACAACAAACCTGAATTTTTTAAGTCTTTTCTGTCGTCAAATCTCATTTTTGTTTTTCTGTTGTCAATCATATTCTCCAATTTTGGTGAAAGTGCATTAGTTTATATTTCATGTCATTGGTTACTTTGTCATGTGCTAAAGATATAAACCATTTGAAATCATTTTGAGGTATTTAAATGTCTATGGACGTGTAACAATTTCTATATTGATTAGAAGAGATTAGAATCTCAGCAGATTTTGGGAGAAAGTTTTGAGATTTTGAAGGAAAAAAAGCTCTTAGTTTTTGAGTTAGTTCTTTCATTTTATTTTCTAAATCTCACGGCACTGAAAATGATGGAGAAGTCAATTCCTGCTAGAATTTTACTGAGGATATCTTAAAAGACTTGAAGGAATATTCCCATGATTTTAAAGGAATATTCCCATGTTTTCAAAAGGAATATTTGCATGTTTTTAAAGGAATATTCCCATGTTTTTAAAGGAATATTCCCATGTTTCTAAAGAAATATTCCAATGTTTTTAAAGGAATATTTATTTTTATGTTTTTTAAACGAATATTCCCATGTTTTTTGTAACATTTCATAAAAGAACATTTTTAGAAACAATTTAGTTTAAAAATCATGTTGATATGTTATTCCTACCAGAAAATATTCAAATTTAAAGGTTCACAAAAAATGCCAATAAACGAATAGGAAAAGCCTCAGTATGACATCACAGCAACACATTCTCTCACAAAGTTGATGTATTTCATTACAAGCTATCATTCCTTTTTTATTAGTAAAACCTGCTAGTTTGTTTGTTTGTTTGTTTGTTTGATGAGGTCTTAACGGCACCACGACAACGAAGGTCAAATTGTGCCTGAGAGGTCAGATCATTTTAGAGGTAGTAAGGAAAGAGACCAGGGGAAGAATGAGAGAAATTCAAGAACAAAAGCCAGAAAGCTGTGATCGAGAGAGGAGGTGCATGGGTAAAACTAAAAACAGAGTAGAGAGGGGGTGGAAGAGGAGGATTAAATATGGTTGTAGAGGATGCATGCTGAAGGAAGGAGACTATTTTATCTGGAGGATTTTTTGGAAGAACTCAGCAATTGAGTTGTGGGGAGCGAGAGAAGCTCTGGGAAGGTTGTACAGGGGCAAGCAAGGAGAACGTGATGGATTGTAAGGATGCAGTGGCAATTGTTACAGAGGGTTGGGGAACCAATAAGGAGGTGGGAGTGAGTGAGGTGGGTGTGACCAATTCTAAGACGGGTAATATGAACATTGTCGATCGAGAAAGGTTGTTAATGGTGGATTTGATCGGGATTGTGGGCTGGATAACATGGAGTTTGTTATCAATTTGGAAGTTCCATAAGGTTTGCCAGCGGTCACGAACAAGAGAAGCGATAAAGCGGTTTGATGTCAGAGAGGGTTTTGGGAAAAGGGGAAGGGAGGAGGTTAAGGGCAAGCTTAGCGGCTGTATCAGCCCTGTCATTGCCAGGGATGCCAACATGGCTGGGTATCCAGAAGAAAAGAACACTTTTCCTGCAGAGGGTGGGAGAAAAGAGTTTCGGGAGGAGGAGGTGGCAGGTGAGGTTATCCCATTTAAGATTGAGTAATGAAGTAAGAACAGCCTTTGAGTCAGAGAAAATGGCAAAGTGACTAAGAGGAGAGTACTCAATAAAGTTGAGGGCGAGGAGAATGGCCTTAGCCTCGGCTGAAAAGATGGATGAGTGGTCAGGAAGTCTGCTACTGAGGGTGATGTCTTGGATGATGGCAGCAGCAGCTGTCTTGTTGCCTTCCTTGGAGCCATCAGTATAGATGGAGGTGTAATTTGAGAGTTGTCTTTGATTTGGTTGTGGAGATTGATGAAGAGATTAGGGTGAGTTTGAGATTTGTTATAAGTGGAGAGGTCAAGGTGGACAGAAGGAAGGGGGGTGGCCCAAGGCGGAAAAGTGGGCCAGGAATAGGTGCCGAGAGTGGCGGGGTTGATGCCAAGTTGAAAGAGGTCTGATTTAATGCGTAAGCTGAAGGGGGCGATAGGGTTTTAGTCCTATCAAAGAGGGAGGAGAAATTGGGGTACCTAATGAGGTTGTAAACAGGGTTCTGGGTGTTGGTGAGGACTCTAAAAGCATAGGAGAGGCTAAGCTTTTTACATCTAAGTAGAAAGGGGGGTTCATTGGCTTCAACATGAAGGCTAGTGATTGGGGAGGTCCTGTAGGCTCCTAGACAAAGCCTGAGGGCTTCATTTTGGATGGTGTTAATGTGGTTGAGGTATGAGTTGTGAGCGACACAGTAAACAATATTGCCATAGTCAAGCTTGGCACGAATGGTGAGCCTGAAAATTTTGAGGAGAGCATAGCGGTTCGCTCCCCAAGTAGTGTTGGAGAGCAGTCGGAGGAGGTTGAGGGAGCTATTGCATTTTAGTTTCAGGTTGGTGATGTGTGGCTTGTAGGTGAGCTTGGGGTCTAGAGTTAGACCAAGGAACTTTGTGTTTTCAACTTTAGGGATGCGATTCCCATTGAGCACAAAGTTCGGGTTGGGGTGGAGGTTGTTGAAATGACAAAAGTGCATGCAGACTGTCTTGTCTTTGGAGAATCTAAAACCGTTATTGTTGCTCCAGGCTTGCAGCTGATTGAGGCTGGTTTGAAGCCTATTTTCAACAATAGGAAAGCTAGGGGAGGAGTAGAAGATGGTGAAGTCATCCACGTAGAGGTACGTTTGATGCTGGGGCCAAGGTCATTCCCGATGTCATTAATGCTCAGGTTGAAGAGAGTGGGGAGAGGATGCTGCCTTGGGGACGCCCTCTTCTTGGGGGTACGGCTTGGAGAGGGTGTGGCCAATACGAACTTGGAACTGCCTGGGTGAGAGGAAGTTTTGAATAAAGATGGGGAGGTGGCCTCTGAGGCCAATGGTGTGAAGTTTCCGGGTAATGCCGTATTTCCAAGTAGTGTCGAAAGCTTTCTCGAGGTCAAAAAATATGGCAATGAGGTGTTCCTTTTTGCAAAGGATTCCCGGATAGCGGTGTCGGCGTAATTAACTGGTCTAGGTATTGCGACGTTTACGGAAGCCGCTTTGGTGAGGAGAGAGGATTCTGTTGGTCTCGAGGAACCAGTTTAGTCTCTGATTAATGATCTTTTCCATAATTTTACAGAGACAGCAAGTAAGGGCGATGGGTCGGTAGCTGGTGGGGACGGTGCTATCCTTCCCGGTTTAAGGACGGGATGACAATAGCTGTCCTCCAGATAGGGGAAAGGAGTGTGAGGACCAAATGTGGTTGAAGATGGTGAGTAGGGTAGTGGTGGCTTTGATGGGGAGGTGTTTCAGAAACTGATAGGGGATGTTATCTGGGCCCTTGGAGGTGCAGCCAGCGTCGCTGATGGCTTGGTTTAATTCAGAAAGAGTGAGAGGGGTGTTGTAGCTTTCGGAGTTGTCAGAGGGAAAAGTGATTCTCCGGGCTTCATCGCAAGCTTTTTGATTTTGAAAGCATTGGAGTAGTTGGTCGAGGCCGAGATGTTGCTAAAAGAGGCGGCGAGGTGGTCAACGATGTCTTTTTTTATGCGGTGAGAAGGTCTCCATTCCAAGAGAGATGGGAGATGGAAGATTTGCCTACTCTGCCGTGGAAGCTGTTAACCATTCTCCAAATCTTCTTAGTGGGGGTGTTGGTGGTGAGAGAAGAGATAAAGTTGTTCCAAGTGTTGGTTTTACTGTCCTTGATAGTGCGTCTGGCCTTGCACGGCTGATGCGAAAGAGGTTAAGGTTATGGGTGGTCGGGTTAGTTTTAAAGTTCCTGAGGGCTCTTTTCCTGTTCTTGATGGCGGTTTTGCAGTCATCTGAGAACCAGGGGTTGGGGGATGTTTTGGGGTTTGGAGGTTTTGGGAATTGAGCAGGAGGCGATGTTGATAAGGATATTACTGAAGTTAGACATGGGGTCCTCATCCTCGAGAAGATGGGGGGAGAGGTGTGAGTCACAGAGGGTTTCAAAAAGGGACCAGTCAGCCTTGTCGAGGTTCCAGTTGGGGTGTGCTCAGTGGGGATTTGAAGATTGGAGTAAATAAGAAGAGGGTAATGATCACTACCACAGAGGTCAGCAGTGACTCTCCAACTAAAGTCAGGGAGGAGGTTAGGGGAACAGATAGACAGGTCAATACAGGTGAGAGAGCCTGTGGCAGGATGAAGGTAGGTCGGGGAGTTAGTGTTCAGTAAGGACAGGCTGTGCTGACGGAGAGCGTTTTCGATAAACCTGCTAGAAAAATATATTGATGAAAGTTGGGTATTTACATACATTGCCAAATATACCCTACTTCAATAACTGTTGGAAAATTGTTCATAATCATACAGAGACAGCCAATTAACTTTCAAAGAAATACATATACATTTGCAATGGAATTGTCTCTATGACATCAAACACGAATTCATCATACTATACCAAAACTCTAAAATGCAATTGGAAAATCTTTAAAAATCCTCATCTCCTGAATGGAATATGATATCGACCTGATTTTTGTACCAAATTGGCTCTTAAAAGTACTCTTAAAGTACTCTTTCAAATGAAATTTAACAAAAAACAATGGGAATATCCTTTAAGAATCATGATAGGCATTAAAAAAAAAAAAAAGGATTTACAAAAGTAAATACCAGAATTGCCCTGCAAAACTTCACAAATGTGCATCTTAATGCCTTCAAAGAGTTCAAAACGCTGTAAAATAGTTCATTTTGATGACATGTTTAATAATAATAACATGGTTTTTAATAGCTTTTAAAGCAATTTACCTAATGTCTTTACACTTCCACATAGCTTGACAAAAATTCCATGATGCTCACCAAGATTCCGCACCAAGTTTTGTGCTCTAAAAGTTTCCAACCAGGACCAATCTTACTAAGGTAATCTCCCAGAAGGGAATGATAATTGCTTGTGTGTTTCTTTGTGTTTAACTTTAACAGTTCAAGAACAAACAAACAGAAGAGACATGCAGAGAGAAAGGTAAAGAAGCAAACTTTCTGCAGCTGTGCATAGACCCCCAAATTAACCAGAATTATTCATTTATTGAAAAAACAATGACAAATCAAATTTGGATTATATCACAATTTATTTCCTCTCAATATTCCGATAACAGCATGGCAATGATCTTTGTCTTTAAAATGTCTCCAAGAAGTAAAACACTCCAATATTAGTAAATATTCTTGATGACAAAGAAATTTAGTGTTACTGCAAACAAATTGTTGATATAAAGAAATGTTCACTACAGAAACCCAATTGGTACCTTAGTACCCTGGCACCATAGTACCCTGGCACCATAGTATCCTGGCACCATAGTACCCTGGCACCATAGTACCCTGGCACCATAGTATCCTAGCACCATAGTACCCTGGCACCATAGTATCCTGGCACCATAGTACCCTGGCACCATAGTATCCTGGCACCATAGTACCCTGGCACCATAGTATCCTGGCACCATAGTACCCTGGCACCATAGTATCCTGGCACCATAGTACCCTGGCACCATAGTACCCTGGCACCATAGTATCCTGGCACCATAGTACCCTGGCACCATAGTATCCTGGCACCATAGTACCCTGGCACCATAGTATCCTAGCACCATAGTACCCTGGCACCATAGTACCCTGGCACCATAGTACCCTGGCACCATAGTACCCTGGCACCATAGTACCCTGGCACCATAGTATCCTAGCACCATAGTACCCCTGGCACCATAGTATCCTGGCACCATAGTACCCTGGCACCATAGTACCCTGGCACCATAGTACCCTGGCACCATAGTACCCTGGCACCATAGTACCCTGGCACCATAGTACCCTGGCACCATAGTACCCTGGCACCATAGTACCCTGGCACCATAGTACCCTGGCACCATAGTACCCTGGCACCATAGTACCCTGGCACCATAGTACCCTGGCACCATAGTATCCTGGCACCATAGTACCCTGGCACCATAGTATCCTGGCACCATAGTACCCTGGCACCATAGTATCCTGGCACCATAGTACCCTGGCACCATAGTACCCTGGCACCATAGTACCCTGGCACCATAGTATCCTGGCACCATAGTACCCTGGCACCATAGTATCCTAGCACCATAGTACCCTGGCACCATAGTATCCTGGCACCATAGTACCCTGGCACCATAGTACCCTGGCACCATAGTACCCTGGCACCATAGTACCCTGGCACCATAGTACCCTGGCACCATAATATCCCTGGCACTATAGTATCCCTGGCACTATAGTATCTCTGGCACTATAGTATCTCTGGCAATACTATAGTATCCCTGGCAATACTATAGTATCCCTGGCAATACTACAGTATCCCTGGCAATACTATAGTATCCCTGGCAATACTACAGTATCCCTGGCAATACTACAGTATCCCTGGCAATACTATAGTATCCCTGGCAATACTATAGTATCCCTGGCAATACTATAGTATCCCTGGCAATACTATAGTATCCCTGGCAATACTATAGTATCCCTGGCAATATTATGGTATCCCTGGCAATACTATAGTATCCCTGGCAATACTATAGTATCCCTGGCAATACTATAGTATCCCTGGCAATACTATAGTATCCCTGGCAATACTATAGTATCCCTGGAAATACTATAGTATCCCTGGAAATACTATAGTATCCCTGGAAATACTATAGTATCCCTGGAAATACTATAGTATCCCTGGCACTATAGTATCCCTGGCAATACTATAGTTTCCCTGGCACTATAGTATCCCTGGCAAATACTATAGTATCCTTGGCACTAGTATCCCTGGCAATACTATAGTATCCCTGGCACTATAGTATCCTTGGCACTAGAGTATCCCTGGCACAACTATAGTATTCCTGGCACCACTATGTATAAGTACCACTAATGTTATAGCCTATTAGCAGTTGGAAAACATTCTGACTGAGTATACACAACTTTTTCGTTGAAAATGCTGCATTGGCTTATAGAAGTGGAGATGAATTTTGACTAAGCGCTAGATTAACTGGGCTTTTCCACGACAATCTCAGGTCAACTTTTGACAATGCCTTTTATCGTCATGGAACACTTTTACGTAATACTAAATAAAAATATATATTCAGTAATACTATAATGAGCCATTTATTTATATACGTTGGGCATGGGTTTAATAAAGAAAACTATGAAAAGTTGCATTTTGTGCAAGTGCCTTTGCTACTGACTTACCTTTCGAACAGCGCCGAGATGGATGTACCTAATTAGTTCATAAGCTGTAGAGCAAAGGAGCGTCGGTGAAGTCAACATGCGTGTATCTTGTAATTATGGCGTTGACAATCAAACCATCTTATTTATTAAGCTCCATTTTCCTATTCTTTAATAATGATAGACAAAATCCAACCATTCATTCAGTAGTACAGTGATATAAGTTCTTTAGTTACCAATTAAAATAAGTGAAAAAGGCTAAATGTTTATCAATTGTTTTCCTCCCCTAAGATTTGGAGGACCGGAGAGCACCGTTTTCTAGGGCGGAAGCTAACAGGCCTGGCATATATGGTTCAACATTTTCAAGAGGGGAAAAAACATGTTTTGACCCAATTCAGATTCTTATTTTCTTGCAACATTTGGACGAATTCAAGTTAATTAAACTGTGGTAAGAAAATTGGTGGTACACTGTTGTGTGTAATAATTTTTCTTCCTCGCGCTGTTTGAGCAACAAATCGAGGAAGAGCGTTTACTGACGAACATTCTCAAAATAGCAGATGCCAAAATAGCAAATACGTTTTTTTCTAAAAGTAAGGGATGTGCAAAGTGATCAGAATGTCATTTCTTCCATAATTTAGATATTTTTTATGTACAAAATGTTCATCATTTCAATTGTAGCTTAGTGTAGAAGATACTTGGAAAGATTCAAGACGCTTTCAATAACACATTCATTTTTCAATGACACTAACATCCTCAATGTGAATGATAAGCAAAAACCCAAGTTATCTGTAACTTAAAAATTTGCAGGAATTAGCAAAAACAATGCAGTCAGTTTTTAACCAAGAGCTCATCTAAGACAACGCGACCGTTTCAATTCCACACTGATTGAATTTTTCTTTAAACAGTGAACCCATTTGAACAGGTCTGATGTCTTCAGTGTTCCTTATTTTCAAGGAAATGCTTCAGCATTCCATCTATGAAATTAGTGGATCCTGTCTTCAAAATTTACTGCTGCAAAAGCTTGAGCCTCGATTATTCTGTTGCGACTGCAAAATAAACAAAGAGAAACAAATACATAAAGCTCAGGGTGAAACTGTAACTATTAATGAAGGTCAGGGTGATACTGTACTATGTGTGAAGCTCAGGGTGATACTGTACTATGTGTGAAGCTCAGGGTGATACTGTACTATGTGTGAAGCTCAGGGTGATACTGTACTATGTGTGAAGCTCAGGGTGATACTGTACTATGTGTGAAGCTCAGGGTGATACTGTACTATGTGTGAAGCTCAGGGTGATACTGTACTATGTGTGAAGCTCAGGGTGATACTGTACTATGTGTGAAGCTCAGGGTGATACTGTACTATGTGTGAAGCTCAGGGTGATACTGTACTATGTGTGAAGCTCAGGGTGATACTGTACTATGTGTGAAGCTCAGGGTGATACTGTACTATGTGTGAAGCTCAGGGTGATACTGTACTATGTGTGAAGCTCAGGGTGATACTGTACTATGTGTGAAGCTCAGGGTGATACTGTACTATGTGTGAAGCTCAGGGTGATACTGTACTATGTGTGAAGCTCAGGGTGATACTGTACTATGTGTGAAGCTCAGGGTGATACTGTACTATGTGTGAAGCTCAGGGTGATACTGTACTATGTGTGAAGCTCAGGTGATACTGCTATGTGTGAAGCTCAGGGTGATACTGTACTATGTGTGAAGCTCAGGGTGATACTGTACTATGTGTGAAGCTCAGGGTGATACTGTACTATGTGTGAAGCTCAGGGTGATACTGTACTATGTGTGAAGCTCAGGGTGATACTGTACTATGTGTGAAGCTCAGGGTGATACTGTACTATGTGTGAAGCTCAGGGTGATACTGTACTATGTGTGAAGCTCAGGGTGATACTGTACTATGTGTGAAGCTCAGGGTGATACTGTACTATGTGTGAAGCTCAGGGTGATACTGTACTATGTGTGAAGCTCAGGGTGATACTGTACTATGTGTGAACCTCAGGGTGATACTGTACTATGTGTGAAGCTCAGGGTGATACTGTGCTATGTGTGAAGCTCAGGGTGATACTGTACTATGTGTGAAGCTCAGGGTGATACTGTACTATGTGTGAAGCTCAGGGTATTACTGCCTTCTGTGTGAAGCTCAGGGTGATACTGTACTATGTGTGAAGCTCAGGGTGATACTGTACTATGTATGAAGGTCTATGGACATGATTTAGCAGTTTCTATATTGGTTAAAATGGGACTAAAATCTGTGAAGTTCAGTTTTTGAATTTTGAAAATATTAACTTATAGTTTTTGAATGATAGCTGATTAAAAGTTTGATTAATTATTTTTAATTTTTGCTAAATGTGTGATGTATAACTAGGTGGGCATATCTGTATGTAATTCTGCCAATTTCTTTTCTAAATCTGGCACCAAAAATGATGGGAAAGTCCATTCTTGGTAGCATTTTGTGATACATCACAAATTTGTGTGAGAATTTGCATATTGATGCCTGGGATTTCAAAATGTGTAATAACTGCGGACCCATTTTGAAGTAATTTGGATAATGTTGTCTCTACAAGCACATAGGCTATACCTTTAAAGATCATGATTGCTATTTTTATGAGGGTCTTAGGAAATGTTTGGTGGGAGAGAGGGGAAAGATGAGCTGATTCATATTGAAGGATTAGTTCAGTGATCAAGCAGGCCCATCCTATATGACAGAAGACTTTAAACAAAACAAAATGGTAAACAAACTACATCAGTATCTTATTCTGTTACAGAGAAAGTCAAGTTTAAAAGTTTTGTCTCATTCAGTCTAATACTGAGCTAATGCTTTAATGCACCAAATGTAAAGCTGTTAGTGTAACCAGCCTTAAACTGAGCTAATCCTTTAATGCACCAAATGTAAAGCTGTTAGTGTAACCAGTCTTATACTGACCTAATCCTTTAATGCACCAAATGTAAAGCTGTTAGTGTAACCAGTCTTATACTGAGCTAATCCTTTAATGCACCAAATGTAAAGCTGTAGTGTAACCAGTCTTAAACTGAGCTAATCCTTCAATGCACCAAATGTAAAGCTGTTAGTGTAACCAGTCGTATACTGAGCTAATCCTTTAACGCACCAAATGTAAAGCTGTTAGTGTAACCAGTCTTATACCGAGCTAATCCTTTAACGCACCAATGTAAAGCTGTTAGTGTAACCAGTCTTATACTAAGCTAATTCTTTAATGCACCAAATGTAAAGCTGTTAGTGTAACCAGTCTTATGCTGAGCTAATCCTTTAACACACCAAATGTAAAGCTGTTAGTGTAACCAGTCTTATACTAAGCTAATCCTTTAATGCACCATATGTAAAGCTGTTAGTCATAAACTGAGCTAATCCTTTATTGCACCAAATGTAAAGCTGTCAGTGTAACCAGTCTTATACTGAGCTAATCCTTTAACGCACCAAATGCAAAGCTGTTAGTGTAACCAGTCTTATACTAAGCTAATCCTTTAATGCACCAATGTAAAGCTGTTAGTGTAACCAGTCTTATACTGAGCTAATCCTTTAATGCACCAAATGTAAAGCTGTTAGTGTAACCAGTCTTATACTAAGCTAATCCTTTAATGCACTAAATGTAAAGCTGTTAGTGTAACCAGTCTTATACTGAGCTAATCCTTTAATGCACCAAATGTAAAGCTCTTAGTGTAACCAGTCTTATACTGAGCTAATCCTTTAACGCACCAAATGTAAAGCTGTTAGTGTAACCAGTCTTATACTGAGCTAATTCTTTAATGCACCAAATGTAAAGCTGTTAGTGTAACCAGTCTTATATTGAGCTAATCTTTAATGCATCAAATGTAAAGCTGTTACTGTAACCAGTCTTATACTAAGCTAATCCTTTAACACACCAAATGTAAAGCTGTTAGTGCAACCAGTCTTATACTAAGCTAATCCTTTAATGCACCAAATGTAAAGCTGTTAGTGTAACCAGTCATAAACTGAGCTAAACCTTCAATGCACCAAATGTAAAGCTGTTAGTGTAACCAGTCTTATACTGAGCTAATCCATTAACGCACCAAATGTAAAGCTGTTAGTGTAACCAGTCTTATACTAAGCTAATCCTTTAATGCACCAAATGTAAGGCTGTTAGTTATACTAAGCTAATCCTTTAATGCACCAAATGTAAAGCTGTTAGTGTAACCAGTCTGATCAAAAGTAGGGAAAACCCCCTAAAGATTTAGCATTTCATACCCACAAACACACCTTATGTAACTCACCTGTTACATCTGCTACCAGGCCTTGACCCTCCTGGGGTCACCGACCTCCGCGATGTTGGTGTTGCACTTCTCTCTGGTAGTTCAGCAGGAAGTGTGCTCACATTAAGCCTCAAGTCGTGAAACCTACAAAAAGGACACAAATTGTTTGAAACTGAAAGGTATCTGGACACAGTGGACAGGTAGATATTTCATATTCACCAGAGAAAGCTGTAAAGTATGAACAGATTAGTCCTTAAGATTACATCAAAAATGTTTCTGATTTACGGCTTTTCAAAGTTTTTTTTTTTTTTAATGCATGCAAAAGTTGTGATGTATATAAGAGAGAGCTCAAAATCTTTTAACGTAATTCTTTAAATATCTGTTCTCAATTACAGGTACTGAAAATCGATCTCTTCATGTTGCTAATTTTTTATTGAGGGTTTGACTCGAAGCCTCATGGTCATATTCAACTGCCCCCATTTAAATACTGTTGAAGGACAAAAAACACTAAGTATACGTAAGGAGATTCATAGGTGTTCTCTTTGTGATGTCATCATAGGTGTTCTCTTTGTGATGTCACAACTAAGTTCTACAATTTATCATAATGCCTTAAAATGAAAAATGCTGTGAAATGGTCAATTTTGTAACCAACCTCAGTAAAAGTTAATGCTATTTTCATGGCTAAAAAGCAGATTATCTTTCAATTAAACTCAACTCGTTATTACCTATCCATAGATCTTTAATCTACAATACCAGTATGATGTTTATTTTCTTTATTACTCATCTTTCAACTTCTTAAATTAAAGAACTGTTTCAAAATCAGAATACTGTATTAAGTGTTCAGAATGCTTATGAAAATAAGACTTGTACCATTTTCTACTGCTTAATTTATTATAATGCTGGGCCCAGGAATACTTATACATGGGCCCTAAAGCCATTGTTAATTACACAGCTGTTCAAAACACTTGACAGATCCAGGATATTCGAAAAGAGGAACCATCGTACATTAATAATTTTGAAAAGCAAAAGCCAAAAAAAAAGAATTTAGGCCTATACAAAGAATTGGAACAAACATTTATTATATAATGATATTGATATATGCTACCAGTGAGAGAAATTGTTGGGGGGGCACAAATTACAGCATGGGCACTTATTACGTTAAATACGGTAATAATAAGAAAGAAGAACAAATAAATGAAATTTTTGGCAAAACATAAACAGAATATTATCTTGCAAGAATGTAAGTTGCTGAAGAACAATTCTACTTTTTAACTATTTTTTTTAAATTACCAGTTTAAAGCCTTGATTGCTAAAAATGTGTGAGAATATGCACTAATTCACCAAACGTAAACCCAAGCTCTTCAGATCTTGAAATTAAGGATGCAATATAGTACCTTCACATCTTAAACCTTAAATCTGAACTCACTTCTCTGACAGGCTTGCACTAAATGATGCCATTTCCTGCTCAGCGTGCTTCAGCTGATTTTCCACCTGTCTGGAACTTAAAGCTGCGGATGAAGGGACATACCAAGATTTCACATTCAACAAAAAATTACAAAAATAGATTTTGATCATTTCTAAATCTGCCTTTATCTTAAGAGTTGAATTAGCTAAAAGATTCTTGCTTGCATATGGCGACTATGAAGTCGGACTTTTGTGATGGCCTTCCATACCCTTCTATCTAGCATGCAGTTTTTATATACTGCCTATTTAAACCTGTATCCTCTACAAGGAGTTTGATATAGTCATTCCTTGGTTGCCCTCTAGCTCTCTTTCAATGTTTAAGTTGTCACATAAGAACCTTGGAGGCAGTTTCATCTTCTCGCCTGATACAATGTCCTGCCATCTTTAGTCTTCTAATTATCATATGAAAAATGAAAACTTTACAACACAAACTGAAACAAATCACACGTCTAAAAAGCTTCAAATACAGATTCTATCACCTCTGCTGCCTGGATATTTTTTTCTAGGTTTCTGATTGGCTGACAATGCTCATTTGCATATGCAAGTGGCCCGGTTATTACTCAATGAACAGGCTAATTGCATATGCAAATTGCAATTTTCCAACACTACTGAATATTCATATGCTTAATTTGCATAAATTTGCATCTATTAACCTACAATTATATACCATGCAGGTATGGGATAAAATGTTATCAACTTCTATCAAAGTGTAAGTTAATACACCGCGTGCATCTTTGTTTAAGTCTTTGAGTCAAGTCAATATACTGTAACTGAACTAGAAAAATAAGAATTTGACAAATATACTTCCACGTCCCAATTTACATCAAGGTCAATAGTCTCCAGTCAGCCATTAGCAACACACAGTGTACATTCCTACAGAGATCGAGATTGTATACTGTACGGCACATACACTAACAGTAACAGTGTAACGACAACTTACGCTTAGGCCTAGCATAAATAGTCTGTATTTTGAAAAGTCTAAAGATAAACAGTGAACTCTTTTTTTCTCAGAGGGTATTTGTTTGTATTGTAATGATTACTCTTCAGCTTTTTCAGTCCATTGTTTCCTATTTTCATGGTTTTTTAGTATTGTATTCTTCTATTCTTGACTTCAGTCAAAGGGGTAGGATCCCAAAATATTAAAAGGTTGTTTTCACTTACATTAAGCTGTTAGTGTTGAAAGTATTAATGATTATATTCACATCAATATATTTTCCCAATTATTAACATACAGAACTCAGACAAATGCTATTTACAATATTCGGTGGTCTGAGCACAAATATTGTTCTTCTTGTTACAAGTAAATCAACTTTAAAAAATATTAAAATATCATCATCTGGAATCATATTTCACTGAATGATCTTACTTTTATTTGAAATATAACCCAAGGCTAGTCCTAGCACCATGCTAGCCTGACCCATGTCCCCATCACCCAAGGCTAGTCCTAGCACCATGCTAGCCTGACCCATGTCCCCATCACCCAAGGCTAGTCCTAGCACCATGCTAGCCTGACCCATGTCCCCATCACCCAAGGCTAGTCCTAGCACCATGCTAGCCTGACCCATGTTCCCATCACCCAAGGCTAGTCCTAGCACCATGCTAGCCTGACCCATGTCCTCATCACCCAAGGCTTAGTCCTAGCACCATGCTAGCCTGACCCATGTCCCCATCACTGACCAAATAGAAAATTCTCACCTGATGACGCTGACATGGGTCGCATGATTGGCGTCCTGATGTCACCATGGTTGTGTTTCTTCATTTGGGTACCATCCACCAGTTCCAATGAAGGTATGAGGGATGATATTTCTTGATGGTGCTTAATCTGGTTATCTTCATTCTCTTTTGCAAAAGGGTTATTCTCAAAAGTAAGCTCTGTTAAGTTTGTGCACCTCCTGAGTTGTGTCTATAATGATAATAATAATAATAATAATAATAATAATAATAATAATAATAATAATAATAATAATAATAATAACAATGATAATAATAATAATAATAATAAAAATATTATTAATAATAATAATATTAATACTAATACTAATAGTAATGATAATGATAATAATAATAATAATAATAATAACAACGATGACGACAACAACAACAACAACAAAAATAATAATAATAATGATAATAATAATACTGCTGCTGCTGCTACTACTACTACTACTAATAATAATAATACTAATAATACTAATAATAATGATAATAATAATACTGCTACTGCTGCTGCTGCTGCTGCTACTGCTGCTGCTGCTACTACTACTACTAATAATAATAACGATAATAATAGTAAGCACCGATTTATATAGTACTTTTCGCTAAGGCCTCAAAGCGCTTGACCAAGATTACAACAATAATGCATAATTAAAGAAGTTCAATGTAATTGATAAATAAATGAGATTTCAGAAGATGTTTAAAAGAAGTAACAGATGGTGCATTGCGATTTGAAGATGGTAGATTGTTCCAGAGAGAAGGTGCAGCGGAGATAAAGGCCCTTTCATCTTAAAATTTTGTGATCAGATCATGACTGGCAGCCAGAAGACATTTTGTTGAGGAGCGAAGCTGACGTTGAGGACGGTATTGGGGAATTAACTGCTTAATGTATCCAGGAGCAAGAGCGTGTTAAGATTTGTAAGGAGGAGCAGCTTGTATAATGATCGCTGTCTTACTGGAAGCCAATGAAGTGATTGAAACACTGGTGATATGTGATTATATCGGGATGAACGGGTTATGAGCCAGGCAGCAGAGTTCTGAACAGTCTGTAATTTTTTAAGTGTAGTGTCAGGGAGGCCAAATAGAAGAGTTACAATAGTCAAGTCTGGGCATGATGCCGAAACATAACAACCTATTATTTCATTCATTCAAAATTTCCTTATTCGGCTGATGTTGCATAAGGCATAAAAAGATTGATTTACAAACAGCATTGACATGTTTCATATCAAGATGTGATTCCAATTTAATAGTTAAGAGAATTTTTGTTAAAACTATTTGAAGTCAGCAAAATGCTAATCTCTTGTTTCAAAGTCATTTAAATAAATATATTTTGTAAATTTTTTTTAAGAAAATGAAGATGTAAAATGAAAGAAAAATAGTTTTGAAATATCTCCATTCGGATATGATATCCCAAACGAGATATAAAACTGTCATCATTCCATTCAGGTTTCAATTTTGCTTCCTCTTTCTATAACTTAAGCATGATTAATAAAACTCAATTTTCAACCAAAATCAGTTTTGATATCAGATACATTATAACCCATTCTGGACATCAATACAGAATAATATGCAGCTATATCTTGATTGGGAATACCCTGATTGACGCTTATGCCACTGTCTATAGTAGCATTCAAATTTAAAATATCTATGCATTCATAAAAAATTGAAATCATGGAAGGGGACAAATATTGTTTGCACACAGTCTGACCATTTCTGAAAGTTTATCGCAAAGCAGAATTACACAATTTTCAAAGATTGATGAATGTGGCCAATCAAGGTCATCTTACATAAAAGAGGACTTTAAAAGAAACATAATGGTGAAGAAACTACTTCAATTCTTTATCCTCTTTAAGGAGATATTCAAGTTGTTCTTTTTTTAAACTTCCTTCAGGTGGAAATTGTAACTATCTTACTAGATTTTGTTTCCCTACTTTCCTGACATATCCAATGGTTCTGAAGCCACAAAAGCTCAGGAAAATATAATAGAACGCATACAGACTTTTAAGGAAGATGAAGATATGATAACATAACTAGTCTGATATCAGGCATCTCAAATGAGACAGAACTTTAAAATTAAATATCTCCTTAACAGAACAAGTTTTTTGAATGCCCACTAAGACACCAAACACAGATAAGTGATTTCAATCACAAAAGTGCCTTGATTATTCAGCTCTGGCTTTGGGTAATCTTATACACACAAATAGCCTTGGGCTACTTGGCTGTGGTGTGCATGGTTGGCAAATAAACAATCATTGTTTGGAGTGGAAACACAATACACTGAACAGGAAGTCGAGTTGGTAATTGTCATACCTGAGTTTTCAGGATTAACTCAGGTGCCGGGTGCACGTAGGCTTAAAGAGAAACTTTTCAGCATGTCTTCACCAGTTTGTTTCATATGAAGTCCTCTTTCTTATAAGATGAACTTGCTTGAAAACTAAACTAATCCTTTAAAGGAATATTCCTGTTAATTTTCCTTTTCATATATATGATAAAGGACTACCAAAGAAATGAATTGGTGTAAAAACCATGTTGATATCTCATTCTGTTTTAGAGTTATTACATTTTAAAAATTTCACCAGTGTGACCTCGCAGTGTACAGTGTGATGTCATAAAGACAGATCCAAGACAATTATGTATTTCTATAAAAATAAACAAAGTTTTTTATTATTTTTTATTTAAGAGTAAAGTTTATGAGCAAATGGGCAGAGCACATTCTGGCAAAGAGCATGTTAAAGCCCATATCACCAAGTCCCCTGCAACCAGTGAGTTCACACAACTGGTTATCAAAGGCCGTGGCCATCTTAATATAATGTCCAGCACTGGATGCTTTCGGGATGTTAAACCTTGCTATGCAAGGCTATAAACAAAAATTGCTTCCAATAATTCAGAAAGAGACAATTAAGTTTCAAAGAAATACATACAAATTGTTTAGGATTTGACTCTATGACAACACACTGTACACTGTGAGGTCACTTTATAACACACTGGAGAAATAATTGAAATGTAATAACTACTAAATTGTTTATTAAATAATCTTGTCATCATGTTTGTTTGTTGAAATTTAATGGCACTGTGACAGTCAGAGTCAAATGTGTCAGAAGGGTATTAAAAATGTATGGAGCAAGAGTAAAGAGAGGAAGAAGAATAGATTCAAATTTTAATAGAGGAGTAGGGGAGGGGGATAGGGAGAAGGAGAGGGGATAGGAAAGGATAGAAAAATGAAAATAAAAATTTACGGGAATATCCCTTTAAACAACAGAGATATGGTCATCTGTCATTTCCGGTATTTCTTTGTCTGAAATTAATTGTTAAAAAATTTTGGACACTGAAAAAATATACAATAATAAACAGTTGAAGAAACATGATTGGACAGCAAACTTGGTTTGATGGATAGAAACATATTTTAAACAAAACAATGAAAAACATTGCATTGATCCTATGTATATGTGCATTCCTCTCAATTTCATTATGTGGATCCTCTTTTAAAATATTATCACAACTACTCACATTCTCCATCAAATATATCGAACCCCTGTAGTGCTCAATGATTGTCAGAACCAGATACAACAAAAGCTTTAATACATTTGATAAAGCAAAATAAAACCCAATGAGAAATCAAATATATTATGAAATATTGGAAAGAGTACCACAGTGCTCCAGCTCTCTATCCTGTTTCCAGCAATGTTTAAAACCTCAAGACTAGGAAAATTGTCTGGTAGAAATGAGAGATCCGTGAGCCTGTTGTTTGATACATCTAATGACTGAAGACACCTGTAGAAAAACAAGAAGTACATATCAGAATCAGGCCATTATTGTTGTTCGGAAGCATATTCAGGATCTTTAAATGCCTGTGGATTGCTGATCAGCTGGACTGATTGCTGATCAGCTGGACCGATTGCTGATCAGCTGGACTGATTGCTGATCAGCTGGACCAATTGCTGATCAGCTGGACTGATCAGCTGGACCGATTGCTGATCAGCTGGACCGATTGCTGATCAGCTGGACCGATTGCTGATCAGCTGGACCATTGCTGATCAGCTGGACCAATTTCTATCATTGCTGGACCAATTGCTGATCAGCTGGACCGATTGCTGATCAGCTGGACCGATTGCTGATCAGCTGGACCGATTATTACTATTTGTTTTGTATTGATTTCATTATTGCAATATTAAAACATTAAAAGCTGAGAACTAAAAAAGTAAACAAAAAATGTTGATGATGAAAAGTGTTTTTTCCCCATTTAAGATGTTTTTTCATTTGTGGTGGTGGTGGTTTTCTGGGGCTTTTATGGGGTGACTACCCATCTTAGCCTGTCATCTTGTTATGTTATATAATGTTTTTCCTGATTATTATCCAAATTGGTGGCTATTGCTTAGAAAAGACATCAGACACATAAATGTTCTCACAGTCAAAATGATCCTTAGGGGTGGCATTGTTTTGAAAATGAAAGGTGTAGATTCTAAATTATGCAGAGAAATAATATCAAATTCAATAAGTGCAATCACAACACATATTCTAAACATACATATTTTCATTAAAATGTTTTGCTCTAAATAAATAGCGTACTATTCATGAAGAAATTTCTGGCCAATTTTCACAGAATATAAAGAAAGAGAGTTTTATAATCTAATAATGGGAAATATTACACAAAATTTCTGTCAAATATAAATCAAAATAAATTAAAATTTTCACCTAGCAGGTTCATTTCCTGTGTGACTAACACAATGGAAACTGCACTCGGAGGTCTTTGGGACTCATGTGTGCAATAAAGTATTGACAATGAGCTGAGGAGACCAGTGCTCATTATATGCGGGGATTATCTTACTGGCCCAGCATGGCGGGTTAGATTGACAAGCTATTCCTTACAAGATGATGGTTGTGTTCAATACCTGTTATTGTACACTAATTTGGCCATTACTACAGATACTTGTTACATGCTCATAAAGAAATTTAGGCCCAAGCTATGCAATGATCTATCTGAAGCTGTCCAATTTGCAAGCAGCATATACTAATCAGGAACTTTTCTTATTTAGAAGAAATTTAAACTTGATAAGTATGACTTATTTAGAGGTAAAACAATGAAACAATAAAATTATACCTTAATTTTCCAAGAACCTTCAGGGACGAAGACCTAAGCAAATTAGAAGAAACAGCTAGGACCTGCCACAAAGAAAACAAACAAAAATAATGATAAATAAAGAACTTACTGAATGTAGAATGACAGAGACTAGAAATTCCTGGAACTTACATCTTTTCTTATTAAACTTCAATCAATTAACTAGTGAGTTTGTGCACTTCCTTAAAACGTGTTCCAAAATATGAACTGTCATCCATTGCGCAATGAAAATTATACAATGTTCCAAACAACAAAATTCAGCTGCAGGTAATTAAATAATCCAGTGAAAATTTTCAGTGACTAATATTTAGGAAAGAAATTAAAAAAATTAAATTGATAGCATTTGAAGCTTTTTACCCAGTCATAAATACAAAGTTATCAAAAACTGATCAAAACTTTGATCAGCCATTAATGAAGTGTTATTTTCAAAATTCAAAAATAGATCTGCTGAGATTCTGACCAATAAAGAGCTTGCTACATTACATGTCCATAGATCCTTAAAAAAGGGGAGGGCGCTATTTTTCAGAATTGTTTGCATCATAGAGACATGTTTACCAGTGGCGTAGCTAGACATTTTTGTAGGCAAAACTATAACAAAAATTCCAAATCCAAGGTACCCTCACTGCTACCCAAGTTTTAAAAAAAATGTGGGAATATTTTGAGTAAAAGTCAAAAACTTTGAAGAAAAAGTCAAAAATTGCTAACTCATAATAAATAAATAGGCCTAATTTGAAAATTTGATTTTCTTGAATTTTGTGATCCTTTTACCCGAAGATGGCTGGAATAACCGAACTCTAAAACTGACTGATTTCATCAGGATTACTCAAGTCAAACAAACTGAATTTCTACTGTGCAAATGAGAATCTGCACAAATTTTCTGATTTTTTGGAAATTTTCCAAATAACCCGCCTCCCCCTCCTCATAGCTACACTACTGATGTTCACCCACTCAACACAATCAAACCTGCTGGTACAAAGGTCATCAAGAATGATAGCAAGAAGTACTAGCAGCACAAAAGCAATTCATGTTTTAACTCAACGTTACTTGTAAGAGAAGTCTTCAATACTGTTGCGTCAAAGAAAGGCTATGTCTTATTCTTGGGAATATACCCTCATACTCCTTCAGATGAGCATTCCTTTACAAAATTGAAATCTATTCCCATTAAACATAGCTTAAGCATGAGCTAAAAGCTTACCATAAGTTGGGAGAGTCCCTTAAGTCCTGACAAATCTGATAGCTGGTTGTGTGATAAATCAATTTCCTTTAACTGAAGATGAAAGAGAACAGAAAACCAATTTCAATATTAACACAAGTCTCCTTTAAGCATCCCTTGTAAATATTATTTAATAATTCATGCTAAATATAAATTTAATTTTGCTTTTCTTTGAGTAATGTTTAATTTTCATGTTGCTGTGATAATTTGCTCCCCAAATCAATGGTGACCCTACGGAGATATTAAGGAATTAGTGGAATAGCTGCCCCCAGATAAAGAGAGGGCGGTTACTCTACAGTGGGATATTAAGGGATTAGTGGAATAGCTCCTCCCAGATGAAGAGGGGGCAAACATGGGAGGTTCAATATAGAGTCAAGATGAGGTGAACCTGGGTTCAGGTTTTTAGTAGAATAACCCACTTAAGTGTCTCAATGCTTTGTGACAGCTATTGGGGCATCTTTGAAAAACATGTAAACTACAGTAATTTACTGCAGCCATACACCTTCTCACAATATTCCTACAAACTTGAGACACCCCTCTTCAATAATGGTGAAATCTATAAGTAAATTAAGATGAGGACATATGGGGATGGTCATACCAAATGTTATATTTTAAAATACAGTAGAACAAACAAGTGCATAAACAAGCACACAACAATTTTTGATTAGTCATAACTTAACTTTATCAACCTTAAGCTTTGTAGGACTGCCTCTTAAAATTAAAATAAACAATATTTTGTAACAAAAAACTAGAACATCAATGATGTAGTAGCTCAACATATATTTTAGGGTGCCAGGGTATAAGCCTGTTTTTGTTGGTGGGTAGTTAAAAGTTTGGGTGCTTCTTGGGCAGTAATTGAGGAACACTTATCATTCTTCTTTTAAAGGGCACTTCGAAAAAGTGAAGGAATCTTGCCTCCTGGCCCCATGGTGTACTTATATGATTTGAACATTTGAGAAAAGCAAGGGGGCACTTTCCCCACCCTCGCTTTTTGTCCAAATTACTTCTTTTGTATGGTAATGTGTTGTATTATATAGCATGATTTTGTATCCCCCCTCCCCCCACACACACTTTTCAATCATTATACAAAATAACTAAAAAGATTTTATTTCTTTTGAACTTCTCTTTCATGTAAGATGGACTTATATCAGAGATATCAGAGATATCACAGATAAGTGAACTTATGCATCAGTTAATAAACACTCTTTTTTCTACACGAACAAAAGATGTTCTTGTGAGAAACCAGATAATGTTAGTGCAGGGAGCTGTTACTTTAAGCTCCCTGGTTACTAACACTCTGGTGATTTTAAATTTTATAGCCTGAGCAGTCTTAGTTATTCAATCACGATATAGCCCATTCAGGCTATTTTAGTTTGAAAGCTTTAGTTTTTAAACACAAGTTATAGCCCAAACGAGCTATCAATTATGATAATTATACTTCAATTTAGCTATAGTGAGAGACAAATCCCAAACGGGACATCAAGCTTGATTAGCATATATTCCAGATGGTATTTTAACGCTCCAGCCAATGAAAACAAAGTTTTATTTCAAACGGAGTTATTCAGTGGTATTTCCTGAGCCAATGTTATTATACATGCTAAATTAATTTGGATTGCGCCGCGAGAAAATCAGAATTTTGGGCTAGCCTCAAGTTTTTTTTTTTCTTTCAATAACGACTGTTGTTTTTTGTAACTACACCAAACTAAGTACAGGAATTTGTTCAAAAAAGGCACTTTGATAGATAGTACATATCTAAGACCTACCTAACTACAAGAGCATGTAGTGTAGGGATCAACAAATGATTTTCCCAGCTGTGTCTCAGATGACCAAAAATCACATCCAGGCATACAAAATTTTAGCTATGTCTGCAAACCAGAAAACCAGATTTTCTTTTGCATGAAGGGTACAAATTTACATTGACAAAGTAAGGGAGGGACATGGTGTCATATTTCTCCTCTACAAAGTAAGGAGACTGTCTTTTTAAAACCTTGTTGTTGTTTTAATTCTGCCTGTAAGTGGGAACAAGTCCCCTGTCCCCAGGAATTGTGGTCCTGTTCACGTGTAAACACAACATTCGGCTGGATGGCATGATTTTCCTCAAAAACATGGCACCATAAATGAAGAACTCAGTGACTAGGGAAGAAGAATGTGCTGATGGATTTTCAAACAGCGATCTAAAAGATAACAAACGTACATGTTTACACCTTCCCAAGTCTTGTATAGCCTTGAGCTTGTTGAATGTGACTTGAAGCTCCTCTAATGCTGGTAGTGCATTAAGACACTGCAGAAAAAAAAATGTTATACATCATATAACAGACAATATAAATAACAAAAAGTATTTTTATCACTCAAGAAACAAATAAGATAAGCACCAACAAATTCAAAATATGTTTCATATAACAGACAATGTAAATGACAAAGAATATCTTCATCACTCAAACAAAAAACAAAAGAATAAAGCTTGAACAAAGAATAAAGCACCAATAATTTGGACAAAATTGGCATAGCGGGGATATTTACGAGAGTTATACTTACCTTTCATGCTATAAATATGCAATTTGGTCCAATGACCGGATCGAACACCTTTCTAAACAAACTAAAAATGTATTACCAACCCAATAATCTCAATTATACCTCTAACATCCTTCACTTAACATTCCACTGAGGCCTGAATAAGAGGAGAGGCAAGCCGGGATGCATAAAAGGTAAGTATAACTCTCTTAAATATCCCCGTTACTGTAAGCAGGGTAAATTTACTTCAAGTTATATCTTACCTTCCATGCTATACATATGCAATCAGATTGCAACCGAGGATCGGAAGGAAGGGAGTTCAGGTCAAAGCCCACACAAAGGCTGGTCTTAATAATCAAACTAGTTTACCTACCACTTAAAGGACTGGTTTCCTAATCCTCTTTAGGACGAAAAAAACCCTCTGAATAGGAACTACTAAACAATAGTAAAACATGAATAATGAACCACCTGTTAGTAATAACTGAGGCAAAACGTCGCATGAACATGGGTTAAAAAAAAACATGCCCAAAAGAACATGGTAACGGAAAAGTGATAGTAAACAGAAGCAAACTGTAAACAACGCCCAATACATCATGGCACAAACTTACAAGGTTCGGCAGCAGACTGGGGTGGCTTTGTTAAACATGAGGGAAACAAACTGTTAGTAAAATTAAACAAATTAAAATATGCCTGAACAACGGCAAAAATTTGTTAGTAAACGATCAAGAGGTTAATAGATTAACAAATGAATCATAACAGGAATGAGAAAACGTGAATAAAAGACAAAGATTCTTGAAATAACAGCCCTTGCAACTCTGCCTTTATAGTATGGTATGTCCTTCATATAAGCGGAAAAGAACATGGCTGGTGTTTTCCATATAGCAGCATGAAAGTATCTCGTTAATGGGAACACAACCAAATAGCGCAATTTATGTCTTTCTTTGCTGGACCGTAGGGTCAATAAATCTATGAACCCTGGCCCAGATCCTGACACTGCTGGGGTGCATCTCGAGGGTTGATGGAGGAGTTCCCATACTCTGTCCAGGATGGGGGACATGCCTACTAGAGCCTTGTAGGCGGCTGGCTGGATGAGGGTAACCTGATTAACCTCCTTGTTGTTGGCTGTCCAGTCCTTGGTGGGGGTTCTGACTCTATGTTGCACCTGGTTCACCAGGGAAGCATCAATGGGGAACTGCTTCCCACTGCCTAACCTTTGGGTGGTAGTAAGCAGTATATGCTGGAATTGGGCACGGCCTCCACAGAAGTGCGTCCACTACGTCCAGCTTGATTTCCTTCACAAGGAAAACAAAAAGCTGCAGGACCTGCTCCCCCTGTAGTAGGGGGTCCACTGGTGGGGCAGTGGAACAGGACTTTGTCCGGTACTCTATAAGGTACCGGGGTCCTGTCTAGTGCAGCCTGCATCAGCAAGGTTGCACTAGTGGCAACTTGGATTGGGGCGGTAAGAGAATTCCCCCATTCCGAGGGATGGTCCAGTGCCCAGAGAATATCCAGAGGCTCCTCAGGTTTGTGCAAGTTGTCCATTAGGTCAACATCTTTCCCTGGGATAGATGTCGAGGGCATCCTCCTCCAAGACTGTGGTTGGGGTTTGCCATACCTCGGCAGCAGCAGCTGCTGAATGGTGGGGTTCAGGGAGGCGGCAGCCTCTGCTCCACTACCTGGGAAACCCAGGTTCCAAGATTCTGCTTGAGGGAATTTAAGTAATCATCCTAAAGGGGGTTTCCCCTATGTTTTTTTCTCCACCTCACCTGGGCTCAGGGAGGCCAAAGAGGATGTGTAACATCGGCCACTTCTATGTTTTCAACCCCGTCCTTTGTCCCTCGTCCCGGGTCTGCCCCGCTCATCGGAGGACAGGAGGCTGAGCACTGCCACAGCATCTGGCGGAAAAGGTGTACGCATGAGGGTACATCTGCTCAGTAGAGGGAGCTCATCCTCAGGTGCCCTGCTGTGAGTGTAGGTGGCAACCTCACCTCTATGGTGGGAGGGGGCTGCTTTGCTTTGACTTGGGCGGCAGTGGGGGAGAAGATGATGACAGTCTGTCCGACTGTCTCTTCTCCGCCATCTTGGCTGCTCTCTGAAAGTGCCAGAACAAAAGGTCGTGTGATCACTGGTTGAGAGTCGGTGCTCTAACCATGTCGCCTGATCCGTTACTACAGTGTACATAGATTGGATTCGAAGCACAACCTGCAAGCATGCCACATGTTAATATGGATGTCTCTGAGCCGTAGCTTACTGTCCTCGGTGTCCATGATTCTAGTGATAGTTCAGCAGAACGTAAATGTTAAACGCGAACAGTTCTCTATAGTAGTTTTCACGGCTGCAAAACTACGTAAGAAGAACTTAGCTTCCCTGAAGCTACACTCCCTATAGAGTTTGATTTATTATCACCTTACCATGTAGCTGTACAGCTAGTGGGACACTTCCAGGTTTGCTGTACGTTGTACGTTAACCTGTTTAATTCCTATGGAGCCATATGGACACATCCACCGGAGCCGTATGGACCTGTATGGAGCCGTAAAGCCATGGCACGGACCAGTACAGAGCCATAAACCCGCTCTTGTAACTTTCTGTAGACATAGCTCCTTGTAGTTGTAGCAGTCCCTTTGTAGAACAGTGGCCCACAGCGGTGTTATAAGAAGTTACTTACTACTACTTGTGACCCACTGACTCAGTCGTGGTGCACTAGTATTATGTGTGGTTCATCCTAAGTTACGTTGTTAAGATGCAAGTATGCCTCAGCAATTTAGTACACCAGAAAAATGAATCAGAAACCTGAGAAAACAAGAAATGCAAAATTTTTGAAAATGCAGGAGGCATAAAAACACTAACCACTGCTCACTTGGTGTCTGTGGAGAGAAAATGAAAAGGTGAATTCTCTTGAAAAGGGGGCAAAAGGACCTCACCATTGTCCCTCATTCTCCCCCCTAACCAAGCACTTAAATAAAAAACTTTGCTTAAAAATAGTGCTAGACTTATAAACTCATGTTATGTATGGTAACATAAAAGAAAATATTTACTCTCCTGTACAAACTGTAACTCCTTGGAGCTAGTTGCAGCCGACTCCGCAGCCATCCTGTGGTGACTTTGACCACTTGTGCATGCGCCAACATCATATTGAAAAGTTGGCCTAATGCATATGAGAACCTGTACTGTAGATATCCTAACATGTAATACATATGTACAATATAACACTAGGCTATCCTTCAGGTAAGGTCTAGGATAAAAACCCATCTATAAGTAGGAAAGAGGCCCTAAAAACTAGCACACCAGGTGTTCTAGGGACTAAAGCCTCCCGTCACGAAAGTGGGACTCTCTTGTTCTAGCCACCCGTTTTGTACGGGTGGATGGAAAATCACTCTAGACTAAGTGCAAGGTTGATGGAGATAGTCCCGTGAGTTGGACCGAATATTCCCCAGGCCAATGGCCACCTCATCTTACCTCAGATAACTGAAAAGCTTGAAGAAAGTGTCAAACAGCTTCAAAACCTTCACAGTTGGAGCTGCAAGAAAAAAAATGTTAGAAAAAGGGTGAAAATAAATTTTTGACCAGTCTCAGCGATGACAGCAAGGCACTGAAAAGAAGTGAGGGATGTTAGAGGTATAATGGAGGTCAAGGCTGGGTTGATAACTACGTTTTTAGTTTGGTTACAAGTGTGTTAGAATCAGGTCATTAGACAAGATTGCATATTTATAGCATGGAAGGTAAGATAGAATTTGTAGTAAATATATATATATATACTATATATATATAATATATATATATATATATATAATATATATATATATATATATACATATATATATATGTATATATATATATATATATATATATATATATATATATATATATATATACTCTGTGGCACTGTGGAGAGAAGCAGATTAATTTAAAAAGAAATTTCTTCATATTTCATAGATTGCCTTCATCAATATAGCTTTTACATGTCTCCTGCTTTCCTTATGCACATTCTACAATGATTTCTACAAAGTTAACAAACAAATGTGTATGGCTTTTGACTCAAAAATTGAAGGATCTACAAAGCATGATGTCAATGGCAATCATATACTTCAACAACTGAAAAAATACAGAATACTAACCTACTCCACCACTTTCATGCTGAATTATCTATGAGCTTGCAAACCTGATTTACAAGTTTTCATACTGATTCTTGTTTTCCACACAGGTTAAAGTCCTAGTGGTATGTTTAAAAGTTATAGTTCAATGCAATTAGAGTTGGAATCAATAATACAATTTTCCAAGGTTCTGCATAAACGTGTCGAAAATCTTCCAACAATTAATTGTGACAGAAATAATATAAATGAAGTAAATACATCTTTATATGCTTCCCTCTTTCGTAATTTAATGTACTATTCATTGCACAATTACATGGGGAATGTTTCTAGAGCACTAATTACCATATATAATGTTAGTTACTGTTGCTTACAAGAGAAATCTTTAAGAATTGTTTTTTTTTTTTTAAATTAATTTTTGTATAAAAAATCAAATAAAAAAAACTTGCCACTAATTCCTATTTTTCCTGTGGTTATAATTGCTGGACCTGTAGATTTTTTTCAGCTCTGAGTCAATGCATGGTCAACCAAGTCAATGATAAACAACTTCTTAAATATCTTATTCCGAAAAGGAGACATTTAAGTCTGAATTTTGCAAAAGATTGGTGTGGACAATCGACTGTAGAATTTGGTGCAATCATCCCCACTTTCATAACAATAATTAATGTATTTTAAGAAAATTAATTTTACTTTCTACTGATTGGATTTTTTTCTTCAAACTTTCTTAAGGTGGCAAATTATAATTACCTTATAAGATTATGTTATATCACTTTTCGTAATGTAGTATCCAATGTTTTTTAGGTTACTAAATCTCAGAGAATATATAACATAATGCATAAGACATTTTAAGAATGTGGGGATGTGATGTCACAAAAGTCTGATTTCAGTTGTTTCCACACAAATCAGATATCACTTTAAACTTGAAAATCTCTGTAACAAAATTCTTTTTTTAATGCTTTCTTCATCATTTTGTTCCTTTGGAAATCCCCTTTCATATCAGATACTTGACGACTGAACAAATCCTTGATATTGCATTACAGATATTGACACTCACTGTTAAACTTTCAAGTCGATTGTTGCTTAAATCTAACGAAGTAAGCTGTGACAGTGGAGCTAGTTCTTTGGCCTCCATTTTGTTCAGCCTGTTGCTGTCTAATCTTAATGTTTTAAGTTTTCTTCCCAGCAAAACCCTTTCCTGTCAAATAAAAAGCAAAAAATAATCATCACAAACATCTCACCTCGCAGTGTACAGCGTGATATCTTAATTGCAGATCCTAGACAGTATATATATATATATATATATATATGTATATATGTATGTATGTATGTATGTATGTATGTATGTATGTATGTATGTATGTATGTATGTATGTATGTATGTATGTATGTATGTATGTATGTATGTATGTATGTATGTATGTATGTATGTATGTATGTATGTATGTATATATATATATATATATATATATATATATATATATATATATATATATATATATATATATATATATATATATATATATATATATATATATATATATATATATATATATTATAAAATATAGATTATCTCTTTCTAAATTATTGGAAACGTTTTTTGTTTGATTTTTGACATGGGGAATTACATGCTCTTTAACCATAATATACTTGCCCATATAAGGACCTCTGTTTTACTAAATAGATCAATCTTTGGCTTGGATCTGCAGTTATGACATCACACTGCATGAACACTTTAGCTGTTACTTTTCAACACACTGGTGAAATTTTTGAAATGTAATAACTCCCAAACAGAATAAGACATCAACATGGTTTTTACACCAAATAGTATGTTGCTTTATTTATAGTCCTCTAAAATACAAATGACTGGAACTGTCAGAGGGACAGCATGCTCGACTATTCAAAGCTAACATAGAGAATGGGCTTATTGAAGAACGTATATGCAGAAATGGGGCTGATAGGGGCAGATGATTTCAAATTATTTCAGCTTTGAAGGATGTACTAAGCTTTTCCTTCGCTGTAGATTTTCACAACATTTTACTACAAGCTTCAAAATATTTTTGAGTTGTCCCAGATATTTAAAGACAAAGAAGCTCACCAGGTAGCTAAGGAAACATGTGAAAGCTAGCAAAATTTTAACTGAAACACCTCTTTTAGTTCTATAAGTTGAACCACAATGAAAGGAGGGCCCTGACTTGCCAATTTTATTAAAATATGAAAATAGCACAAAGCATCTTTGTGGGGTTATGCAATTATTTTTGTATTCATTTACCTACCAACTCATCTTAAACCATTCTTGACAGTGGAAACATTTGGTCTGTTATATTTCATAATATAATTCACCCATCACCAACCCACCTCTCCCTAATCCATACCCTCATCAACCCCCACAAATTCCCAGAACTACATTCTGGATTATGTTCCAGCTTCTAATTAAGAAAATATGTGTGCCAAGCAGCACGAAAAATGTGCAAGTATAAAGCAACATTAAAGCAAAATTTTGCAAAACAATATTGCTCAATGTATGAAAAAATAGACATCGGAAATGATACAAATCCCTGCACTGCTGACATAGCATCTTCCAGCCTGTCGCACAGGCCATCCCATCCTCTGTCTCACTTACCATCCCACATCCTATATACTATAAGCAATGACACCTGAAATCCAGATCTGTCAGGCCAGGGTTAAAAAATTGTTATTTTGGAGTAACCCATCTTGTTCTGAAAAAGTGGGTCGGTGGGAAGGGGAAAAAATTGTTTGGCCAAATTCAAGCTTTTATACACTAACGCACTATCAATTTCAGATAAAATTTAAAAAAATTATTTGAGTAGGTAGCAATTTTGTTGGATAGTTAGGGTTACTCCAAACATTTTTTCAGGATAGCCTCATTCCACCACATGCCATCACAACTGAAATCCAAATGAACCCCACCACATGCCATTCCACCCTGTACCACATGCCAACCCACCCTGTCCAACATATCATCCAACTTTGTGCCCCACATGCCATATATACAAATCCACCCTGTCACACATGAAAGCCCACCCTCATCCCAAATCCTACATCTACTTATCATCATGTCATCTTCTACCCACATTCCACTTATAGACCTTATGAATTAACGTCACAATCTGCATAGTTACCATAATAGCACCATCCCTCTGAGGACAAGCTAGATCTATACACAGTTTATATTTATATATGCGTTACTAAAGCTAATCGCACACGCATTTCAGTTTCAGGTGCGCACTGTATGCAAACATATGTACGTGTACAGTGCATATTTTTCAGCCTCAGCTTGTCCTCAGAGGGAAGGTGCACATCCGTCGGTGACGTTTTGTGCATAAGGTCTATTGTTTGTATTCTTTTAATACCAAGATGCTTAAGTTCAAATTCTTTTGAAGCGAGAAATCTTTTATTCGATTTTTTTTCATGCCAAGACAAATATTTTAATTGCTATTCATTTCAGAAATGTCATTATCCTTACAAACAAAAATTCCTCCAAAGCTTGTGTATATTTCTTTTCATATTTTTTTCATATTCTTTTGAGGCTAGTAATCTTTTTTGATTTTTTCTTTCATGCCAAGACTAATATTTTAATTGCTATTCATGTCAGGAATGTTATTATCATACAAAACAATACTCTTTCAAAAATCTTAACCAACAGCTGTAACTTGACAAAGAAACTCTTCCAAAAGCTTTAATCGGATGACGACACTAGGGGTAGTAGAACACCTCTCACTATTCTTTGAATAGTTGAGCTAAAATGAAAATTCACAGAATATTCCTTTAAAACAACAATTGATACAAAATAAGATGAAGATTATACATACCTATTGAAGTTATCCTGTTATGTTGAAGATGTAGACTACATAATTCTTCTAGCCTTAAAATGAAAATAATAAAAATATAAATCTTTATAATAAAAAAAATACATTTTTACATGACATAAATAGGGAATTCATATTTGCTTAACTATTCTTCATCCAATTATGAACTTTTAAAGGCATGAATTCATATACATAATAAATATTCAAAACCAGAATGTAAATGACCTATTCATGGAATTTTCTACAATAGTTAGTCAATTTTTCTCATTCAAAGATGTACAGTATACAAAGGAGAAAGATGGTTTAAAAAAATTCTTCCATGGATACTGAAAAATCATGCTAACAATCAAACCAAAAATGTTTTAATTACAAACATAAAACCAACATCTTTGTAGAACATTCAACCATAAGTTATAAATCACTTGATTGGAAAATGGTCAGAAAGTCTACAAGTGCTGACTCTGGTAGGGTGAAGGCTTACCCTGGCTTTGAGTCCCCCTCCTAAATATTTCCAGTCCTCAAAAAGTCCCCAGAAACATAGAACAAATGTTAAAAAAAACAAACATTTTTTATGCCTTACGGTCAGTGGTTTTTCACTCCCAACATATCAGGAAAGAAACTACTGAAGAACCTTCACTTATGTATGAGGTCTTATTCTAAAATAACCATCTCCTAATACTTCTATTTTTCTATACTTACAGTATAACATGAACAAAAATAGTTACCTTTCTAATCCAGATATTTCAGTGATTCTGTTGTCATATAGCTTTATTTCACGCAAATCCTTAAAAAAAAACACAGAGAAATTAATCTAGAGGGAAAATGCTGAAGTCTTACTGCAGCTATGACATCACCCTGTATATTTAGACTTACTACACCAGTCACTTTTCAAAACAATGTGGGAATCTTTGAAATGTGATAGATCCTAAACAGAATAAGATATCAACATGGCTTTTATAGAAATATATTTCTTAAGGGCCTTATTGTCCCTCTTTATTATAAAAACAAAAACCAAAGGAATATTTGATATTCCTTTAAAGGTCTATGGACAGATACAAAATTTTAACCATAAACTAAGACTAGAGTCTTTGAATATTTAAAATAGCATAGTTTTCAAGTTATCAGTATTCAAAGTTAATACACTGAAAAATGTGATGTACGAACAGGAAAACACCTCATAATGCTTTGTGTTTTTCTTTATATTTCTTTCCTTAAATTCAGACCTTGAAAATGCTCAAAATGTATTATCCTATTGAGGTTTGTTAGGGGTATGATACAGATCACATCCTCTTCATTTGAATTATGTTGTTGTTTGTTGATGCACCGTGACAGCCAGAGTCAAATGTGCCAAGAGGGTGTTAGAAATCTAAGGTGCAAGAGTTAGGACAATATGAATAATAAAGGAGCGAATAGAGGTAAGAAAAGGAGGGGAGGAGGAAGGGAGGAGGAGGAAGGAGGAGGAGGAAGGGAGGAGGAGGGAGGGGGGGGGGGGGGGGGGGGGGGGAGTATAGGATAGAAAAGGGGAGAGTGTGGGTAAGGATTAGATTATGTGAAATAAGTTGCTTTTGTAGAGGAAGGTGAGGATGTTGGAGGAGGGATTGTTCTTGAAAGGTCAGAAATGGAAGTGGAGGAGGGAGAGGAGAAATCTGGAGTTCAGGTATAAGGGACAGGTTACGAGGATATGCTTGATCAAGCGATCAGTGTTGCAAGTAGGGCAGAGAGGTGTAGGAGGGCCAGAAAGTAGGTAAGAGTGGGTGAGAAAGGAGTGACTGAGGCGGATGCCAATGACAACAATGTCCTCCCTACAATTGCGCCTGTGCAGAGGAGGGTTAGTCCTGACTTTGGGATTGATAGTGTGAAGTTTGTTACTGGTCTCAAGGTTCCAGGAGTCTTGCCAGGTCTTCCTGAGGTAGTTGAAAATGGTGAAGTGGAAGTCAGAGTGTGGAATAAAGATAGGTGAAATGTGGTTCGACAGAGCATTGTTGGCGGCTCTGTCGACCCTCTTGTTGCCAGGGATGCCAACGTGGCTGGGAATCCAGAAAAAGATGAATTTCTTCCCTGAGGAAGAGAGAGCATGGAGTTTGAGAGCACGTTGAGGACGCCAGTACGAACTGATTTTGAGTCAGACAAGATGATGAAGCGGAGACAGAAGGAGAGTTCTGCAAAGTTTAGAGCTAGGAGGATACCCTTTGCTTCAGCAGAATATATGGAGGCTCAATCAGGTAACCTTAAAGAAAGGGTGAGACCGAGACAGGCGGCAGCAGCTGCAGAGGAACCTTCCCGTGTGGGGCTGTCAGTGAAAAGGAAGGAGTAGTCGTGGATGTGTCTACTGAGTTAGCAGTATTTGAAGTGAAAGAAGGTTGGGTTGTGAAGAGTGTAGGAGGAGAGGCCAAGGAAAATTTGGGGAGGAGGAATGACCCAGGTGGAAGTGGGAGGGATAGTGTGTCTGGCTATCAAAAATTAGAATTATCATTAGAATTATCTTTTCTTTCTAAAAGAGAACTGGCAGAGGGTTAAAATACAATGGCTTTACATCAGAAAATAGAGACTATGTCCCATTCATACATCACAAAACACAAAATGTGCATATTTGCACAAAAATCTTTAAAAAGCTGTAAAATGGCCAATTTTTAAATGATTTTGATGAAATGTTTTGCTAAGTGGATTTGAAATCAATTTAGCAAATGTTGCCTCTACGTGTCCATATACCTTTAAGAACGACATCTCTTCTGTTTTGCTTACTGCAGTGTAGACCTACCTCATACTTTTCAAATTATATTACTGCTTTACAATCAAATCTTACCATATCATATATCAATCAACATCCAATGTGATGACAAGAAATCTAAATGCATGTACTAGCAGATACAACAGATTCTCACCTTATTCTGTTCCAAGTGTTCGATTTTTGTTATACAGTTGCACGAAAGGTCTAAGACTCGCAACTTTACAAACTGTTAAGAGAAAACCAAACATCAGCTTTACAAGAAATTGTAAGAACAAGGTGGTACAGTATTTATATCAGGTGGAGCTTATTCCTTTCTTTTAATTTTTATAATTGAATATCCAGTTCTTTGTGTAAAGTTTACACTACGCAAAATTATTCTTTATATTCTGAACAATGCAAACTCTGGACTACCCTAATATCTTTCGAACAATTTGTAATTACTTCTCTAGTAGAAATCATCAATACTATTTTCAAATAGCTTTCACAATTAATACCACATCCACAATTACACCAAGCGTAAAACATCTATATTAATAAGGAATATAGTTGCTGATTTACTTGCCAAAATGAGTCACAATCGCTCAATAATCTAATTCACTACCAAATTTGTGATAATTTTCGTGTGCGTGGGGGGGAGGGGGTAGGGTGGGTAAAGTGATGTACCGTATTTTATGTATTAAGCTCCCCTGCTCTAATAAGCACCCATCCAACATTTAAGAAATAACATAATTTATTTATTTAATTTGAAGACTTACAATAAGTTTTGTTACATTATTTGCTCATTTTTACTGATGCTTACAATGCTTTTGTGGTGGTTGGTTATTGTGGGGCTAGTCTAGAACCAGTTCACACAATGCAGTTTGAATAACACACTGTACACAGCCCTGAGCATGGGAGCTTATAAGAAGGACCTTTGGGCCTAAAAAGTGATGGTATTCTATTTTCAAAAACGCCCGGGTGCTTATTACGTCAAATATGGTACTTACTGTACACAAGGCCTATTTGTTATTGTACAGATTGGCAAACAATGCAAAGTGACTTCATTATTGCCTCTTAACTTGCCTCAACATTCAGCCCTTCTACTAAAGATGTTTTAAAGTAAATATATTAGGTGTAAAAGTCAATACAAATTTGGTTTAATACAAATACTAAGAAATTTCAACACTTAAGAGATGGAATCAACTTTTCACCAGTAAGAAAAACAGAATATGTGAGTTTTGCAATGTACATATTTCATTGAATTTCCTTTCCTGTAATATAAAAGAAAAAAGTCAAGTACATTCATAATTAGAGCATAAGATTCTAGTGTTGTGACCAGTAATTTAGATCACATAAAAGTTGCAATTGGATTAGGAGAAAGACAAAAGTTACAACTTACAACAAAATACTTCATAACTATCTTCAAAAATATCAATAAATATTTCAACCTAAAACAACGGTAAAACAGACTATTGTATGCATAACAGTGGCTTAAATGATGAAAAAACTAATAATAATAATGACAAATTTATTCAAATGAAAACAAGCAGGTAGATTAACATTCCAGTATCAACAAGTGTATTATTTAAAATCTTACTTTTTCTAAATTATAGATTTTCTCTAAAAAGCAAGTTGACAAAGTCACTTCATAAACATCTTCACACTGAGTCGCACCAGCAGTTTCAAGCTGAAAGGATAATTAGGGAAAATGGGTGAGGATACATCAAAGTTTAAAGAGGCACATTCATGCTTAAAAATCTATGGACAAGAACAAAAGTGTTCTCTTCAACCACATCCCGAAAAGAGCATAACAATTCTGAGTTGACTATTTTTTTTTTAAATTTGAAAATAGCATGCGTAAGTTTCAAGTTACAAGTAATCAAAGTTTGAAATATGTTTACAATATTGATAAAATGTGATGTATGAACAGGAAAAGACCTCAATTTTTTTTGTATATGTCTTCCCTCCCTTAATATCAGACTTTGAAAATGTTCAAATTGTCTTCTCCAGTTTGAGGTTGGTTGGGGTATGGTAAAATCCTCTTCAATAAAACATCTTCCCTTTTTCAAAGAGAAATGGCAGAGGGTTTAAAAAGAATGGATTTACTGTACATATGGAAAGAAGACACTATTGTATATCCCGTTCATACATCACAAGAGTACCATAAAACATTTTGCTCATTATTTGCACACAAATCTTTCAAAAGCTGTAAAAAGGCCTATTTTTAACTAAATTTTATAGAATGTTTTGCTTTCTTCATAATTTTTAATGGATTTTAAATCAATTTAGCTAATGTTGCCTCTACCTGTCCATATACCTTTAATAACAAAAATTATGGAACAAAATCAAACACAAACTCCAGAACTAAAACGTGCATTACCTTAAATTCCATTAATTACATCATTTTCTAAAAATGTTGTTTATTTGTACAAGACAAATTTAAGTTTCATCTACTGTGATCTGCAATACAATTTCAAACATAATTTCCTTTTTAAAATGGAATGAACAAAATACCCATGATGTATGGATGTCACCTGACAATAGTTTAAAACCCAGGAGAAGGGGGGGGGGGATATGGGGGCACTTCCAAATGTGCCACCTGAGCAGGTTCCTTTTTGCATTATTTTGGTAGTGCAGGTGTCTTTTTCTTTACCAACAAAAATGCCTTTTTTCATCATCATCATCATAGTACAGGCCCCAAAATGAGGTTTTACTTTGTTAATTTTGTACTGCTGGTACAAAATTGAATGCTCATACTGCAGGTATTAAAATTGACTTCTTTCATACTGCAGTTATCAAAATTGTAAAATTTCATACTGCAGTTACCAAAAGTCTGTCATACTGCAGGTATGTTTTTCAGTTGCAGGCTGCATACCCTACCACTTTTAGTATGAAGTGTCCCCCCCCCCAACCCCACCTTTTCCAGAAGTTCAACACTTTTCTCTTATTTTTACAGCATTAAGAGTCACTTTGAGAAATCCAGAAACTGAAATTCCCTCTTCTTATCTTCAATGCAAAATTAACATCCTTCCTTCCAAAATGGGCTGTCACGATTTATCAATTATTGTTTTTACATGGCATCAAAAATACCCTGACCATCATGATAATGTCAATTACACATGTAAACTGCATATTAAAGCAAAATTTTTTAAAACAGAATTACATAACCTTTTCAATCGAATGAGTTTTTAACTGAATATTTGCAGTGTATCTTATTCTTTTATGATTACTTTTCTAGGTTTTATGGGATAAATGAGCAGTTTCCCAAAATCAATAATTATAACATAGATATCACGATGTAGTGATATATCATGATATTTTAGTCCATGATAAATGACATCTCATTTACAGAGAGTATTCTACTCTTGCAAATCTAAAAATATTTTCAATATGATATAAATGGTTTGTAATCTGGTGTATCCAAAATTCCTCCAATTCTCATTCCAAAACAGTTTTACTGATTAATCTACATGTACGCCACATCCTAATAAAATTATGACAACTTACAATTGATGCCTCACAAATCACACCCTTGAGAAGTTGTTCCTCGTTGCACCTTTCTCTCATGTCGCCATCAATGAAATTGACTTCCTGATCCTCTACGTCTTCAATGTCATTTTCTGACATAGGAGATGCAATTCCTTCGGACCTTTAAGGGGCAACAAAAATTCAGTATTAAAATATTTTCTTTTTTAATGAACAACAAAACTGAATAAGGCCCTGTAAATGAAAAAAATATCAGCTTATCACCCTAACCCAGTTGGAAAAGTGATGCAGGTGAGCATTATCTTTTTCCAAGCCAAGTCATTTTGGCGATTTGCAGTGTTTTAGATCTGGTTAATCGCATCAGCAGTAATACATATAGAAAACTATCGGAAGCCATTAGAAGGAATCGTTTGTATTTCAGTAGAAAGAAGCAGAAGAACGGATGCTGAATGACTGATCTGAGAGAATACCATACTTTTTCAAAAATAATCTAAAATAAAATCTGGGATTCTCTTACACGCGAGGGTGATATATTTTTTTTATGGGACCTATCTTTCTGTATGTAAAGTATCATTTGTTTCATGGATGACTTTTAGCTGCAAATCTCTTTGTTATATTCTTTTAGTGTATTATTTTATTATGGTGTGAGTGTCAGTTCAACTTTTTACCAAATGACTAACCCTTCGTAGGCTGTCATCTTGTAATGTTAAATACATGGTGGGATAATAATTCAGGACTGTACATTCAATACAGTGGTTTGAAATTAAACCATACAACACATTTTAAGAACAATAACAATCCCATTATATTTTCCAATCATCTTAGAGAACATATATGTTCTCTAAGATGATGGGAAAATAGGTATGTGTGACTTTCGTATTATCTTAAAATAACATCATGGAATGGTTTACCTGAGTGGTGGTTAGCTCCAATTCTGTTAACAATTTTAAAGTCAACTTTAAAGGAGACATAAAGTCTGATACACTCCTTATTTTATATAATAGAGGATTAAAATATAAGCAACTACTAAAAACAGCAAGTCAAAATCCTATTCCTATAATGAATCATATCTCCAGTGATCATGTTTAAAGCTGACACATGGAGGCTGCCATTTTGTTCAATTCTTTATTGCAATCTTGTGCATGATAAAATAATGAATGTCAGTCAACTCAGCACAATACCAACCTGTACCGAGTTGGTCATGACCAAATTAAAAAATCCTGCACAACAGAATGGCTGAAAACGAGGTACTTATGTGGAAAAAATTAGGCCTTAACGTTACACTATGAAAGTACCTATTGTGTGAAAATGACATTTTCGTGTGATAGGTAACTTTCATAGTGTGACGTTTTTCCTTCGTTTTCAGTCATTCCAGGGTGTGTTTTTTTAATTTTTGCTGAAATATTATAACAAATCAGACAATAATTAGATTTCTGGGAGTTTTTAGTTGAGGTGTGTGCAATTTTGGTTGAAATTACAAAAAATTGTGTTTTCTACCATTGACCGTAATAATACTGTAAGTGCCCCTCCCTATAGATTTATTTCAGGTGAGCCCTATATAAGAACTAAGCCAGAGAATCTACCTGACCCACCACAAATTGCAATAGAAACCATTAAAGTGTTTTGTTTATCGTGTCCAATAATATATACCTCAGTGTGTCACATATATTTTTAGTACAATTACTTCCTGATATAAGGCTAATTCTAAAATCGCCAGTTTTGACAGCCGTTTTGGTTACCATTTTGAATTTAAAGCATGTGACCAGTTTAAAATGTTGGAAATGGGTTTATTATGTCCAATAACATATACTGTACCTAAGTGTTTCACATTTATTTTTACCACTATTACTTGCTGCTCTAGAATGATTATAAAATTATAAGTTTTGTCGGCCATTTTAGAAGGTAATTTTGCGGCCATTTTTAATTTGAAGTATGTGACCAGTTTATGAATGTCAGAAATGGGTTTATTATGTCCAATAACCTGTACCTAAGTGTTTCACATAAAACATTTGCACTTATTTGCTGATAGGGCTAATTGTAGAATTATAAGTTTTGGCTGCCATTTTGAGAAATACACATGTTCCACTACTTTGATTTTTCATGACTTTTATTATGTCCTTCTATAGTATATTTGGAGTGCAAAAACACTTGAATGGTTTCTATTGCAATTTGTGGTGGGTATATCACTAGCTTCCCTGGCCTAAATCGTACATGCTGAGTTGGTCTGTGCCGAGTTGACTTGCTTCCAAAACCATTTCCCAAAGACTGGTAACATGGACACAAATTATAATGTATTTCTTTTTAGAGTTTTTATTCCAAACTGATGTGACAACATATTTTGATAATTTTATATATACACTTTATGTCCCCTTTCATAAGTTAAAGGGGTCTTTCTAACTCTGGGTGTCTGAACATTTTTCTTTTGTGGTGTTTGTGTGTAATTTGGACTTCCTTTGTATAGGCCGCACTCGAAATGGCAACCATAGGGTCTTTAACGTTAAGCTCCCTATGCAATACTGCAATTTCAATGGGAAATTCATTCCTACAAAGAAACAAAAAACGGCCTACCCATACTTATGACTCCCAAAAAACACGAGATAAATTCCTTCCACACCCAATTTTTGATTAAAAAATCACTAACCACCTTTAAATATTTAAATTTGCATCTTTTTCAGAGCAACTTTTGTAAATCCGTTGTCGCTGGTGATTGCTTCACAAATGTTGTGGGCTTGAAAAAACTTGTTGTTTGCATGTGTAACGCAAAATCTTTGAGACTATTTACGACTGAATGTTAAAGACATGACAGATGGAGTGCATAAGTAGCTGTGCTTTTTTTATCTTTTGGAGCCATCCTTGGGTGCAAAATTTCACGGAACTGAGGAATAGAGGTGGGCCTACTAGTACTGCAGTACTGCAGTGCTAGCTATTAGTAATATCTCATGCATACTGGTGGTGTGTACAGTGGGTTATTACACTTTCCATACATCAAGGTGAGGGTGTGTTGAACGTTAGGCTACCAAACTTAGGCCCATGGTCGATGGGGCAAAATTCGCTCCAAACTTGCTGTCTTACTACATTATGTACCTTTCTTGCTTTAATTCTTATACATAGTTCTTTAAAGTTGTTTTAGTGCTCAAAAAGACAAAATTGCAGAAGACCCTTTATGGTTGTTTTGGCAAAAAGTTTTTCCAAGTCTGACCTCCAAAGTTTCTGTCACTTGTATTGTTTATGTTGACATCATATTACAGTACTTCTACAGTTGTCATACAGCTGATTGGCTAACAACTCATGCACATTTCAATAGATTCAACAAGTAAACATTTTTATCGAACCTTGACCTCATGATTATAGGGATGCACTGGATCCAAATATTTGGATCCAGCCAGAGCCAGATTTGGCCAGATCTTAGATGAAATATGGCCGACGGCTGATGATATCATTAACAAAATAAAATGATGGAAAGGGAGAATATTTTAGGTGAAGTATAATTTGTTAGAAGGTGCAAAGTCCCTGTAAGAGATTAAATAGGACAATGGAGTGGTGTATAACTACGTTATCTAATAAACATAAGTACTAACTACAACAACAAATTTTAGAATGATTGCTGGATACATGTAAATGTGTTTGCTTGAAGAATAGTATACACCTCCATTGAAGTTTGAGCAAAAGTCACATTTAAAAAAACTCATATACAGTATTGAGAAAGACAGCAAATTAATGGGTTGTAAATAAAGTATTTACAATTAATTAATTATACATCATTTGGTAAAAATATTTACAAGGCAATATTTTCCTTACAATAAAAAAACATCATTGTGTATACCACTCTAGAAATGGAAGAAAACATTATACATACATGTACATAGATTTCACATTAGACTATTCAACATGGTTAATAGTGCTAAAGAAGTGTAATTTAGATTTGTTATGAAGAGTGTATTTCAGTATTTCAACTAATATGATGATCAAAGAATGTTTTTTTTTTTTTATATGAATAGATAATATTTAACTGTACTGGACAGTAACTGGCCCCAATAGATAAATTTTTGTATAATCATCAGGCCCATTTGAAAAAGAGACTAGGCCTAAATGTATTTTATGTTAAATCATATAATTAGTTTATATGTTTAACAATATAATAAAGGGGGCACTTACACACAGATGAAAATGATGAAGAAAAGATATAACCCTACAAAAAGGGGTAAAGTATAGAGGCAATGAACAATGACAAAATTTAGGAATGTCTATATGGTTAAATTTAACTACACAAATTTACCACAGGCCCCTCTAGTTTCACTTTTCAGAGGGGTGCTCCACTTATTGCCTCCACCCACCTTTTTTTTCACTAAAAGCCCTACATTATTCACGAAAACATACTTTTGAGAACTAGTTTGCCTTCTTTTCATGCTGATTATAATTCCCCTGACAATATAATAAGATGCAGGGACACTTCTTGTTGCATTAATTAATAAGTAACGTCTACAACATGTAGGCGTGATAGTACACTTCTTTTTTCCCCTCCTTTTCCAGTTAGGGCCCTATATTTATTTATTTTGTTATGTGAGCCTAAATTATTTTGGTAATGTTTTTTGTATGTTGATTTACAAAGCTGGAAATATACTGTTGTCATTGTCATAGTACTGCAGCACTACCTACCCAGTGACAGTGACACTGTGAGGGTGACCTGCGTGAATATCTGCTGAATTTTTTTGCGCTTCTGCATTTCCTTCTTTGTTGAGATGATGTTCCAGCTTAATGGTGGATGCAGTCTGACGTGTTTTTGATTGAATAAGCTTTTCTTTCTTGAGAGAAGAGGGCCTTGAGTTAAATCTTACACCTGCTGCCGTTTCGGGCGGCTTACATGGCTTATCACTAACGTTATGCCTTGCGTTGCTAGCTGGGCGCTTCAAATGTCGGGAACGAGACT